>VYXH01003532.1:44015-60762 GCA_013397275.1 Burhinus bistriatus | reverse complement strand
GGGGGTTGTTCGGTGGGGGAGGATCTGCCCCGCGGTCGCCTGTGGACTGGGCGGGGGCAGCGCGTGGATGGAAGGCTGGGGACCTCGGTGGGGCCCCTAGGACTGGGGTTCAGGGAGGAGGGGGTGAAGGTGCCGAGGTTTGGGGGAAGACAGCGATGCAGAGCCAGGTTTTGCACCGGGCACGGCTTCGCGGAGCTGCAGTTTTGCAGGGATAGCCCCTAATTCTGAGTCTGCTGTAGGGTGGGTCTGTGAAGACAGAGAAGATGACAGAAGTGGAGAAGACGAGGCAATGTAAGCAAGAAGAGGAGCAGCAGCAGAAAGAAGAGGAACGTGAAGGTCTCATCGAATTCTACAGTTCCTACCAGGAGCTATTCCAGTTCTTCTGCAGCAACACAACCATCCACGGGGCTATCCGCCTGGTGTGCTCCAAAAAGAATAAGATGAAGACAGCCTTCTGGTCCGTTCTCTTCTTTCTCACCTTCGGCTTAATGTACTGGCAGTTTGGGATCCTCTACAGGGAGTACTTCAGCTACCCTGTCAACCTCAACCTCAACCTTAACTCTGACAGGCTGACTTTCCCAGCCGTGACACTGTGCACCCTCAATCCATACAGGTAAGAAATAGACTCCCAGAGCTGTCAACTGCCTTGAGTTTTGTGGGCATGGGATAAAAGCACGTACTCTTGTTCTCCTCATGGTCCTTGACTGTCCTGTTCTGTAGCAGTGCCGGTGGACAGGACACTTTTCACAGGCCTTTGCTGCTGCAGGGCATTCACAGTAAGGCATGTTAGTTTAGGCAGCTCTACTTGGTGGTGTATTTTAACAGGCTGCACTGTAAACTGCCGCAGGGCAAAAGCAGATGCATTTACTTCTCTCTGACAAGGATGGTAGCCTCCAGCAAGCGCTTGGATTTGCAGCTGGTGGCAGGAATGTCCTGGATCACCCCAGCAAACTGCTGCATGTCTTATTCCGAGCTGTTTATGCGCATCCAGCCCTAAACCTGCAGGCTCCTCTCTCCCCACCGTATAGATACAGCGCCATCCGGAAGAAGCTGGACGAGCTGGACCAAATCACCCATCAGACGCTGCTAGACCTTTATGACTACAACATGTCTCTGGCACGAAGTGACTGGTCCACGCTGTCCACGCGAAAGCGTAGCTCAAGGAGCCTGCTCCATCATGTCCAGCGCCATCCACTGCGAAGGCAGAAGCGGGATAACTTAGTCAACTTGCCAGAGAACAGTCCCTCGGTGGACAAGAACGACTGGAAAATTGGCTTTGTTCTGGTGAGATCCCCAGCTGTCCTGTGTCTTACCCACTCCAGTCTCTGCCTAGCTACTTCTGTCTTCTTAGACCCTTGGCCATGCCTTTACCTACGTAGAAGTCTGATTAATCTGTACTGGCTTTTGCTAGTGACAGATAAAGGTGGAGCTGAATCCTTTGCCCAACGCAATCCTGCTCCCCAAGTCCTGTCCCTGTTCATGCGGGCCCCAGGAGACTTGTCCACATCAGTGCCCATCTTTTCTTAGGTAGGGCAGGGAAACCTTGTCTTTCCTGAAGATCAGTTGCCTTTTGGTGAGCAACATCAACGGCAGTGGTGCCCAATAATAGCAAAGGGGAAAGTATTGGATGGCTGTGGGTCATGTGAAATGTGGTCATGGTCGCATTTGCTCCTAGGTATCAGCTTCTTGGCCCTAGGGTATCTGTGTTTGCATTTAAAAAGACAGTGAAGGACTGAAGCTAATCACTTGCCAGTTAACGAGAATTCCCACAGGATCACAAACATCTTTCTGGACACACCCTGAAGGAAGGGGTCCCCACACAAGAATTTGAAGCTTCTGGTTTTATACCATGTAGAATTCATGTGCAGCAGATCACCCTGCACACCTCACTGTACCCTGCTGCCTCCTGGGTTTTATTTAGCCTTGCTCCTTCACCTGGTGTTTCCACCGAGGAACTGCCCTGCGTTTGCTTTTCCCCATCCTGCTGATGACCTTTTGGTCAAGCGCAGGAGCACTGCAGAGCTTGTCCACTCCCTCAGGTTCTTCTCCTGCCTGTGCTGAGGGAGCACAGCTAGTCCACAGCCACAGCCTCACCTCTTGAACAAGACTTCCCTGACGTGGCTGGTTTTCTCCTTCTCTTCTTAACAGTGCAGTGAAAACAACAAGGACTGTTTCCATCAGGCGTACTCCTCAGGGGTGGATGCTGTGCGGGAATGGTACAGCTTTCACTATATCAATATCCTGGCGCAGATGCCTGATGCGAAAGCCCTGGATGAGTCTGACTTTGAGAATTTCATCTACGCTTGCCGCTTCAATGAAGCAACATGTGACAAGGCGTAAGTACTGGAAACATCCCACAGAGTGTTCCTAACAACACCCCTATTTTGTGTCTGGGTCTGAGAAACCTGCATTAGAAAACCTCTTTCCCAAGGTGGGATTGTTCCTTGTTCAGTTCCCATTGTCTCAGATGATGTCTCATGAGTCTTTCCTGTGGGTTGTGCTCACCAGGGTCACAGTTTCTGTGACCTGAAACTATGGACCTCGGAGGATGGTTTCTCCTTTTCCTGGGTTTCATATGAATGAAATATACTGGTACAAACTCCAGTGTGGGTATAGATGTACAGTGTAGAAGTCTCTTTATTCTGCTCTCTTCAGTGATGAAGTGGTACATATCAGCCCACATACAGGAGGAGGAAAAGAGAGAGTTGTTACAAAAAGACAGTAAGAACAACATCCCACTTTTCTTCTGCCATTATGGTCAAAAAGCCCCAAAGAGGTATTGAAATGAAACCCATTAGCGAGGGAGGAAAAGGGGTAGGAAGAGCTAAGAGTCTTGTCAATATTAGGAAGATAATACAGTAATTGCTAGTACTGCAAAAACCCATTTGGGCTGTCAAGAGTTAGCAGTATGAAAAACCTGGTGTAAAAACCTGTCCAGCTCCAGGACATTTTTTACAGCACGTTTTAATTGCTTTTCCTGGTTCAGGCGAGTTTACATAACAAATACTGCCCATCTGCTGTAAGCCCCTCTCCCTGCAGGTGGAAAACAGAGTTGTTCCTTTCAGAAAGCCCTTCCCTTGGTCTCACAGCCCTTCTCACCCCATGTGAATGTTTCTGTTCCCATCTCAGGAATTATACCCACTTCCACCATCCCTTGTATGGGAACTGCTATACCTTTAATGACAACAGCAGCAGCCTGTGGACCTCCTCACTGCCTGGGATCAATAACGGTGGGTGAGAGGCACTCTTTGGTGAGTAAGGAGAACAGCTCTGCTCTGTTTTCCCAGGAGGAGTTATGGGCATCCTGTTACACTTTCGCTGGTGGTGGGAGATTGCAGACCTGCTCTGTCTCGCCCAAGCTCTGTTTTCACCCATGTGGAGATGGCCGTCTCATGGACATGGCTGTCCCTCGCTGCTGCCCTGCTGAACTCGAACTCTCCTCTCAGTGCCTGATCCTTATGTTCATTGCTCCCTCTGGACCTGTGCTGGCCCTTCCTGAAGTCCCCTGTTGAGTTCAAGTGCTGTGCTCCTGAGAGCCTGGTCTTGGCCTCCTCCTTCCCCATGTTCCTGTTTCCAGCAACTGAGCTGTTTGTGTTCCGAAACCTCATGAAACCTTTCTAGGCCCAATCTTCTGGCTTTTCTTCCATCCGGCTCCAAGTCTCTCCACGAAATCTCTCTCAATTCCTAGTTCTGCTTTTTCTAAGCCACAGTGAAGAAATCCAGTTTCCTCCTGTAGCCTCCAGTTTTGTTTCTGGCCTCTCTCCAGCCACCCTCCATTGCTGCCCAGCTTTGGTGCTGACCTTGTTGATGTTTCTCTTCCTTTATCTCTTACGGACTCACCTCTAACCATTCTGCTTGCTCTCTTCTCCCACACGATGGCCAGCCATGACATCCCTTGCTCTCTGACATCCCCTCAGGTCTCTCTCTGGTGGTGCGCACCGAACAGAATGATTTCATCCCTCTGTTGTCCACGGTGACGGGAGCCAGGGTCATGGTCCATGATCAGAACGAGCCAGCCTTCATGGATGATGGGGGTTTCAATGTGCGTCCAGGTATTGAGACCTCCATCAGCATGAGAAAGGTGAGGAAGCAGTAGGGGTAAGCAGCAGGGAGGGGATTAACTTAGTAGATAGATACAGATGGGTTGTCATGGTCTCAGTGTGTGTTTAAGGGAGAGGATTAATCGCATGGAGTGAAGGGAGGGGAAGAAGAGGACTGGACTAGACTACTGGACTAGACAAGAAGCATTTGATTGCAATTTATCAGTGAACAAAATGGAGGGAAGCAGAGGAAGCTGGCATCCAGAGGAAAACATAAAGAACAGATAACTGATGGACAAGCAGCAAGTGGCATGGAAGCGTAGAAGGAAGACAGCAAAGTGCTTGTCATTCTGTGTAATGACTATTTGGTATTCTAGGAGATGACTGTGCGTCTTGGGGGCAGTTACAGTGATTGCACAGAGGATGGCAGTGACGTGCCAGTGCAAAATCTGTACTCATCCCGCTACACCGAACAGGTAACTCATTATCACTGATCCTGTGTCAGCTTGTTCCTTACTTTCCTGAAATGCATCAGTCCCCTAACAGCAACACTCCTCTGTGGGCACTGTTAATAGTATGATGTGATACAGGCTGCAATGGGTTTGGTTCCCTTGTTCAACCTTTTCCACCTCATATGCCTCCAGGTCTGCATCCGCTCCTGCTTTCAGCTCAACATGGTAGAGCGCTGTGGCTGTGCGTATTACTTCTATCCCTTACCCGCTGGAGCAGAGTATTGTGACTACACAAAGCATGTGGCCTGGGGTAAGTGGACAGGAAGAATAGTAAAGCTTATGCCCACCTGAACCTTTTTGGTCCACCTCATGTCCCAGTACATCTTCTCATTGTCTTCAATGAGCTTCCTGGTTTGGGACATCCAAAAGACACTGTTGTCTTGGATGGTTAGTCCCTCTGAGCTTGTGGAAGGAAACCTTCTCTGGTTTCCCCTTGCTGTTGTACATCATCTTTTGTATACAGATACTGTGAGCTCACCTGGATTTACTTTCTCTGCTGCTCAGGCTACTGCTATTACAAACTCCTGGCTGAATTCAAAGCTGATGTGCTGGGCTGTTTCCACAAATGTCGGAAACCTTGCAAGTAAGTTTGATCATTGGTCAGGTAGGCTGGGAACCCTTTATTCCTAGAGATGTTGGAAAGCATTCATTGACCAGGGCAAAAGCTTGAGCCAATAGCTGAGCTGCAACCCAAAATGACATTTCTCCCATCAGGAAGCCAAAATGGCTGAGGAGCATCAGTGTTGGCTCGGGGGTGAGCTCCTGAGGACTGGGCAGAAGCTCACTGGGAAGTGGGCAGAACTTTAGCATGGGAGGGAGTTTCCAGGTGTCCCTGGGGATTGAGAAATCTGGCCTTGTGGCCGCTACGGCTTCAACAGCTAACATGGCCTCTTGTCTTCCAGAATGACAGAATACCAGCTGTCAGCTGGATACTCCCGCTGGCCTTCTGCTGTCTCAGAGGTAAAGAGAGGGTTTCCTGGCTCCCCAGCACTGCTCCAAACTCCCTTTTAGTCCTTCCTCAACTGGTACTTAACCTACAGGAGGTCACTGTGGTCATGTAACGCAATTTATTGCACTTTCATTTCAGGACTGGGTTTTTTACATGCTTTCACAACAGAACAAATATAATATCACATCTAAGAGGTGAGAGCCCCTTAACAGAAGTTGCATCTGAACCAGAAACCATCCCAGTGGAGTGTGTATGTTGAGGGAGTCATAGTTCAGATTAAATTACTTACGAAAAGAGATTAGGCGTGGGACCCGTGGACAAGGCCAGTGGATTTGAGTCAGAGTAGGGATAAACTGAGACTTTAACAGGGACTGGTAGTCCAAGTGAAAAGTCTGAAAAGGGTCAGCCACTAGTATGAAAATTGTAAGCCCCAGGCTGCTGCCATGTGGTCTGAAGTCACAGTGAGGGCTAGTGGAAGAGTGGGAAGGAGAGCCACGCAGGAGCTTGTACTTAGCCAGTGTAGAGTGCCACAAACATTGGGTTTCACAGCACAGTCTCAGAAGTGCACTGTAAGTATCAAAGATTGTATTTAGGGCAGAATGAGGGAACTGTGGAAAAGCCTCTGGGTGGTATACATGGGAGGACGGGGGGCAGAAGGGGACAGAGAATACAATTAAGCTTGGTGAAGAAATGCAAGGATTGCAGATCTGGGGGTTTTGAGCGCCATCTTTCATTTACAGGAACGGAGTTGCCAAAGTGAATATCTTTTTTGAGGAGTGGAACTACAAGACCAATGGGGAGTCACCAGCCTTCACGGTACGCACTTTACTGCCACATCCTCTCTAGCCATCCATTCCCCCACAATGTCCCTCTGAATTGGCAGGCGTTCATTCCACCAGTATTGCTGGCTATCCAGTCTCCTTTCCTGTGGCAAGGTGGGAGGAAACCCCCAGTACCACGGGGGCACTGTGAGTGGGACCAGACAGGGAGGCAAAAGGCTGGAACGAAAGCTGTCCTCACTGCCCTTTCTCCACCTCTTGCAGGTAGTGACTCTGCTGTCCCAGCTTGGGAACCAGTGGAGTCTCTGGTTTGGATCCTCTGTCCTGTCTGTGATGGAGCTTGCAGAGCTGATTCTGGATTTCATCGCCATCACCTTTATCTTGGCCTTACGCTGGTTCCGCTCCCGGCAGCAGCTCTCCCCATCGGGACCCCCTCCAAACAGTCATGATAACACTGCTTTCCAAGACGAGGCACCAGGTCTCAGAGCTCCACACCGCTTCACTGTTGAGGCTGTAGTGACCATGCTGCCATCCTACAACAGCCTGGAACCGCGTGGGCTGAGCAAGGATGGTGAAGTGGGACATGAGTGAGGCATGGCTTATTCCACAGTTCAGGTGGGTGGCAACTGGAGCAGAGATTGCACACTATCTCTGTGGGACCTGCGTTTATTTCTGGGGTGCTCTACCTGGACCATAGCAGAAGACGGCACTGTGATTGGTCTGGGTTCATTGCTTTCACTACTGTAGGTAAATTCTTCGGTCTCATAAAATACTATTGCTCTGGGGATCACCAGGCATGAGATCTAATGTATATATGGAGGAGATGTCAACTTGGTTTCTTTACACTTCTTGCATGTGCACACCTACACGTGCACATACGCTTGCTTTTACCTGCAACAAGGATGCTGCCATAGTTCTGGTCTGTCATTAATTAAAGAGGTTTGGCAGGTGTGACTGGCCACCTGCGTGGCATGACAAGGGACAGGAATGGCATCTCAGCTGGGGTACAAGTCTCTCCACAGGCTGAGTTTGTTAAGTGTCCCCTAGGTTTGGAAATTGGTTGCTCTTTCCTAGTTCTTAATGTTGAGCTTTGATCCGAAGACCAAGCCACCCACCCTCCCCACCCCAAGAGATGACAGCCACTGACATAATCTCAATTTATATTATGGACAATACGCTGGGGAGGTGGTTGACACTTGCTGCCACTCTCAGGTCACGACAAAACACCCCTGGCAGAATAAGGTCTCCCTTTTTAAGCTGCCTAGGTGGCAATGGTAGATCTTAGCTGTATAGCAGTCTCCTTCCTTGTGATACACCATACACACATATGTTCAGCTATTTGATCATTTGCCAGAGCACTCAGGAAAAATTGATCTCTACATAGGAGCTATGAAAACAAAGTCCCTATACACACCCACAGAAACATCCTGAGCAGTATCTCTGCTGCCATGAAATCCTGTAAGAGTATCAGAACAGAGCAGGTCATGCAGTGCCTGCTCTGCTCCATGCATCCCCATCCGTGTTCGCCCACAGAGGCTCTGCTGAGGGTTGTGAAGCACAGGAGAAGTGCTGCAGGCTTTAATCTTAAAGATCCTTTCAGAGAAAGCTTTAGCCTATTGGAATGGACTGCACAGGCAATCAAGGCCAGGACAAAGACAGTCCCCTTCTCAGGAACTAATCTGGAGCTCTTCACATAAGAGCGCACATCTTATTTCTTGCAGGAAGCTTGCCATTCTATTTTTTACAAATATTCAGACTTCTGCTGCAATGGTGTTTACACAGCACACTACGTGGTATCAAGAGAGCAAGGGTGATGTCCTTCAAAAACAGGATTATTCGCTTGACCAGAAACACACACAGATACCAGAATTTAAGCATATAGTTTAGGCGAAGACCTGTGGTACCATGTACCAAATCACATTGCAAACAGCCTCTTTTGAATTTAAAAACTAATTAATCATAACAAAAGAAAAACTTTGGATATTTTAAAAGTAAAGGTAGATGCACTGCCCTTGGGAAGGTGGAAGATTTTACTGCAGTATATAAACTGTTGCCTAATTCTTCCCTTTAAGATGTTAAACACATGCTTGTTGTACTGTTCTTGCCTTGATTACCTAAATGCACTTTTCCCTTGCCAGCAGAGCGTTTTCTTCCTCCTCACAGACTTGAACACTATATTCTTTATTACACGAATATTCATGGTTTTTCAAACTTTATTCCAGTGCTCAGCTGATGATCTTTGTCTGAAAGAGAGGATGATGTCTCTGCTGGGAATAGAAGCAATTCAGGGGGTGTCTTCAGCAAGGGGGGCAGCCTGGCAGAAAGGAGAAGCCTGCAACAACAGGTACTTAGAGGTGTGGAAACATGTATTCCCCCTGGGAGGCCCTCACTGGAAAAAAAATCAGGACTTCTACAAACATGGGGGAAAAAAATCCACTTGCTGTGTTTATGGGTGATTTTAAATGAAGTAAAAGAGGGCGAGTAATGAAAGAATGAAATCTCAAAGTTGCCTTAATGAAGGGACTTTCATGTTCTGTAAAAACACTGCCCAAGAGGCAGAGTTAAAAGCTAGGTTTAGTGGCTAAAACAAAAAAGTAACTTGGGTCACAATTAAAACAAGAAAGAAAGGTAAATAGAGTTAGGATGCTGCACCTGTAGCCCAGTGCTTGGTCATGAATTCAGTACTACAGACTGCCACTTTAGGTAGTTTCTAGCACATGAATGAGCAAAAACCTGACACTGGACACAAAGCTGTTAGCTTCACAAAACCAGCTCCAAATCACGAAAGGAGAAAGAGCAGGTGCAACACCTAAAACAGTCTCTGTATATCATAAATGTATGATGATTCATATGTTGAGCATGATCTTTCTCGAATATTCAAAGAGTAAGACACGATTCTTCACATCACACAGTACCTTGTGATAACCATAAAATTGATGTGACCTACTGCATCACGCATAGTTAAGTGGGTAATTAAAGGAAGAGCAATCAGAGGCATAACTACTTGAAACATTAAATTCTCTTCAACGTCATAAAGAAATATATCTGTAGAAGGTGGTGATGTATTCCCTAGGGGAAGCTTGCACCATATGATTTCTCTCTTCTGTAAAAGTGTTACAATGCAAAAAATGGGCTTTGACTGATGAACTCAAAGTAACAGCCCCATTCTGGGTAGTTGTAAATCCAGAGTTAAAAGTCTGTACAAACATGAATTTGTTATACAAGTTGGTAAATAGATTAGCCCTTCCTGTCCTAAGGATCAGTGTAAAAATTGCCATCTTGGGAGAAATCAACAAATCCTTCCAGGAACATACCTACACTTCTTGTAGGCTGACAAGAGCACAAATTACCAGCTCAACAGATGCATAGTGAGCTCGGTCTGGCTGAAAACAAGAGGCAAGTCCAGCAGTCCTGAAGTGAGAATGCAGAAAATGGAGTGTTTTACTGAGAATGTGAAGTACTACAGAAAAGGGGAGAAAGTATGCATTTAGAGAGATTCGTCAGGCGTTGCTTAACAGTGTGGCAGTCACAATTTGACAGATACCAAAAGTATTTTTTTCATGAGAATTGGGGTAATACAGGAAATGCATGGAAGTACAACGTGTGTCTAGAGAAGCTAGAAAGTGACAAAACCACTTCAGAAAATAAGCAATACATTTAGAAGAACTAAATTCTGCTTGCTGGACTGCTTAGAGAAGCCAGACAGATAAATGCAAGGTTTGTCTGCACAGATTGAGGTCAAACTTAGAAGGAATTTGAGGAAAGGGTTACCAGTTTATTGGGATAGGTTCAATAAAATCTAAGGGGTGGAGATGTGCTACATCAAGGAATGAAAAGAGCAGCAGTGCTGTTGGCAAAAGGACAGAGGGAACCACAGAGATGAGGACCATACCAGAGGGATAGCTGTGTTCAGTCCTGCAGTTCTTTACACTTACCAATGTGCAATACTTAAAAGGGTCTTGTGAGCACAAGAGAGGAAAAGCACTTTCAGCTTTTCTAAGTACATACTTAAAGGCAATGAACTAAACAAAGCTTAGTATCTGGAGATTATGGCAAATTTATAAAAAAAAATAGTACAAGTGCTTTTGGAAAAGAAGCCTAGCAGGAAAAAATATGAAGGGAGTCATTTTAGCCTCTGCAAGTATCATTTAGCAGGTCTATGCCCTGAAAGGATGTTATAGGGCCGTTCATATTGGAAAACTGGAGAGGAAATAAGGGTGTTCTGAATAACTATCTCTGGCAAAAAAATAGGTCAAATAGGCCATACCAGAAGTATGGCAGCTGAAGTGCAACTTTATTTTGGCCTGTAAACAGTGGAAGTTTTGTGAAGACACCCACTTATATCTTCCTAGAGGAAGCATTGTAGGGAACCTGGAAGAATCACTGGGCTGAACGCATGTATCCAACAGACACAGCCAAGTTGCCTATTTTGTGAAACCTATATCCTTATCTGTTACATATCTCAGAGTAATTATTTGCTTAGAGGTCAGAACAAAGATAAAACCTCTGTACTTCCCCATTATTGCCTCTTTCACCAAGTTAAGACTTCCAACCCTAGTGGATACTTCAGAACAGGGACCTCTGTCACTTCACAGGGAAGCTAGGTCTGTTAAACAAGTGTTGATGCTGCATTCCTACTGTGAAGAAAAATGTTCTGTGTCTTCCCTAATATCATTTTGTTACTCTCCAGCTGAGACAAGAAACCAACACCCCACAGGCTGATGAGACCATTTAGCCTTCTTCAATCGGTATACAAAAAACCTCAGGGAAGACCAGAACAAGGCTTAGGGCATCTAGAAACACGAAGGTTTAAGACACATCCATTTAAGAGCAGTAAAGTTGAGGCCCCACCAAATCTGAAGTTGTCAGGATGAAGCAGTTGATACCGGAGTTGCATGTTTAAAGGCAGAGCCTGAATTTCTAATTATACTTTTAAAGAACTACAACACACGCTTGGCAGGAATTGTAGCATGACTAGTTCATTCAGGTTGTGCAGGCCTGATCTGTGCTGAAGTTTAGACTGTACATGCTGCTTTAATCCACCAGCCAGTCCAGACTCCCTCCTTTCCCAGAAAGGCTTTCATCTTTCAAAGAATTAGCCTAGCTGCACTGTTCCAAATTCACACTGACCATACATTGTTCTAGTATGATTTTGGTGATGTTTAAGACTGGACAAAGATTGGTCATAAGGAACCTGAAGTTTGTAACAGCAGGAGGAGGTATAAGGGCAGAAGTACTTAGTTTTAAAATAAGTCCGCACTGGACAAAGCTCTCATTTCTTTTTAATGAGTTTCAAGTGTACAGTGAAGCAAAATAAGGGGGCACTTACCTTTATTCCAGCCATGTTCCAAGATATGCTGTGAACAACATCCTACTCTTGGCTCGTGAACACATGTCCTAACACCAGTGGAGAACTGTTTTCTGGGTTTAAGGATCTGAGGATAGGTTGTTGAAACACATAAGCGGCACAGCCCAAGGAACTAGAGCTACCAGCAACACACCCTCCCATTCAGGGGACTACCTCCCCACGCATTACACAGTGGCTGGACATTTGGTGGACAGAAGTAGAGTTGGATTGGGCAGCCTCTTCCCCAGAGCTGGTGGTCTATACATCTTGTTACAGACTTACCATGGAGTCAGTCCAGCACATGGTTCCAGTACAACTGGAACTACCATCATTGCAATGGAAGACTACCCAGTGCTTTGAGGACCAGAACTTCAGGTGTGTGTAGGGTATGGAAGTGACAAAAAAAAAAATCAGATGTTTCAAAAAGAGTTTAGTATCCCAGCCCCTCCCCACCCACTAACAGACCAGACAGACTCAATAAGGTGGTGAATTGTGTTTCTTAGGACCATTTAAAGTACATGAGCTGATTACTATAACATGCCAGATTACAGTTGTGTTTATAGAGGAAGGAAATAAACTGCACGTGCGTGAGTGGCTATAGTGCTGCGAACAGCAGAGTCCCTTGCTTTTACTCAGAGGGCCTTGGTGATTTTTCTTGCCCATGCATAGAGACACAAAGGAGGGGAAAGGGAACAGAAGAAGAGGCAACATACAACATCTAAGAGAAAGAAATGGAAGAGACAGCTTAGGGGGACCTCAGCCCCCAGAGGAACAGGAGGAATGGGGCACCAAAGGCTTGTTTAGAAGAGTTCAAGAGAATTGCTGGTCTGGGGGCCTCAAGCTTGTATGCCCACCCCCTAAAATGATAGCAATACGTAGTAAAAGCAGGCCCTGGCTCCTCTTCAGTAGATGCACTTCTGACCGTCCATCACATCTCAGTTCCACAGGGAATTAGGGAAGTGCTCAGGGGACGAGGGCTGCTTCACTCCAGATCTTCATCTCTGCCCTCACCCAAGGTGGAGAGGGATGGAATTGCAGGGAGATGAACTCAGCGCAAATGAAATGCTGGGGCATGAAAGTGAGAATGCAAAACCTAGCCCCTTCCCAGATGCCCTGGGACAAGGAAAGGGGCTTCCCTGGCACACCTAATGAAACAAAAAGCTTCTGCTCCTCCCAGCTTTTGTACTTCACTCACACCTCTGAACTCCAGTGATGTTCTCACCTGCTGCCCGCACTGTCTTAAGCCTTAAGTGTCTTAAGTGTATTCTAGAACCAAAGTAGAGCTTCCTAAATTAAAGGAGTGCCCTCTTTCCAGTCTAGATTATAGGCTACAGCTCAGCTTGTAAGAAAAGACAAGATGCACTTTCCTCAGAAGACTCTGCAGAAAGTGAGGAACAGGGCAGCTCATTTAACCCCAGGTTTGACAACACACTCAAGCAACTCGCAGCTCTTGTTATTTTTGAAGAACAAGGGGATTGCTTACAGAAAGCCAGAGTATTCCATGCTGCAAATTTACTTCCAGCAGAGACCATCTTGGATCTAAATTCAGGAGGACCCATAGCAAGCAGGAGGATTTCAGTTTGATAGGCAAGATCTCTAGAGATCTAAGCTGCCAACTGGGACATGTGATGTCACTTTGCAATACCCATGCCCAGGAACAGCATTTTTCTTTGAATCCCTAGCTAACCATTCCAAGTATTTTCTAACTCCTGCTGCAAGTTAGGTCTTTGTAGTAGCAGAAACAGAACAGGTATTTGTAAACAGAAAGCTGTATGCCTCCTTCAGTTTCATCTCGAATACCTCCAGACTCCTTCATCTCCATCTGCTACATAGTGGACCTCCTTTGACATTCAACCCAGTAACACAAAAGCAAAACATTCCCACTCTGCCACTACCCCAAAGTCTTCTAGAAAGCTACAAGACAGTAGAAAGCCACAGGGTCCTGGCTTGTGTCTGCATAGATGAAAGGAATATTTTACACCCCCCACCAGACTCCTTACTGTTGTTCTTTTGTTCCTTCTGGCAGGAGATTTTACTCCCACACATGCCTTCTAGACAGTAACAAAACTCCTTTAGTCTGTTGCACTTGACTGAGGTAATCATGTAGGCTCTCCTTTATAATAACCGAAATGGCCATGTTCAGACAGCAAGTCATCTGAAAATAAGGACAGGCAGAATAAATTATTTCTTTAAGTGCTCATCTCTCCATGGCTAGAGAAATCTAGATGACTATATCTAGCTCAGTCAGATGGCTCACAGTCACTGACCAACACAAACTAGCCTTTATTTCAGAAGCTCAATGAAAAGCTTAAGTCATGCTGCCATTCTTTTTAGGCAGAATACTGAATCTCACATGCTGAAGTCCTTCATCCCCAAAGGCACTGCATTAAGGCATCCTTATTTTGCTAGAGTCCCCAGAGGCACTATTTGACAAGCTCACACCCAAAAACAAGACAAAAATTCCCTGCAGAAGAGCAGGAGCATTAGCTACCCACTCCTCCTCTACTTCCCTTTCCCCTAAACTCAGAGGACCCTCCCTAAAGCTGCAGCAGCTGTTGAAGAGTCTAACCATGTTCTGCAGAGTGCTTCAGAGTCCTATACAGAAGACAAACTAAAACGAAGAAAGAAATCAATGGAGAAGCTAGGTGGAAGGGAAGGGAAGATTCAGGGGCAAGAAGAGACAGGCAAGGTGACAGGGGACAGTAGGCTGCAGACCGAAGGAGCTACATTCAAGTAAAAAAGTAGACTGGAGACAAAGCAATAGGAAAAAAGGGAAAAAACAAAAGGGCAAGTTACACCAAAGGTCCCCCAGAGACTTCCAAATCCCCCACCAGGGAAGGGACTTGACAACCCACCCGCTCCAGGGTAAATGCCCCTCATACTTACAGGTTTACCTGACCTGGCAGACAGAATTTCCCACTTCCACAATGATGGCCACCCCCAATTCCTTCCCTTACTATGTAAAGCATACCATTTCCACAATAAGTGTGGGAGTTCCAGCACTACCACGTCCCTTCCCCAAGGACTGAAGTTAACACTTATGCAACCAAGACCCTCCAGATCTCAAACCAAAAAGAAAGAGTTTAGAGTTGGCGCTTCTTCACCTTTGATCCTGGACTTTTCAGTACTTACTTACAATCACCACCACAATAATGGCACAAATCACTCCCATCATGATCATCATCTGGAGAGAGAGAGAGATTGTCAAAGAGTAATACTCAGAACAGATTGACAAGTTCACATCTTCCCTGACAGCCAGGGAACATAAGCAAAACCCTGAAGTTAGGACAGCCAAGGCCTCAAAAGTCTTTCCACAGTGAAAGAATCCTAAGCATCTGAAATAGTTATTAAGTCCCATCTATCCTCTCAAAGCCCTGCAGGAGAGGACTAGCCCAATTTCCTTCCGATTAAGGAGATCATAGCACTAGGAAACTCACCTTGCAGTTCTTCCACCAGTACTTCCTTTTCAGTTTTGCTGCGCTACTTTCAAATTGTGAGGCACCGGCCTGAAGTGCATCTGCCCGGTCATCTAGCTCTGACAGTTTCTGGTCTCGTTCTAGCACCTTGTCTACATTTACACGTATTATATCAACCACCTGCAGAAGGAAGAATAGTATCAGCAGTTACATTGGTAAAGAGAGTTGAAAAAGTAAGAGCAGTAACTTGGCCAGTAACTGAGATACTAACAAGTGAAAGCCCCAAACAAGGCAAAAAGGTCAGGATATGAAACAGCTTTCAAGGCATTGCCAACCTTGAAGTGGGGAAAATAATCTTAGACACCCTGCTAAAGTATCAGCGGAAGTACACCTAAACCAGGTCCTCAGGCCCACATTATCACCTGTTTTTAAAAGCTCCCAAATCCAGCAAGCCTAAACCACCCCCCCCCATGAGCATAATCGTATGCTCACTCCCCGATAACTGCAAAGATAACTTAAGAGCTACATGTTGCTGCCTCAGTGAGGCATAAAGTCCTTACTGCATGACAGCAGCCACGCTACAGACACTGACCCCGGAAAGTCAGGCAAGGTTCCCCACACATCACGTATTGAGCCTGCACACAGACGGTTCCCTTGAAGCAGCAGGCAGGGATTAAGAGCTGTTCTGGATGCTGCATAGCTTTATTTCTATAATAGACGCATGATGCAAGTTACCAAAAATCTAACAGGCTTGCTCCTTAGAAGTCATATCTGGAATTAAGCAGCTTTTAAAAATAAAGCAATTTCATCTCTGCTCCAGCCTCTTTATAGGTCTGACATCATACTTTAAGTATTGAGTATTTTCTGGCATTGGCATGACAAGAGCATCCACCCCCTCGGCAACAGACGCCTGTCAAGAACAGCGCTGCTGCACAGCAGTAAGAGAAGAGTCCAGGCAGCCTTAGGGAAGCCAGCACGGCTGGCAGAGCTACTCACCTCCTCCACTTGGGCCTGCGTCTGCTGCAGCCGGCGGTTACTGCTCAGATTAGGGGGTGCCCCGGGAGGGCCCCCAACAGGGGCTCCCCCTTCGGGGGCCCCTGGAGCAGGTTGCTGAGCTGGGTCAGACCTAGGGAAACACAAATATGGGCAAAGAGAAAACCCAGACAGCCGCTCAGGAGAGAAGAGCCCCACACGCTCCCCCACAAATCCACCTGAACCCCATTGTCCCCAGGCCGGGGCAGTGCTGGCAGCAACCCTGAGGGCCTGCGCCCCCCTCCCCGGGTCACCCCAGACCAGGAGCAAGCGAGCCTGGAGCAAAGGCAGGCCCGGGAGGACAGCGGGGAGGGCGGCTTGCGTGTGGGGCCATGCCCGGCGCTGCGGCCTCCCAGGGCGGGGGGGTGACGGCCGCCTGGCCGCGCGGAGGTGACCGGGAGGCGGCCCGCAGCGTTCCACAAGCGCCGGGAGGAGGGAAGGGGACGTGGCCACGCTGACGGGGAGGCAGCGCGGGGGCGTCCCGGGAGAAGGTGGGAGGGACGACAGCCCCCGGGCGGTTGGGCGCAGCGGTGGCCGCCGGCCAGGTTGGCGGCGGCTGGGACGGGGCGCGGCGGCCCAGAGCCCCGCGCATCACCGGCGGGGCATGGCCCACGCACACACCCCCGCGCGGACGTCCTCTCCAGGCGGCGGGCGGAGGAGCGGGACCGCCCG
>VYXH01003532.1:18236-40134 GCA_013397275.1 Burhinus bistriatus | reverse complement strand
CCCCCGCCCCTCTGCGTGTTTTCCTGCAGCTTTCCGGACAGCCTTCCGGGCGCGGGGCGCACTGGCAGTGCTGCAGCATTTCGACCCCCTCTATAGCTTGCTCCGGTGAGTACAGAGCGAGAAGCGCGGAGCTGGGGACACCGGCAGCGGAGCGGGTGGAGAAGGGTCGCGGAGAGGCTGGGGCGCTCATGCCTCTCCCTGGTGGCGTTTACGCGCAGCCCTCACACACTGTGCTTGCCCTGCAGCCACTTCCGAGCTGTGGGGACAGCTGTCAAGGAGGATGCCCTGGAGCTGCTGATGCACGGTGGGTATCTCCTGTTTCCAGCCGAAGCAGGAGTAATAGAGAGATTGCTCTCTTTTGGCAGCTCGATGATGATATAAAGGCTAATGTGACTTGACCAGCAGGGTTGTACCCTCAGCCCATTCCACTAATATGGGTCTGTAATCTTGGTGGACAATGCAGAGCTGTGCGTGTTCGCTGTAAGGGCAGGCCAACAGAAAATCCCCTTCCCTGTTTCCCTGGAAAGTACACCTTTGGGATGTATCAGCTCTGAGTGAGTGTTTCTGTGAGCTGATAGGGGGCTGTGGGGATAGGTTAGGACAGGATAGCGTTTCCAAGGTTTGGGTTGCAGGGGGCAGCCCATGTTACAGCTGGTGAGATGTGAGCACACGTCTTTGGTAATCTGATGGCTGCTTTAAGTCTCCAAAAGAGAGGATGGCTGAAGGGCCTGGTAAGGAGTGCTCATGACTTTCTACCTCTCTTCAGTGGTGTCCCAACATTCCAAAGAACTTCCTGCCATCTTGGGTGATTCTGGGCTGAGCCATGCAGACCGCACTGCTCACCTCAATGCTCTCAAGATGAACTGCTATTTGCTAACTGGCCTGGTGGATGCCTTTGAAATGGAAACCTGCAAGAGTGGTTTGTTGGAGGTGGATCCTGGTGGGAAGGTAGGTGAGGGGGCTGGGAGGGAAACAAAATTATAAAAGTAGAAAACGTTTAAGCTTGCTGAACTCTGTGGTATCTATCAGATGTTATAGCTGGGTTTATTTAAACATGATGCCGTCAAGAGCAGTGCATAATGTGGAGTACTAGGATTTCTGTGAAACTGTACATGGACAACAACCAAAGGGACACTATGTTTCCAAACATCAGCAGGGGCTCAGATGCCTAGGCCTCTCTGTTTCAGTCATCAGTGTCTGCCTAATCTTTAATGTGTCTTGATAAGAATTCTCTTCTGTGGTCAAAGATGACAGCAGCAGTCATTTGATGTGGGCATATAAGCTTCTCATACGTCTCACTGTGTGTCTCTTAATGCTGTAGAATTTGACAGCCATTTTCTTTTTTGAGGGAAGCAGGGTGGTGGTGGTGTTTTTTCTGTTTTCAAGCTGCTGGTGTATCGTGTCCTTTCTAGAACAAGAAGATCTGTACCAAGACTTCTCGATCCCTGTGGGAAGAGGAGAGGGAGACGCTTTTACAGCTGCTTACACAGCTGCTGCAGCTAGATCTCCGTCAGCTTTGGGGTGGTTTGGTGGTGGAAGAAGAGTTTGTCAGGTATGGGATGGAGTGGATGTAGAATCATAGAATAGTTTGGGTTGGAAGGGACATTTGATGGTCATCTAGTCCAGCCCCTCCCTGTAATGAGCAGGGACATCTTCAACTAGATCAGGTTGCTCAGAGCCACGTACGACCTGACCTTGAATGTTTCCAGGGATGGGGCATCTACCATCTCTCTGGGCAACCTGGTCCAGTGTTTGACTACCCTCGTTGTAAAAAATCTTTTCCTTATATCTAGTCTAAATCTACTCTCTTCTAGTTTAAGACTATTACCCCTTGTCCTATGGCAACAGGCCCTGCTAAAAAGTTTGTCACCATCTTTCCTGTAGGCCCCCTTTAAGTACTGAAAGGCTGCAATAAGGTCTCCCTGGAGCCTTCTCCAGGCTGAACAACCCTGACTCTCTCAGCCTGTCTTCATAAGAGAGGTGTTCCAGCCCCCTGATTATCTTTGTGGCCCATCTCTGGACCTGCTCCGGTTCATCCATGTCTTTCCTGTACTGAGGACTCCAAAGCTGGACGCAGTACTCCAGGTGGGGTCTCACCAGAGCGGAGTAGAGGGGCAGAATGCCCTCCCTTGATCTGCTGGCCACACTTCTTTTGATGCAGCCCAGGATGCAATTGGCTTTCTGGGCTGCAAGAGTGCATTGCCGGCTCATGTCCAGCTTTTCATCCACCAGTACCCCCAAGTCCTTCTCCACAGGGCAACTCTCAATCCCTTCATCCCCCAGCCTGTATTGACATTGGAGGTTGCCCGACCCAGGTGCAGAACCTTGCACTTGGCCTTGTTGAACCTCATGAGGTCCACATGGGCCCACCTCTTGAGCTTGTGCTTGTCCCTTTGGATGGCATCCTATCCCTTTGGATGGCATCCTGTCCCTCACGTGTATCAACTGCACCACTCAGCTTGGTGTCATCCACAAACTTGCTGAGGGTGCACTCATTCCCACTGTCTGTGTCATTGATGAAGATGTTAAACAGTACTGGTACCAGTATGGACCCCCGAGGAACACCACTTGTCACTGATCTCCATCTGGACACTGAGCCATTGACCACTAGCCTCTGGATGTGACCATCCAACCAACATAGAGGTGGGATGGGTGACGGTGGTTTTCTGGAAGGGAAGGTTAAATGTTAAATCTGCCAGTGATGTGGTATTACAGCCCTCTGCAGGGTGCAGATTGCTGGGAAACTGAGGAAATCATCTTGAGGCAAAAGTGATCAGCTTAGGAACCACTTCCTTTCCTCATGTAGGCCTCTCAAATTCAGATGTTGTTTGATCAGTTTTTTAAGGGTACTGGAGAATCTCTGGTTTGAGAGAAATACTTGTCTTGTGCAGTGTGTTTGAATGATGTTGGTGCAAGTTGTGATACTGAGGTTGACTGTCTGTCTTCCATGGCTTTAGCTTAATGACAGGAAGCTGCTACCGTATCCTGGAGAATCCAAGTATCGGTCTTCAGAAGTACCGGGCCACACGGGAGGCTGTGACACGTCTGCTTGCTGCAGCTCTGGTTCACTATGATCACATGTTTAGTGAGTTCCTGCTCTTCTGCCTTCTTTCTGAAGCCATTCCCAGTTACTTTCCGTGACCTCTTTCTTCCTCCTCACGTGCAAAAGGTGCAACTCTGAAGATCACGCAGATGCTGCAGCACTTTGAACATGTAGCCCCAGTGTTTGCGCAGGCTGTGAGCCTCTGGGCTACAGAATATGGTCTGAAAAGCCTGGTGGGTGAATTGCTAAGGTGAGAAAAATAATCCGAGGCTTGTCCTTCTATCCCCGGCAACTTGAGGCACCCTATTCCTTGTTTCATCTTTCTGTGCAGGGAAATCGGACAGAAATGTCCGCAGGACCTGGCTCGTGATGCTTCTGGAATCAAGGGTTATGCTACCTTTATAACTGACCTGGCTGAAGAGATTCCAGCTCTGGTGCTATCCAACATGAGTGTTCTCCTGCGTCACTTGGATGGGGAGGTACATTTCCACAATATTACCCATCTGGACAAGTCAAGCGGTGGAGGTGCTGCTATCCAGTTTTTCTGTCTGAAAACAGATCCTCTTTCACAGACATCATGTAGCCAAAACCTCCCCTTACCTAAAAAATGCAAAGGAAACAAACCATGACGTCTGCTGGCTGGTTGTCACTCCCAGATATCAGAGAACGGGAGACTGCTTACTGGTCTGAGATCTCAGCTGTTGTCCCTTGTTCTTCAGTACTTAATGAGTCTGTCATTGTGTTATGTTTTCTTAAACTGCCCTTAAAAGCCCTAAGTGTTTCTCATATCAGTTCTTGGCTTCTGTGGACCTGGCTGGATAGCAGGGTTGGATTACTCTGTCTTGCAGGCACAGCTGTGCTCACCCAAGATTAATACAAAGTCCATAATGGAGAAATTCACTTCAGGCTGGAGCCTGGGACTTAGAAGGCCCAAAATCTGGACCACTCTTGCCCTTGGCATATCAAGTCATGTCTTTTTGTCTGTTCCCAATTCAGCAACTCTTCTTTTTGCAGAGTTATATGATGCGAAATGCCATTCTGGCGGCTATGGCAGAAGTGCTGGTGCAGGTGCTGAATGGTGACCAGCTGGAGGAAGCTGCCCGTGGTACACGGGACCAGTTCCTGAATATGCTGCAGGCCCACGTCTGTGACATCAATAGCTTTGTGCGCAGCCGTGTACTGCAGCTTTTCACTCGTATTGTTCAGTGCAAGGTAAGACTGTGCTGGGGAAACGGTGTTGCCTCAGTCATCCCTTCTGCTGTTGTGTTTTCTAAGGGAGTTTCTGTCACCCTGCTCTTCGTTTGCAGAGACTGAAATTTAATAGAGAAAGGTATTGTTCCTGTGTACTGTGGTGTCTGCAATTCCTTTTTCCCAAGAGACCAAAGATCCTAGAGGTGAGGGAACTGGGGAACAGAAATTAAATGATGGTCTCTATTACCGGGACAGACCAGAAGGAAGAGTGCAGTACGCCAGTTCTTTTTGGACATTGGTATGGGAAAACATCACCCTCACTAGATAACTAAGACTTGACTCAACAGGACTCTGGGTCACCTAATCTAAGTCCTTGCTTTCAACAGAGATTGGAACAGAAGATATCCAGAGGTCCCTTCAGACCTAGACTTTTCTATCAATCTATAATCTGTGCCTCTTAGTACATTAATATGTCTGCAGTAAAATAACTTTTCATGAGTCTCTAGGCCTTCCTGATAACTTTGTCTCTGCTCTCATTGTGTCCTAGGCCCTGCCTTTGACTCAGTTTCAATCTGTGGTATCGCTGGCTGTTGGGCGTCTCAAAGATAAATCTGTGGTAGTGGTTAAAAATGCGATCCAGCTCCTGGCTGCGTTTTTGTCGAACAATCCCTTCTCCTGCAAGGTAGTTTCAACTAGTATGATGGGTATGCTAGATGTCTGTTTGCAGGCTGAATATCTTCAGTGTGCTATAGCCAGAGCAGCAGCCTTTTTGTTTCTTGTGGGAGGGACAATGTAGCCTTTGACTCTTCATGTGGTTTTCCCAAGTTCAGATCTTGCTTTCTCTGGCTCTTCCCCATTTTGGTGTAATTGGTAGGTATGCTGAAGGCCAGGGCTGATGTGTTTGATTGTGGAAAAACGTGCAGCAGTTTGATTTGAATCCACTGTGAGGTTTCATTCCTTAGGATCAGAATTAGTCTTTTAGAACATTCTGCACAGAGCTCCAGCTCTTTGTGTTTAGCTGCACCTTTTCCTGAGCTTCTGAGTCTTAGACTGGTTATTTACAGCAGTTCCCATTCTAGGATAATGGCCAGAGTCTACTATTCCAGTTTCCAAAACCAGGGTTATCTGAGGGGATTGACAACTTAAAGCAGGGAGTGGAAGAGAAAGGAGATGTGTAGCATTTCAGAAAAAGGAGGATAAATAATGTATTTCTTCTCTTCCTGGCATGTTCAGTTAAGCTGTACTGACTTGGCTGAGCCGCTGAAGAAAGAGGTGCAGAAGCTGCAAGAAATGAGGGACCATGGCAGATCCACAGCAGGTAATTTCCCTTCTTCCTCTTTCCCCTTCCCAGGGCGTACCAGGGCTTATTTTTCCTCATCTTAAATTTGCTCCCAGGTTGTGGTGGCTTTTGTCTCAGATCTTACGGTGAGACAGTGAGGCCAGATAACTGGGATTAAACTCAAAATAGTTTTTCATACAGTGGTGTTATAAAAGAACTGTATGAAGGTCCATATCTAGGTCAACAGTCCATTTAGCTAAATACCCTATTTTCAGGTTAAGAACTGAAAATACCTATGAACACCCTCCTAGGTTTCCATTTTCAACCATTCAAGGGCTGCTTGAGCCATAATTTTGGTCAGATATTAATTTAGCCTTGGACCTGGTGCTGCCTACAGGACAATAAATACCAAATGATGGTTCTCTCTTACCTGTCACTTTTTTACCCTCGATGGCTTCTTTATGCCAGAGAGTTCTTGCCTATTCTTAGTGCGGTCTGGGTGGGATCGGCAATGGAAATAGTGCCTGCCTGGGGCAGGGGTGGGGCACAGAATAGAATTCCTAAGTTCCAGATAAGTTTTTCTCCCCATTTAGGGTGTCATTTGAGTCTCTGTATTCTTCGTTCCCTCTGTTGTTGTGTTTTTGTTTGTTTATTTTGGTTTTTTTTTTTTATAGCTCCAGCTATCACCCCAGAGGAAGAGTGGGAAGCAATGCTGCCAGAAGTTACGGCTGCCTTGCAGCAGCTCTTTCAACCACTGCAGGAAGGGGAAGAGGAGGTGCTGGAAGTTGAGGAAACAGTGGAGAGTACATCAGAGCAAATCACTGGGCTGCTGAGGAAGCTGAAGTACAAGTAAGAAGGCTCTGTAGTTTGAGAGAGTGTTTATCTTCAGGGATGTGCCTGTCTCTAGTGCTTTGTTCAAGAAAGGTTTGAGCTGCAGAGTGGAGAGATGATTTCTCTGTAAGAAGAGATTGACATGAGCACCCAGCACAAGATGCTGGCAGGAGCTGCTTTCCCAGGTGTTCAGGGCAAAATTGGATGTTTTCCCTTGTATCCCGCCCTAACGGGTTGCTGATGTTCTCTTTGGTAATGTCATTGTCCAGGAGTGCAGCCCGCCTTACACAGAAGGCCCTGTGTCACTTCCAGGGGAAGGAGCCCTTCAGTGACCCTATGGAAGAAAACGAGGAGGCAACAATCTTGGGTGTTCTGAAGAGACTTTACACAGGTAACTATTTCAGATCACTCTGTCTCTTCCCTAAGTCCAAGCTGATGCCAGAGCTAGACCAAAACCCTCTGGAATGCCCTGTCCTTCCTTCTGGCCCGTGGGGCTCACTGTGTGTGCTTGACAGCTTGTAGAGCTGCACCATCTCTGGATTATTTGCTCATCTAGTGGCCTGACATCTTGGCTGGATCACAGTAGTCCTGTTATTTAATTTCTGGTCAGAATAACTCCATGTTCCCACTAGAATTCCTTTTCTGATGCTTTAACTCGCATAATATCTGCTGAGGGGAGTGAAGCCAGTGTTACCCACTCACACTCTTCTGTTCTGTCTGAATTTGTTGGGAGTTCTGCTTCCTGAACAGGTGGTGGCACATAATGCTTACCCTTAGCGGCCTTGGCCAAGTATCTGATTCAAGCAAAGTCTTGATTATCTGGGGCTCAAGCCTCTGTGCTTATTTTTAAGACTTCACATGCTTTATCTTTGGTGTTTGTTTCAAAATAAGGTTTCCTAGCCAATCCCCTTAAGCTCATTTCTATGAAAAGGCTACCGTCTAAATAATTTAATCTTCTTAACTTTGTCAACTCTCCACACTTGCACAAACTTTGCTAGAGAGCAGTAGCATTTGTCTCCTTCCTGCTCTGCCCTGATTCCCTTTTAGGGCCTCATCCGTCTTTGGGGAACTGTCAAGTTCAGATTAACACCTTCAGCATTTTAATGGAGTTTACCCCAACTTGACAATGCCTTTCTCCACCCCTGTCTTAAGTTGGCATTTCCGTGGTGCATCACATTGTAGTACTGGAACTTGCTCTACGGCATGGTGAGATTTTTGTCTTTACAGCTAAGTGTGATGGCAGAATTTGGATTTTTGTGGAAGTCTGGCTCTTGGAAGGTGTCACTATGGAGTGGAGAGAGAGGGGTTAAAATGCCCTGAACTGTGCCTGTTTCTCTTGTACCTTCGGTAGTGCTCACAAACAAGTGTTTGTGCTATGCAGGTTCGTGCCCAGGTGAGAACAGTGGGGATCCTCCACGTGGCAACAGTAGTCTTAATACTGAAGAAGTTGCACTGGAAGAGCAGCCTCAGACAGAGCTGGTCAAACAGGAGATGTTGGTGCAATACCTGCAAGATGCTTACAACTTCTCAGTGAAAATCACAGAAGCCTTGAGCCTGATCAGCAAGATGATGTATGAAAACTGTGTCTCAGGTGTGTGGAATAGCCATGGGGCCCTTTCTCCCCTGTTCAGTGTTTCCAGGTCTTTCCCCTTGCTGAAGAGGAGATGTGGGAGTGGTGGAGCTCCAGGGGAAGGGGAAGAGGTTGGAGGAGCTGCTCTTCACTGAGCAGATGTCACAGGCACTTCCCGGATATTGGAACAGCAGGCACCATCTAAATGGTATTAGGGCATGAATGGGCGTTTTAGGAATCAATTTTTTAAATATGAAGATCGAAAATGTTTTTAAAAGCCAGGTGACCACAATGACTTAATTTATGGACACTCCTCTCCTCCTGTGGGAGGGGATGTGTGTTCATCATCTCAGCCAGGGTTCTCCTAAAGTAAGCATGGCCAGTGCAGCTGGTTTCTGTTACCTGCTTAGTGCCCTGATGCAGCTTCAGGTGTTATGCTGGCCACAAGAGGGGAACTCAGCAGCTTGTCTTGTCCACCTCACCTTTCTTTAAACTTTATTCTGTAGCTAAAAATGATCCTGATCAACAGGTTTTGTGGCTGGTCCTCTTCAGTGCTGTAGGGAAAGGTGATTCAAGAGTAGACCTTTGAGTTAATTCAGCTATTCATATTTAACATTAGAACTACTGTAACCAGTTAGACCTTTTTTTAAGTGCTTGTCCTGAATCAGCACCCCCAAGGGAGCTAGGGCACGGAGGGGCACAGCTCCCTCCTTTCCCATCCTCCCTGGCAGATCCACTTGCCAACCACTCGCCAAGTTCTGCAGTACAGATGGGTCTGGCCACTGCAGCGCCGTAGCTTCATGCAGACTCTTCTGAGGCTTCATCTGTACTGAGAACTCGTACGTTACCTGTGATAAGCATGAGGGCTACCCCAGCAGGGTTTGGATGTC
This sequence comes from Burhinus bistriatus, assembly GCA_013397275.1. Taxonomy (NCBI): domain Eukaryota; kingdom Metazoa; phylum Chordata; class Aves; order Charadriiformes; family Burhinidae; genus Burhinus; species Burhinus bistriatus. Next base: position 31,330 of record VYXH01003532.1, on the reverse strand, counting down.
ATAGTAACTGTTTGCACATACAAAAATGAACTGCTGACTTCAGTGTCTTTACAGGTCATGTGAAGTTCAAGGCTGAGAGCATGCCCCTCACCTGATACTTAAAACAGCTGGAGTTTGCTTTTGTTTTTGTTTTTTTTTTTTTTTTTTTAAGGGCTGCGCAGATTTTACTAACTTTCCACCTCCCTGTTGTCCTATGCTGTAGTGTAAGGAAGGCAAGTTGAGTGTCTGGATGGCTGAGACATTTTGAGACATTGTCTCCATTTGGAGATAGTATGCTGCTGGGTGAGAGGGATAGTGGTAAGGGATGTCTGTGCTAGGATTTAGGGTTTTTTTAATTAAAGATTTAAGACTTAAAGATTTAATTTTATTTGTTCTGTTGCAAATAGGTATCTTCTGGTATGACTGGAGGCAGGGGAAGCATACCAGCTTGTCTAGATACAAATGTGTCTGATAGGGGATCTTTATTCAGATTTATAATCTGGGGCTTAGACTGGTGTAAGCTCCCACTTAACCAGAGGTCAGACTTGATGAACTGTTCATTGTACAGTCCCTCTACTCATTACTGCGGCTTTCTTTTGAATGCTCTCTAACTTAATGCTTTTTCTTGTCTTATGAGCAGAAGGCTGGACAGTGTATTTCAGGAGTAGTTAAGTTGGAATCAAATACATTATTCCTTACCCCATTTATACATCAAATAGCTTAGTTATTCTGGCTACAGCATTGCACTGGGACTTAATGTTCAGCTGCTTTTATCTGCTGTGACCATGAGATCTTTTTTTTTTTCCAAAGCTACTGTTTCCCTGAAGAGAATTTTGTTCTTTCTCAGACATGGCCTCTGTGCTCTTCTCCTAAATGTATCACATTTACATTTAGCTATAATACTTCTAATCTATGCCTGTTTCCTCCAGGACATCTACATCTTTGTATTAGTGACCCCATTCTGACTTGAGCCCTCTGCAGACAGTAGCAGTGAACTTAGATGATTGTAGGGCTTGCTGTGACAGCAGTAGGCCTATGAATTTGTTTTAATGGCCTGTTTAATGGGGATTAGAAAAGAACGGCACTAACACAACTGCTCTTCTCTCTGCAGTGGTGCAGGAAGCTATTGAGTTCTTTGTGACAGTCTCGCAGTTCGGTGTGCCCCAGGCACTGCTTGGAGTCCGCAGGATGCTCCCCCTCGTATGGTCAAAAGAGCCTGGTATTAAGGAGGCCGTGCTGAACGCCTACAGGCGGCTCTATCTGAGCCCCAGTGGGGATTCGGAAAGGTATGCGTCTTTCCTAATCAGAAGTTTTTTCTTCCCCCCCCGCCCCGTTTCATTTTTTGGGGAGCTGTTGGGAATGGGGTATGGACTGGAAGAGAAATCAAAGTTGCCGTATTTTGTGCTGAGCTGAAACATAAGGCTTATGTCCACTAGTAAAGATGCTTTCTCTTGGAGCTGTTGACAACACTTGTGCAGTTCTAAGATTACTTTTTTTATATATATCTGAGTATCCCAATCTTCCTGTGGGACCTACTGCTGAGCTTCTGCTTTTGGTTTGTCATGGTGTTCATGTGTAGGAAATTAATACAGCAAAACTCCATGTGAGGCCTTATGGAAGGAGAACCTGAGAATTATTTTAAATGAAACTGTTATCAGGCATTCACGCTTAACATGCTTATAAATTTCACTCTCCTACAAAGCACCGCACCAAGATACACGTATCCAAATGGTCTGGGTAGGGTCTCCATGTGATAGGGAATGAGGGGTATCAGCTATGAATGTTCATCATGTAGGCGGAGTTCTTGATTGGCAACAATGAACTGATTTTTTGGACAGCTATTTCAACCCCTTTGTGAGTCAGCTGTTGTTACGGGGTCATCCCGTGTCTAAGTGTCTTGCATACTTCACCCTTGATGGGTAAAGATGTTGCCCAATGTCTGGTCCCTAATTTTGGGTTTCTTATGACTGTAGTCGCTCATCCTGTTGGGATAATAAGAGGAATGGTGTACAGTATGGTCTAAAGTTAGAGCTATCTTTCTGTTACCAGAGCTCAGATTTTTTGCTGACAAGTCATGCATGCTGTGGCCTTATCTGAGTGTAGGCATTCTGCTTCTGATATACACAACACATTCCTCAGTGTTTACTGGTTTTCTTACTGTCAGTTGTGTCCTTGATTTTTCAATATACACCATTTCCTTATCACTCACGCTATACATGGTTAGTTATTATTGTTTGGGTGCTTTCAGACATGTTTCTATTTGTATTTCATTCAGACCGATCTTAAATCGTGCTGTAACAAAGCTCTACACATGGCAGATGAGAGAATGTTAATGGGGTCTTTGCTGATCTTTATTGAGGATTTGGGGGTGGGTACCACTTGCATGCTCGTTTCTTCCACACTAGAGAGGAATCCTGTAGTGACTAGAGTCACTCTAGAGACTAGAATGTCTCCTCTCTACTGTGGCACCTACTCTTTTTTCTTAGCACTTGCTCACTTGTAAATTCTGTTGGGTACGTATTCACTAAGATAAGTGAGATCCCTGGTGACATGCATCATACCCTCACTTGTATCATCAGGGCGATAAAAAGCACCCACTGCTTTTTTGTTGTTCTTGATAGTATTGCCTGGAGATGACTCTCCTGCAGTTTGAGCTCTGGCCTTATTTATTCATAGAGAGATTTTCAGTTTCTTATGCTCTAGTACTTTGGCTTGTGGTTGACAGCAAACTGGGAAGTGGCTGGTGAGTGCCTCTTGTTGGGTCTTTGAGCACCGGGAGGAGCAGCAGTGGACCAGGGCCCACATCATGCTTATTGGCACTTGAGCTGGGTGACTTGGAGAGCTCCAGCTTGTAGAGGGGGAAGTTTCCTGTCCCCAGGGATCAACTCTGTTGTCTAATAGATGTCCTCAGCTCTCTGAATAGGAGAGTAATTGTGACAGTGGCTTTTTCTTTACCTTTTAATTTTTTTATTCTTCCGTTTTATTTCCTCCCCCCCTTCAAAGGGCCAGGGCCCAGGGCCTGGTGCATTCTCTCTCTCTCATCATGGTGGATGCATCGCTAGGAACGATACAGTGCTTAGAAGAAATAGTGAGTACTTGCCTTTCTTGGGTTTGGATAGTATTTGTGATCTTAGATGTCTGTTATATTAAAATGGTAGTAATTGCAGTTAATGTCTTTGTTGGTTTGAAATCCATCCTCCTCTGCCTCTCCCTACTTGTTTTATTGCATTTCTTTTCCAGATCTCAGAGTTTGTGCAGAAAGATGAAATAAAGTCTGCTGTGATCCAGCTGCTTTGGGAGCGGTTCACAGAAAAATCTCAGTGCTCATCACTAGAACGACGTGCTGCTGTGATGCTGCTAGGGATGATGGCACGGTGAGCCCAGGGCCTGGTCTAATCCTATGGGTGGGAGGTTGTACAGGGAGTTGATTTTTATCGAAGAACTGTGGGTGCTGCATCAGCTGACTCTTTGTTCTGCAGCTTCAAAATCAGTAAGCGGGTCGTGGGGTAACGAAGCCTGGAATTAAACATAGCTGTGCTGGGTCCCACCAGCACGGTCTCTGAATGAGTGTGACAACATTACTTTGTTTGTGTTCTGAATGTCCATCCCTTGCAGGGTTTACTATGTCACAGCTCTGCAGCCTTGTCTGTGTTTGGATAAGAACAGTGAGAAGCTGCTGAGTAGAGATATCTGGAGTCTTTAGCATGGAAGGGAGATTAATCTGCTTGCCTTTCTCGGGGCAAAAAGAGTGTAATTGCACTATAAGGCTTTCATTTCCTCAGTTTCCCAGCCTAGTAGCCGCTTGGCATTTAGCTTATCTGCTGATTTCTTCTTGCTCTTTCTACTTCAGTCCTTCATCTGTCAAAAATAGGCCTGCGTAATGATAATCTTGAAGTTCTTGGCTCTAGAGTTGGAGCCATTTCTGGAGTTTACAGCCAGTTCTGCAATTTGAGTATTAGATATTCCTTCCAAGGTATTTCTACCACTCCATCCCACATGCTTGCATCAGAATTGTAGACATCATCTCAAAATTAAAGAAAATTGTAGGTTTCCGGGGTATCCCATGAGATCCTGTGTTGAATCCATGGGGGTGTGTGTGAAATAACAACAGCGTGATTGCCTGATTTTGCTTTTGTCCTATGGATGCCCATTATAAACTGTTTAGATTCTCTTTTTAAATACATTAGATTCTGTTCTTGCCTTCTTCACTCAGTTAATTGTATATTCCTCAGATTGGGTCTGGTCTGAGAAGTATACAATTCTACCTTTCACAAGCAGAAAGGAGTGGGGAGGATATGGGAATGGTTTTTTTGTTGTTGTGTTGTTTTGTTTCCCAGAGTAGGGGAGAAAGTGTCATGTCTCGCCAGTCTTGAGCTACTGCACTTTTTTCTGTTATGCAACATTTTTCTTTGTCTTACCCTTCTAAGTTTTGCTCCTTTCCCACAGGAAAGAAGAGTCAAGAATCTTCTTTCTTTATGAAGAGAAAGTATGCTCAGTTCATGTTTGCTTTGGAGAACCTTGTCTCTTAATGGAGTTTGGATTATACTGGCTTCTGTGGAATATTGCTTGCTGCCTCTATAGCTATATTTTGAGTCATTGGATGGATTTTATTTTTTTTCCCCCCTCTTACTCAAACCACTGCCTTCTGCAAGGCACAAGGAGTATTTCTCTTGGTTATCCATAATTCTGTAAACTTTCAGCAGCAACTTATGTAATACCCCCATCCCTTCCATTCCACAGAGGGAAACCGGAGATCATAGGCAGCAACCTGGATGTCTTGGTGACAGTAGGGCTGTCTGAGAAGGCAGGTGAAGATTATCGCCTGGCTCAAGAAGTATGCAATGCAATCTCCAAACTTGCCGGTAACCCTAAGGTAAGACTTAGTTTGTTCTTGAGGTCATCCAGAAACACAGTTACCCAGAAACAAAGAAGGGGAAGGGGGGAGAAGTGGTTTGTATTGAGAAGAGAGAGAAGTGATTAAATTTTTACGGATTTTGAAATTAAGTAGGTTGAGACCATTCAGCAGCACTGTCTGGAAAGCTTAGCACACATCAGTGAACATGTAATAAAAGTATTTTCATTAGGCAACAGGCTGAATTCAATTAGTAAAGAGTTCAGTGCACAAGAAAATCTGTTTTCCTTTCAATTCTCTTCCTCAGACTCCCAGTTCTAAGCTGATTTGTATTTCCTCAACCATGAAGCCCTTTCCCCTACTGATGTTTTCTGGTGATGTGATTCTTTTGCCCTCCTGTTAATTGATATTTGGGAGTTGTCAGCTGTATAGCTGAATATAAAACATGAAAGGCTTTCAAACCTGTCCATGTTGTACTTAGAAGAACACGATGGTTGCCTGTCAGATGGCTGCTTTGTTTGTGGAACAGTTTATACTTTTTTGGGTTTTTCTTTTTAAACACACTTGGAGAAAAAAAAAAAAAACACAAAGTTTTTGTTGTTTGACTCAAGCTTTTAGGGTGTTTTGGCTCGGGAGTTCCAGCATAAAAGCAGCCCTCCTTCACACAGCACCATTATTCTGTGTTTGCTCCTTCTACTGGGGACGTTACTGCAGGACCTTCATGAATTTGTGTATCACAACATTCTTAAATTTTCTGAAGGTGGTTGTAATTCAAGTTTAGGTTGACTTAACTCTGCAGATAAGTTTGTATGTGATGAGGGACTGAACTGCAGATACTTGAATGACTGTGGTAGCTCTTCCTTCCCCTCCACCTCCACAACCAGAAATTCAGTACAGAGAGTAGGGTTGCAGTGAATTGGGAAATTTTGTTTCCAGCTACTGAAAGCTGGTAAATCCTCAAGCAGTAGCTTGTTTTGGTCAAGTATATTTTGATCAGGCAGCCACAGGTGTGCTGGGATTTCTTGGGCATTGTCACACTTGGTTTAGTAGTTCTTTGGATTATCTTATTCCCAACCTAAAATGTGGTGGGACTGCAACAGCTTAAGTGTTGGATCCAGAGCTATCCTCTGTTATTTCTACGGATGGTATTTTGCTTTTAAACAAAACATTGTGGTTCTGGAGTACCCTCAGGCAAGGGCATCTAGCTGACTTATTGTTGGTAGCTCTGAAAATGGTCTAAAAGTTTCCCTCTTCATTTATTGTGGATAATGAGTAAATAATATCAGATTTAAGAAGAGTAATTTTGAGATTTCAGAATAGTTTTTTTGATTTAAGTTGAAGTAGTGGAACTGTCTGGGTTGGCCTGGGATCATCATTTGGCCAAGCTTTAAATCCACCCAGTGCTGCCACCATGTCTTCAAAAGTGACAGTAATGTCCCTGCTGTGTTCAGTTGCAGAGCAGTACTGGATGTCCCTGGCATGGGCCTAGCATAAGTTTGATTAGCATTGTGCACACAACAAGGTTAAGTACAGGGAAGGGCATGGGGGGATCCCTTATGTAGTAAGGGTAACTCATCTGTTCTCTCTGCAGCCAGCACAGGGGAAGAACAATGCACCTTTTCGACTGCCACAGAACCATGTGCTCTTTGGTTGCCTAAGTGAGGCTGTGAGTAAAGGTGAGCTCAAGTCAGCTGTAGGTTTGGAGAAGATGGAGTTGGGCTGTGAGACAGCCTGTGTTGTCGCTGGTATGTGTGGTATATTGCTCCCTCTTCTCATCAGGCTTTGCCCAGCCAAGTGGTCACTGGATCCCCTTCATGGAGGCAGCAGTAATGCTCATCTACCAGCTAGCAGAAGGGGCAGAGGAGATATGTGCTCGCATCCTGCAGGTGTGCAGTCAGCAAGCTCTGGAGAAGCTGCAGGAGGCTGATGGGCAGGAAGCTGGTGAGGAAGAAAGATGGTGAAGGAAATCTTTACCCATGATTTCTTGTGCTGTGATTGGGTGGCCTGGAGTAACTGCAGGAGGAGAACAGAGCTGAGGGGCTAGGGGGAGGTGTTGGTGTGCAAGGGTGTGAGTGCTGTGAAGGAGTTTGTGGGGCATGGAGATGGGTTATTCAGTGAGAATTGTCAGTAACTGATGGGAGAAGGGGTCTAAATCAACGCTGAACTGTAGTAATTTTTCTCCACTAGATCCAGGGGTTTCTCCCAGCCAAGTCTCTGGTGGTGCTGGCAGTCTCCCCACATTCCTGCTGATGCACCTGGTGTCCCTTGTGGGACAGGTGGCACTGCAGCAGGTAGCATATTTGGAAGTATCAGTGAGTGCAGAGCTACGCAGACGACGCATCCTCAGAGAGGAGGGGAAGACCAAGAGGCATTCTGACAGCAGCATGAAGAAGCAGAGACCCCGGGTGAGAACTGAGGGGTTTTTTCCTACGGGTGGCTCTTCTACTGTCCCAGTTACTGACATAGCAAACTTCTGGAGAATGTGCTCCTGAGGATGCATGAGGTCTGGGGTGATGCATGCTTTGGGAATAGAAATGGACATGTGTTGGTCAGGATTGACAAGGAGAGCTGAGGTCCTTGAATGACCCCATTCATTAAAACTCTCACACTAGTCTTGGGTTTTGAACAGACAGAGGAGAGGAAATGAAGGGTGATGCCCTGGCCATGCTTATCTTCCTGCTTCAGGCACATTTCCTTTCCACTTATACCTCCTTTCTTACCAGTGCAGTCTTTTGCAATTGCTGCTAGTGGTGATGAACACCCATTTGTCTCCTGAGTTCTGGAAAAGAGCTTCTGCAACATAGGTCCATAGGTCTTGAGGGTCCTATCCTCTCTCAGGTAGTAATGATGAAAGTTTAATAGTGGCCTTCTTAATACGATCTGTATGATAGAAATACCCTGCTTGGTTACGTCTACCTCAAAACATTTTCCAGAGTGTAGTGAGGCTGACTTTCTTGGGTGAGAACAGAGAAAAAATGTTGTGTATCCCTAGGTAAGCAGTCTCTGTTAGATGCCTATCCTGCTATGTCTGGAGAAATTTGTAGTTAATTTTCTCATCTGCCCTTCTTATCAGTGACACTACCATTTCCCACACAGGAAGACGTTCTTATGAGATTTTCCAAGAAGCAGCAGTTGAATGCAGATGTGGTCCCCGTGCAACACCCATGTCTCTTTCCTTCCCTTGTGTTGCTTTTGCCTTGCTGTAAGGTTTCCCATGATCTTGCTCACAGGACCAGCGGTTCAAAGGCAGCTTTGAACTTCTTGCTTTTAGGATTTGCATGTTCTTTAAGTTGTGCATTGATGCCAGATGTGTCCTATGTCTGTCTCAGCTTAGTAGCTTCAGTAGCTTAGGCTTTCTTTTCATCGGTGTTCTGTGACATATGGACTGGCAAATCCTGAACTACCCTTCGCAGTTCCATTCAGCTCTCAGGGAAAAGTGGGTTATAAAACTCCATCAGTCTGTTGTTCTCAACTCTAGTCATGCTGCTGGTAACATGCATGCACCTCTCACCTGAGAGAAGAGTAGTTCGTGAAGGAGGGGATTATTGTTGCCTGTCATCTTTTTTACAGTCTGTCTTTCTGCACAGAGCACAGGAAATGAGACCACTATGGAGGAGGAGCTGGGCCTTGTGGGAGCCTCAGCTGATGACACAGAGGCTGAGCTCATCCGCAGTATTTGTGAGACAGAACTTCTAGATGGTAAGTGTGGCTGCCACCAAGGAGTGCTGGCTCCATCTGCCTATGTGAAAGAACAGGTATGGTGGGTGGCAGATTCAGGAGAAAGGCTGTTTGCTTCAGAAGGAAATACTGTCATTTTTGTCCAGTGTCAGTTTCTATGTAGGCTGTTTCTCTGCTCTGCCTCCATGGAGGTGGTTTTTCAGTGGTGAAAGCGAGTCAAACAGTTTCTATAGTCTGCAGGAGTTCTGGGTGAATTGTGTAATTGTTCTTAGAGGGATGCACAAATAGTGCTTACATGATTGCTGTCTTCATCCCCACTTTCTAGGGAAGCACCTGTTTTCTGCCTTTGTTCCACTGGTGCTCAAGATCTGCAACAACCCTGGGCTCTATAGTGATTCAGCGCTCTCAGCTGCTGCAGCCCTGACTCTTGGCAAAGTCTGCATGATCAGGTAATGCCTAGCCATGCCGGTGTTCTCTTCCCAGCCTTCCTAGTCCTAAAGGACAAGCAAACATTGCAACTACTTACCTGAGGAGAGAACAAACACAGAAGAGTATTCGTAGATTTTTTTTTTTTTCTTTTTTTTCTCTCACTGCTCTGTGAGAGACGAGATTTTGGTACCTATGCCTTCTTTTCTGTACCTTATCCTGTCAGCTCTGAGTTCTGTGAATCCCACTTGCGCCTGCTGTTCACTATGATGGAGAAGTCTGCTCTGCCTGGTGTGAGATCCAACCTCATTATTGCAGCAGGAGATCTGGCCATCCGTTTCCCCAACCTGGTGGAGCCTTGGACATCGCACCTTTATGCCAGGTAATGCTATACTCATTGCCAGGAGAGAACAGTTGATGAGAGCTCTGTGAAAGGGTGACACTGGGCCTCCAGAAGGTGGGGAGTGATCCAGGAAACCAAATTTTAAGGTGTCACTGCAGGGAGACAACAGACCTGGGCTGTTGAATAGGCTGTTATGGGTATCACTAACTTAGATACTCTGCTGTTCTCTGCGGTAACTATATTCTTCTGTCAGGTTGCGGGACCCCTGCCCAAGCGTGAGGCAGACAGCTGGACTGGTGATGACTCACCTTATCCTCAAAGACATGGTAAAGGTGAAGGGCCAAGTGAGCGAAATGGCAACTCTGCTTATAGACCCAGAGGAGGCAATCATGGGAGTGGCTCAGAACTTTTTCAGTGAACTCTCCAACAAGGCAAGTGGATGCTCAGGGGCCTTAGTTCACAAGAGTGGGGAAGGGCTGGTGGAGGCTGGGTCAATGACAAAGAGTCGAGTCCTGGAAAAGGTGTGTCAGTGGTGTAGAGCAGCTGTCTGTCCCTCTTTGTTGCCTAAATGAGGGAAGATAAAGGAAATTTTGCAACACTAGTTTTGTTTCAACCCTGATGTTGCTGAATTTGGCCTCATGCATTCACATCAGAAGGCAGGCTTCAAACCAGTGCCTTGTCCCTTTGCTTTCTCGTGTAAACCTAGCATAGGGTTGGGAACAGTTTTCTGCAGTTTACCTTTAGGCCTTACAACAGAGTTCCCTGACCGTATGGCTCAGGCAGTGCATCATCTCTGAAACCTTTCAAAGTTGTTCTTGGCTGTGTGACACTGAGATATTTAAACTGAAGCAGTTGCAGTCCAAGCAGGTAAGAACAGTAGCAGCATTACCCCTTGTACACTGTTCATTCAACATGAAGGCTGCTATGGGCCCTTCAGAGTTTGAGATTTACTGCCTGAGAAGCTGCAGTGATACTGGGGCTTTACTAACTTGGCTTGCTCTGTTAAAAGCAGAGCTGGCAACCTGACTGCACTGACTTCCTATCTCTGCAGTGTCTATGACAAAACCATTAAAAAGCCGTGGGAAAGGGAACCTGGATTGGGCCTTTTCAGGCAAGATGGGAGACAGTTCCTTGACCTGAACTGCTGTGTAAGTTTCCTTTACCAGGAAGCTTTTGTGTTGGGTTGTGACAAGGTTGGAAAGCAAAGAAACTGCATCCAAGTCTGCTGAAGAGCAGAGCTGATGCAAATCAAGGGTTGTAGTTGTTGTTAGCTTGTTTGGTTGGTTGTTTTTCCCTCCCCCCTTAGCCTCAGCCAAGTAGTTTAGGTTTGACTGGCTGTGTATAGCTTGTTTCAAAAAGCTGATGTTTTCAGTCAGTAGATTTGGTGTGGGGAGAAAGATAATTGTAAGTGGGCAGCTTATTTGGCTTGACTCGAGCTGTCCTTTATAATTCTGTATCTCATGTAGAACCTTGTATTCTGCACAGGATAATGCCATCTATAACCTGCTTCCAGACATAATCAGTCGTCTCTCAGATCCTAACTGCGGTGTACAGGAGGAATCCTTCCACATTATTATGAGGTATTCTGGGGTTAAAGAAATCTCTTTTGACCAGGACTATGTTTATGCAAAGGGGGTGCCAGATCCAGGGAAGAGAAACTACAGTAACATACACAAAATGCTTTTTCAGTTGTTCTCCTTGATCTGACTTTTTCAGTCTGCATCTGAAGTGGAATCATGCTGAGGGGAATTGATTCTAAAGCCACATAGTTGGGGATGAGGAGAGACTCCAGAAAGAGTTTCCACTATCTCATTCAAAATTACTTTCCCTCTAGAAAAGGAAAACAGTTGGGTTTATGCATGGGAACGTGAATATGCAGTATTAGGAGAACGTAACAGATTTTAAAGACTCTGTGGCCTTTGTCATTTTGGTGGCCTACTGGATTTTTGTAAGCAATTTTAGTAAAGCTGTAGTTAAGGTAACAGATTGAGGTTTGGGTTTGTGGTGTGTTTTTTTTTGTTTGGGTTGGGTTTTTTTTGGTTTTGGGTTGTTTTTGTTTCTTCAAGAAAGCCTTACTCCGTAGTATAGAGACATACTGGAATATTTCAACCTGAGAGTATTGGTTGCTCATAGGCAGACAAAGAATGTCTTTAGTGGTAAATTACAGAAATTTTCTTCTCATATCCGAAACTTAACCACATGAGAGGGTTTTTCCGACTTGCCTGAATCCCTGTGGATTACAGAGGGGAGTGTGGGACAAAACAAAGGTATTGCTGTTGCTGAAGAGAATAACAATAAAATCTCCAGTGATTTCTTTCAACTAGTCTTTCTGTCCAAGACTCCAGTGCATTTAGGAAGAGGGATGGAATTTTGGACAGGTAGAAATTGCAGGGCACAGAAAAAGTCTATTAGTGAGGCTGAAATTGAGACTGAAAGTAATTTAGGGCTGCAAAAGTATATGGATGTTTTGGTTCAGCTTTCACTAAGGAGGGTAATGTGAAATAGTGGGAAAGTCAGCATGTGGCTACTGACAGCACATGTAGAAGGATAAGTTAGTGTCTGAAGTTGAAGCAAACCATCACAGAGAAACAATGAGGAGGCATGTATAAAAAGAATGGGACATAATTTTGGAATTTTCAGTACATTTTTTGATAAATGTCAAATTGGAGGTGTAACCACAGACCTAGAGAATAAGTGTAGCATTTGCATTAAAGTGTGATTAGTGTGGTTAAGACAGCTATAGGTGGACTTTCCTGACTTCCAAAACCATACAGGGAGAGAACTGGAGGTGCCTGGCAAATCAGAGAAAAGGCAGTATTGATTTAACAAAGTAGACAGGTATCAAATTAGTCTAAAGCTAATTAATTTGAAAGAAGACCTGATCATCAGTTGGCACCCCACATCATATCCTTTAAACAGGGGAAAAAAGGGAGTAGTAGTTGAAACTGAAATATTTCCCCATGTAGCACTATACAAAATGCTTACATTGTGTAGAGGATCAAGTTTAACTCAGAAACTGTGGTGGACAAAAGCACAGGCTAGGAGGAGCTTATGCTCCAGGGATGTTTGCCAGACTGGAGAACAGGGAGGTGCAAAAAAGATAGGGATAGTGGGGAGAGCATTGCTGTTAAAGGACTAACTCATGGAGAATGACAGGGTTACAGTAATAACTGAGATGAAAATTAGCAGAACAATGCGTAAGGTTGAATGTTTAGAAATTGTTTAAGCCCTGCTGTAAAACTGTGGCTAAAGTTAGAGATGTATTCCACTTGCTATTTTAGCAATCAAGGTATTTCTGGTTTACGTACAGGGAAGCATTGGTAGTGCTGGTGAGACCTTGCTGCTGTGGTTCTTGTCACTTAAAGAAAGATGTTGGAACAAATGCAAAGGGAGGACTGTTGAGCATATGGTCTCTTTTCCATATCTGAGAAAAGAAGCTTGATGTGGTGGTTGTAGACATAATAAAGACTGAAGAAGGATGTACTTAGAGCAGTTATATCAAGGCCAGTGACACCCTAACTGAGCTTAAGTTAACAGAAATGTTGGTACAACAAAAAAAGGGAGGCCATCAGAACCTTCTTACTTCATAAATAGAAGTTATTCAGTGATTTCTATGAGGACATCATGCAAAACACAGAAGTACTTAACTGTGTGAAAGTCCACATCTCTCTTTTTTCTGCAAGAAGCTAAGAAAAATGTGGGATCAAGTTAGCATTTAAGTTCTGTTAGGCTTTGCTCCCACTTTAGTGCAAAGTAACACTCACTTTCACATTGATCCAAAATACAGCAACACACCTTCAGCAAACTAACAATGAA
>VYXH01003531.1:129865-141264 GCA_013397275.1 Burhinus bistriatus | reverse complement strand
AGAGGGTAGATTCAGACTAGACATAAGAAAGAAATTTTTTTACAATGAGGATGGTGAAAGACAGGGACAGATTGCCCAGAGAGGTGGTAGATGCCCCATTCCTAGAAACAGTCAAGGTCAGGTTGGACAGGGCTCTAAGCAACCCAATCTAGTGCAAGATGTCCCTGTTCATTGCAGGGGCATTGGTCTAGATGACCTTCGAAGGTCACTTCCAACACAAACAATTCTATGATTTTATGATTCTAATTTACTCCTTTAAAATTTGGTCATAGCCTGGAATATATCATGTCCCTCTCTAAGACCTGTGACTGCTGGCATTTTGTGCAGAGCTATTTCATCCTTTACTGGGGCTGAAGTACCTTATTTTCAAAGAAGTAACAAGACCACATTGTATTATTTCTTTTGATCTGCCCAAATTCCAGCTTTGTTTTGATATTCAAGAAACAAAATACATGTTTTACAAAGCCTTTTCTGATTTCCTTAGCAAGTCAATTTCAAAATGCTTGGCAAAAAAGATCTATAATAATTCCAAAGATCAAATAGTTTTGATCTTTCATTAAAAAGTTGTTACACTAAACTTTTTTATTTTACAGAATGAAAGAAAACAAACCAACCAAAACACTTAATCCAATGTTAGCATGATATTTGTTTTTAATTTTCTAAAATTAATTAGCTTTGAAAGGTCTTAATTTAGTCTCCAAAGTTAAACAAAAGAATGATCATTTTAGCTCAGCATACTGTTCCAGAAGAATCAGACAACATAATCATTAAGCAAATCTATATAATCTCTTAATCTACTGTCTTTACACGTTGTTTCACCATTTACAAACTATGGCAACTGAATTGCTATTGTTAGGTTAATATGATGTAAATTATGGGGAAAATACAAAATTCATTTATAATATTTAAACACAACATTTCCATACTAATGATCACAGAGATGAAGTTTGTAGTCTTTATGAAATAAGGATAATTTGCCACTGACGTCAAAAATTGCTCTAGGTGATTATTAGTATTGCTAGAAGATGTCAAAACTAAAACTTTCCAGAGGAACATGCAAATATAAACAGTACTGAAATTTCTGGCAGAGGTCTACACCCAATTGGTATTGTCAGAGCATTTATTATATTCAGAGCATTTATCAGCAATGGTTAAAATCCAGATTTGTATTTTTTAGTTAAGGAACCTTGACTTTTCAGTTTGTATCAACTCCAGACTGCTCTTATCAATGTATATAAATATTTGAAGGAGGGGTTCAAATAGGACGGAGCCAAGGTCTTTTCAGTGGTGCCCAGTGACAAGACCAGAGTCAAGGAACACCCACTGAAACACAGGAGGTTCCCTCTGAACATCAGGAAACACTTTCTCACTGTGAGGGTAACCAAGCTCTGGCACAGGTTGCCCAAGGTGGTGGTGGAGTCTCCCTCCTTGGAGGTATTTAAAAGCTATCTGAATAACAAAGCCCACCCTGGGCAATTGGCTGCAGGTGGCCATGCATTAGCAGGCGGATTGGACCAGATGACCTCCAGAAGTCCCTTCCAACCTCAACCATTCTGTCATTCTGTGATTCTATGAACTCTGCTTAGTACATATTTCTATTTTTGACAGTGGATTATCAACAATTTTTTATTGAGAAATTTGTTGCAACCAATTTCATATTTCTCTCTGGTTTCACTTAGACTATGTACTCCCACCTCTTTTGTAAAGCAGTGATTTGACAGGATGTACTCTTAAAGAATCTCTTCTGGTGCTGTTTTCTTCTCATCTTTCTGTGACTTACAGGCAGAACTTGTACTGTTTTTTTGGACCTTGATCCTTTCTCTATAAAGCAGAATTAGCTTTGTCAGTTTTCTCCCACTATACAGAATTACCACTGGGAATTTTACACCAGTAAGAAATCTGCTTATATTAGAGGAAATCTGTGTATAAATGGAGCTGTTCTTGTTCACTTATGGAGCATCTAATCAAATATTAATGATTGTGATCTTTAAGGTCCCTTCCAACTCTGACCATTCTATGATTCTATGATCATCAGTTAAAAGGATCCCCCAGTCCCCCAGTTAGCATCTCTGTATTCTTTGTTATTCAACTTAGCAGTTTATTTTCCTCATCCCTTACTATTCTCATCAACAATTCATGGCACTAATTACTTAATGCCTTCATGTGCCTACGATTATACTTAGAGGATATTAGGATATTTACCAGTTGTCTGAGACAGTAACTTAAACAACAATACAAAAAATACGCAGATTGATCATCCATTTGTGTTCAAAATTGATATTTGACTTTCAAATTTTGTAAATTCAGAACCTAAAGAAAAAAATTAAAAATATATCAGTAAACCCCAGTATTGCCTGTAATCAGTGTTTGGCAAACTGGCACTGGAAAAGTATACAGCAAAAGTGCAACTATGAACACACGATATGCAGTTGTGTGGCCTTTGGTCCTGAGTTTGTGAGGTGTTGATTAGTTTAACTACTTAAGTACTAAAGTCCACTGGAAACAAGTGTACTAAGCTCTTGACAAATGATATTCTATCATGCTATCTCAGGTCTTACACAGCTCACAAACATAAAAGGAATAAAGTGTTCCTAGCATAACTGCAGTCTGTGTGCTGAAAGGATTCTCGGAATTAATGTGGCCTATATCAGTGTTTACTTAAGCAGATTTCTGTTATGCTTTGATTGTCTATTCACATGCAAGACTAAAAGAAATTAGAGATCAATCCTGCCTACTGTGCCAGCCCATCCACTGTGTAAGTCACTACAATATGGAAAGGAAAGCAGCTCCCTCAGTATCCATAGCCAATATAAAAAACATGAGCTGGGGGCTTTTTAGAGATTCTGCCTTTTTTATTTTACTTACTCCCCAGAAATCTCATGTTGGTACAGCATCTTGCAGACCTTAAAACTTACTAGGTAAGTAAAATTTATTTCGTAACTAAATTCAGAAAGAGAGTTGAAACAGATGGATCTTCCTAGATGTTAGTTTAAAAGTGTCTGGTACTGCAGCTCCTACCAGATTCCACATTAATAATTTGACCCAATAATTTTACTTTTTCTAAGATACTCTACAGAAAGAAATTCACCTATCTTAGGATACAGACAAGGACTAAAGTTCCACATTATGATAGCTATTGGACTTTTAGACAGGTGTTCTGGCAAGATACAACACTGTATACCAACAAGCAAGGCAGTATGTAATATACAGGGTAGTAGAGTACTGTGAATAAGCAAGTAGAGACAAGTGACAGGGCTGTGGAAAAAAGCCAATCACTACATTTTGTAAAATCAAGTAAGTCAGCTGCTGAACTACCCTTACGATACTTTGAGATGTACCATACAGCCCTGCACCACGGCTGTCCCTGAAACAGATAATCTTCAAGTGCTTCTGTATTGAGAGATTTNAAGGTAATATGTATATTCAAAACAATTTTAAAATATGCCCAGTTAAAATATCCTAATAATATATAAAATTTTAATAGATGTGCTTCTGTGCCTTTTCCCAGAGCAGAAGCATCACCTTTTAAGTCTTTAGGCTGGCAGAACTGTTCAGCTTTGCTTTGTGATTCTCCCAGCCTTAAAGGCCACATGCATGATCTAGCAAGAAAAAGAGAAGCATGTCTATATTGATATATAATAGTTTCCGTCTGTGATAAATTCTTCGGATGAAGACATCAATGGCTTTGAATACAAGAGAATCAATATAGGGCAAAAAAGAAAAGGTTGTTCCAAACACACAGTGAGAGGATGGTGACAGCTTATGTTTGATAAAAGGACCAACAGCTTGTGAGTGAAAACCTGCCCTAAGGAAAGATGAGCAATACTAGAATAATAAGGTCCTAGTGAGGACACACATGGCAGGCTGTCTGTTTAAAAAGAAATACAGTTTTCGAGTTAGACTGCTTGCTAAATATTGAGCAAGTCTGACTTCAAAAATTGTGTCGTTAGAGAATTTTTCTGATTTTATTAAATGGAACAAATTAATCATATGAAAAAAGATGAAAGTCTCCTTCATGTAGACAAAATCCCAGTTTCTTCTCTTCTGCCAAACCACTGGAGCAGAAAACTTTAATTTCTGGAAGTTACTTATTTTCTGAATACAAAGAAGAGACTTAACGTCCCTTCTTTTTGGATATCTTTCTCAGACTGTAGGATGTTATTAGCAGGTAAGAGGAAGCTACTTTGCACAAATGTTTATCAGAGGAAACCATTCTTAAGTTTTTAAAAACCTTTCTGTGTCCTTATGTTTTTTATTACCTCTTGCCAAAATGACTGTTGAATATATTCTGGCATTTGTCATGTTTTACAGATACTGCTGCAGCAGTACACAGGATTCTCAAAGAAAACTAAGGCTCAATGCCATCACCATAACACAGATGCCATTAAGACATGTTGGTGTATCTAAGATATCAGCGTGGAACTGGCAAATTTCACCCAGATATTGTCATAACCATGTTCTTTTGGAAGCCAAGAGGAATAGTCTAGGGAGTCTCAAATGACTTTTGCTTAGATGGCTGAAGCTTGCCCGAGTGACAAGAGATACTGAAGGGAAGAGAAGGAAAAGGAATTTCAAATTGCAAAGCAGGCCAGCAGCAGTCTTGAATCACTTTAAATATAGATTTCTTGATCCTTCAGACAGTGATCTATTTCCTAGCAATCCCTCCCTATCTTTATATGCATCACCAATATTCATGCAAATGCATTATGTATGAATTTATCTGCTAGTTTGCAGCTGTTTCCCTAATCTCTCTCATAAAAGAATACTAAAAATCAAGAATCTATTGATGAAATTACATTACATTCTTCTAAGGATCTTGCTCCCTGTACTACTCATCTGTTTAACTATTAGGTTTTAAAAAAATTCAACAAATATCACACATACATTAAAGATCGTAACTGTAAGAAGAGGAGCATTTGACGTAGTTAAGGATTTGAGAATATATGTTAGCTGCATAAACATGCCATTATTAGGAAATTGCTGATGTGCCCAGCTGTTTTATTACCAACAGAGCATCAAGCAATCTAAAATTGAGTGCTTTCTTTTGCCACTGTCATGTTTCACTTTTTGTTACTCTGTTACTATGGCTTTTAAGTAGAAAGCATGCAAGCTGTGATAGAATAAACCGTTTTACTACAGCTAAAGATATGCACATACCTACATTGTCCAATGTAGCTTAGCCAATATTTAGAATACTGCCTTTATCTCAGAGTGATTTTGGTCTTTTAGAAGAATGCAATTAAACAAGTAAAAAGATTGTGCCAGTGATATACAGTGAAGATATATCTACGGCATGGCTTTCTGCCTATATAATGAAATAAAAGAACACAGTACGATTTACTTACTCAGGTGAACCAAGCATTGAGATATGATTGTCTTTCTAGTAATAGGCTAGATCCTCAGCTGATAAAAAATTGCATTGTTCTTTTAGATTTTCAACAATTGAGTAAATTGCAGAACAGTATAAAATGGACTAAAATGTATTATATTAGGGAAGATAAATGATATGGACAACAAAAAAAAAGAGCTGTTAGTCTGCTTTTTGAGGACAGCCTTACAGTTTCTAGCACAAAGCATTTGCCAAGAACAGAAAAGAGGTGTGGAGGTTCAAGAAATACTACAGTGTATTATCCTCCAGGTATCCAAATTACTGCTAAAAATCAATCACACTGCATAGATTAGGAGCAGGAAAGCTGGCCCTGTCACCGGAGCTGAATCTTGAGTTCAGAATTGGCTGCTGTACTGCTCAGCAGATGCAACACAGAAATTCACATGGCTGTTACTTGGAAGACATGCAGTTAGCCATAGCAGCTGTAAAGTACACAGGTAAATTGGATTTTGAAATGGGTAAATGCCTATTAAAATATAGATTAGTTTATGTGTGATATGTTAATGTAGTAGTTTGATTTATAGCTTAAATACCATGGTTTCAGTCAATACAGAGGAACTCTTGTGCTAAAGACTTCTAAGTAAAGGTAGCTTTATTATTTTTGTTAGTTAGGGGTGGCAGTTTATTTGTGACTTCTTTTAGATTTTATAAATATATGGGATGTATTTATGATATAAGTTAATGGTTAACTGACTTCAGAGACTACATCCAATTTTCAAAATGACGTTAATTACTTACAAACTTAAAACCAATTCAGTGGCATGCTTTCAGAGATTCTTTTTTAAAATTGGATTCTATACTCTCCTGATTAATTTTTTCTTCTTTCCTCCCAAATTGCCCTACTTCATTGCATGTATTTTGGTTTTCATTGTTGTTCCTTTTTTTTCCTACCATTATCTGTAGTCCTCTTATCTGCTGGTACTCCATTTACCTCTGTTCTTGGAGCTGTTGGACATCAGAAAACTTGCTATTACAGCAATTACAGCAGCAGCAGTCTGAATTTTTCCAATGGCTTTGCCTTCTCTGGGTCCTGACTATCCAGGTGGAAGTTTAAATTTCCATGATCTGACAGTTTCTTCTTTTTTTTCTACTATGTTCTACGAAAATTTATTCCTTTCTCTCTTTAGATCACTCTCTCATTCTATCATTCAGATCAAACAATTGTAAAGCTTTTTTGTGTAAAGCCTGTTTTATAAAGTGAGCTATGATTGCTCCTGAATTATATAAGTTCCTTGTCTGAAAGAAAGAGACTAAAATGACACAATAGAGAAAAGTGAATGTCAGTATGTCTAGAACAGATTGTCCCCTTCCTGTTAAAGCTGCAAAAGGCAAGAATTCATGGACTACCAAATAGAGTGGAAAGAATTCTCAATGCATTTGGGATAAAGCAGTTTTACGAAGGATTCTGCCACACTGTTCATTCTGCCACGGTTTGTATGAGGTCATGCCTCACTAAAGTATCAGTTTTAATGATTTACATTTTTTTGAAATTGGTATATATTTACTATTTTCTGTTATGACTCATTGATGGTATCTTTGGGGTATTAAGATCTGCTGATCTTCTGAGGTGTAGCTCTAATCTAAGGTTTAGATTTTGTTTCTTTGTTTTTTGGGTTTTTTTTTCTGAAATAGTCAATTAATAAAAAGTTTTTTAATGCAGAAAAATAGGAATATAAGAAATACTGTTTGAGAATTATTTAATATTCATTTTTGGAGAATTTCAATCTAAGAAATTAATTACATCTAAAAGTCTTCTTGAGACATAGTTTGACTTTTGAACAAGAAACAAATCAACCTTTCATATTGTCCACAGTTACATTATTTCTGAGGATGAACAAAAATACTTCATTCAAAATAATGACAACCTTTCCTATAAATAGATATTTATAATTATATAAAAATATGTGCAAAAAAAAAAATAGAAAAAAATTAACGCATGTGTTCCAACTATGAAATTTTATCTGTGTTCCAGTCCATATCTGTAAAGAATTCATGGACTTTGTTTTTGCAGTATGACTCTAATCCTAGAAATGCCTGTGCATATAAGCAGCTTTATTCATATAAGAATCCCCACTGATTTCAAATTACTCACGGAATAAATATTTGTCAGATCAGGAGCTCAAGTAGGAAGCTATCTTTCTCATCTATACCACGTAATACTAATGTGGAAATATTAATTCATTGGCCAGTCTGGCCCAAACCACGACAAACATATTATTGCAAATAATCTAAAACAAATTTTAACTTTTTATTCTTGAGTAAGATACTATAGTAACAAGAATTAAGTTATAAATTGGTAGCATTATTAACACTAATTAGCTTTCAAATAAATATTCACTCATATTAGGACACTGCTACATTTGCTAAATTAGTTTGATTAATTATCAATATATGAGACTATAAACGAAATCCATGTTATCTTTTTTCCCTTTGTATTTTTCTCAATGAAATCTGCTGAAGCAGAAATATGTCACTTCGTGTAGATGAAGTCACAAATCTAGAAAAAACCTACAGTGGTCTATATTGCTATGTGTTTTGCATATATGACAGTCGGCTCCCCGTATCAATAACAGTCAATTCAGGGGCAATGAGAGAGCCACAGACACTTTTACTTAGTAAGTACTTCAGGGCTGTAGATTCTGAACTTTACAGTAATGAACCAGGATCAGCACGGGGGGCTGGGGGGTGGGGTGGGGTTTGTGGTAGTGGGACGATACATCTTCTGACGTGTTTCATATTAAAGTCTGATGTATTCCTTCTTTTGAGCATGAGAGGCTGTTGCATCTATTCTGGACAGGCTGAATTTTGCAAACTAGAGCAAAGTAAGAGATTAAAGCGCACAGGCGTCTGAAACAGTAGTATGTCAAGATTGAACATACTCCTGTTAAGCAGCAGATAGAAAACAATATTCTGTTATTTTCTGAGTTATTTTTTACATTTTTTAGCAAATTGCTTACAAGGCTAAGTTTTTCTCTAAAAAACCAAGTCTGAATTTTTCTGGTTATAGTTCGTAAGTTGTTACACAACATTTATAAAATCGTTACTGTGGTGGCATATTCAACAACTGCAAAGCAAGAAACAAGCACTAAGTTTATCAAATATATATCATACATGAAAGGTAATTTTATTCTGAAAAAGTGTATTTTCCCTTTCATATAACCTTATTGAGAATTATTGATTGTACATAAATGGTTACCATTCTAACAGACACTGTGACCTTATACTTGTCAGTGGTTTTAGAAAATTTGTATTGTCCTGATGTTTCTTACTCCCAGACAGTCTGCAGCCTCATTTTCAGCAAAGTTAGCACAGCTGTTCCTAGATTTCTAGTCCTCTAAACTCTCCTTCTTACATGCCTTTTATTTTAACTAGAAGAGGATTATTCAAAAACTTCAGTAGCCTCCTTTTTCATTCACAGAACAAAAGTGATAGCCTTTATTCCTGTGTAAACTCCCTCTCTCCACCCCACCTCCCCCCACCCAAAAAAAANNAAAAAAAAGGTTCTTTTCTGTGGTATTATGAGATCAGGTGTCCTTTTCTTTCATTAAACATTATTTCTTACATGATAAGTAAGTCCTTCTTTTAATAAACCAAATTTTCCCTCTAGGAATCCTCTTTTCTATCCAACCTGTTTTCCTGTATCTTCTAGCATGCAGACCATTTGTGTACCTATAGGTTCCCTTTCCTTGCTACTCTTTTGCTACATCCACTATTTGTATCTTATTTACATTAGATTCTAAGCAACTTAGTATCAAGGCCCTTTTCATCTAACAAAAGCTGCCTGGAGGGGTTTTTGATCCTGTCTGGAGGTTTTAAACATTCAAGTTCAGAAAAATATTAATTAAAAACAAACATAATTTCTTTTCATGCAGTGATACCATGTATTGTTTACAGCTGATCTCTACTCTCCAGAGGATGTGGTCTGTTAGTAACTTCCCTAATTTTAATGACAATCTCCGCCATCTTACTTAATTATCTGACAGTCATAAACAAATACTTTTCAGGGCAATACTCAGATGAATGTAGTTATATAAGCATTCATTTAATTAATTATTATATAATTATTCAGTTAATTAATTAATTATCAGAAGCCAGATCTCAAGCCTGGTAATGAAAAGCTGAAATTTTGCATTTTTTCAATGATTGTACAGTAAAATCTTGATGTAGACTGAGTTTGCAAGCTTTAGAAGGGAAGATGGGAAAATGAGACAGTAGAAATAAGGATGTATCAGCACACAAAAATGGAAGAGGTGGAAAACACACAGTCCGGGAAATCTTCTTTAATCAGAAAGCTTCTAAAGCTACCTAAATTGTGACAAACCCTATTCCAGTGGCTGAAGCGGCCTTTAAATGTACAGCTGTTTTTCCGACCTGAAATTTCCCAACTGAAATCTCTTAGAGGCTTCTACATATTACACTGGAAGTTGTGTAACAGTAAAGATGTTGTATATTTACACTTTATCCTGTCATATTATTATTACTACAGTTGCTCCTCATTTTTTAGGTATGTCACCAAGGGAAGGTAGTTGTTTACTAAATCTGCTTCCATTAAAATGGATGGGAAATTGCACAGAAGTGCACTAAATATTTTTGAGCTGAAAAGCATCCCATGTCAATAGGTAAGTGAGTGGTAAGACTATGAATAGCTTCTCAATTTGTCAGTGGGCAAATTGACTAATTTTCCTATGTATGACTAACTGGGTTGGTGATCCAAATGGCAAAATTTATGAATGAATGGGAAATTAATGATACTTTTTTTACCAGTTTATTTTTCTCTTTGCCAGTTCACCATTTATGTGGTTTGATTTACATACAAAGAAGTTCATGAGCACTAAAGACTCAAATCTTATTTTAAAATTTTTCTTGAGAGTATAAATATGTTTAGCTTTTTAGGAAAAACTACTCATTCACGTTGTTCTGGGTTCAATAAAGAAAAGAAGTCTAAAAATCTAAATTATTATGCTGCCACCATCATCACAAAAATTACAAGTACTTTTCTCACATCTGTAGCAAAAGGCACAGTCTGTCTTTTCTGCTCTTTTGTGTTATTTAAATATGACTTTTCTATCTTCTTC
This sequence comes from Burhinus bistriatus, assembly GCA_013397275.1. NCBI lineage: Eukaryota > Metazoa > Chordata > Aves > Charadriiformes > Burhinidae > Burhinus > Burhinus bistriatus. Next base: position 130,800 of record VYXH01003531.1, on the reverse strand, counting down.
ATGGATATTTTGAGAGAACAGAATTAGTTCTGTATGCTAATAATCCTGCATCTGCCATTTCTAATGCTGTGAGAAAGTGCAAGCAAAATCACCTAACTTTAATCTCAGGTGCCTTAATTTAGATTGACAGTGTAATAGTAGTGATTTGGTATGGGAGCATGCCTGCATACAGATGAATTCATATATTCATCCACTTACCTCTTTCTTTCATAGTAGAAGAAGAATTACATTAGGTTTACATTTGCAAAAGTAATTTTCAATATGATACCCCAAAAACGAAGATGAAAGATGAAGAGCTGTGTCTGTTGTGAGTGTTGCTCTTTTTTGAAGTTTAAATTAGCATTGCAAAAGTCTCCATGAATTGTGTTCACAGATATAAGTCTTTCAGTGTAAATGAAATCCCAGCTGGCACTGAGGTAAAACATTGTGAAGGAATACTTTTCTTAGGGTGATACTACAGTGTGATCAACACATAGGACTGGGAGGACAAAAAGCAAATAAACCTAAGAAAAAGGAAGAGAAGTGAATTGCAGCACAAACTCTCTAGGAAATTAGATCATAATATCTACTGTGATAGGATTGTAAGAGTTGGCTTGTAAATTCCCTGAAACAAATGGGGAGAGACGAAAGGGAGGGGGAAGAGGCCCTCTGAGCTTCACCAAGGAATGTCTCAAACACTCACAAGTACCTTGAAATGTAGCTGGAGTTATGGGGCAAATAATATAGGCCTTATGCTCAAAGAACTGATAAGGCTAACATCTGCTTAGTCAGGTGGGAAAGAAACTTGCCTGCATCTGAGGGAGGGAGACTGGACGGCTCTGTTTTTCCTCAGCAAGGACAAGATCACAAGAATCTGTGTAGTTCTTTGTTTCTTCAGAAGGCTACTATGCCTGATGATCACCTTTGCCTCATTATCTGTGAAATGCATATTAAAG
>VYXH01003531.1:118051-129078 GCA_013397275.1 Burhinus bistriatus | reverse complement strand
TTGCCATAATTTGTTGTATACCTAACCAATTAGTGTGGACCTAGTTAGGACATATATTAATCACTGTGGGAATCTAATAATGTTCATATATGGACGCTGAGAGTTGTCTCACCTTAGTCCACACCATTGGGGATTTGCGAATCTGAGTCACAGCCCTCCTCTTCCAAGCGGGTCTGAGTGGAGCGTGACAAAGATAACTTAACAAACCTTTATGATGTTTATGAAAACTTTATGAATATTTTATGAAGCCTCTAAGACATATTATGAAACAATTCTGAATTTGCTTTTGATTAGTCTTAGTTTGAAGAAAGCTTTTTCCTAAAAAGGGCTTTTCATTTGAAGTGAAAATAACAAATAACAGTTTCTTTCTTGGTGCAAAAGCATGACACAGAAAAAGTGAACATCTGTGTTTCTGTGCTAAATTCACTGTATTAACTGTGAATCTTCACTGTCCATTACATAGCAGAAAATTGGTAACTACAGCATTTTCTCATGGCTGTCTTCTTCCACACAACTGTTCAATGCTAAGGGTAATTAGGACCATGGAAGTTCTCTCTCAGTTATATTTCTTTCTCTGTTCTGTGGGGTTTTTTTTTGTATTTTTTCCACTAGTGTTGTTTCAGGCAATCTAGGTTCTTCAGATATATCTACGCTTTGGAGTATTTTCACTTACATAATTAGATCTAAGGAAGTGCAACCATGAGCTCTCTGAAATTATAGGTCACAGGATAACTGCATTGTATAGTCACATTTACTCACATGAAACTCACTCCTTCAATACATTTCCAGTCGGCAATTTTTGCTTTCTGTATTGTAGGTTGAAGTAAAGCAAGACCATTCATGTTCAGTTTTCCAGATTAAAAGCATTTTGTATCCTTGAAAAGTTTGGGTTTATTCCTTTACACAAGCACTTTCTTCCTATGTGGATTTGTTTGCATTATAATTGTAGATTTAAGGATACAGTTTGCACACAACTTTTCCAGCTTCTTGGTAAGAGAGCTGTAAAGTAGACGATAGGACAGGTTATAGCATAAGTGATGTAGTTTGATTTCCATTATTCTTTGGAAGTCAGAAAAAATTCTATCAATGAAGTACTTTCAGGACTATGCCCTTGACAGTTTCCTTCACAGTCTGTGAACATAGGTCTGAACTTCAGTGGATTTAGCTATAGATAAACATGACATATTGATAAACCTTATAAAGTTACATTTTGGTTTATCAATACATCATGCTTACAGAGAAGCACAAGCCTGGATGTCTGTAGGAGCTCACAGAAAATGAATGGTTGTTGATGGAGCCCATGATCCATCCACCTCCTCTTGCTGAATGATTAAGAAGCTATTTGTTCACTTTTGCTTGCTTCAGTTGTGGAAAATTAGGTTTTTCTTCTTACCACAGGTGCAGACATGACAAAGGAATTAAAGGAGACAATTTGCTGATTCTTTGTATTTTAGATGACTGAGAGGAGCAACGTAGCTCTAGCACTGAATAAAAGAGTCTAAGTTTAAATAAATTCCTCAGAACACAATCATATGTGAGTGCAAATTTTATATCAGGATTCTCTGCTAGTGAGGCAGATCCCCTTACCTGGGTGAAAAATATAGATAATGTAAATATGAAGTGCAAAATGGGAAACTGGAAGGCAACCTAACATTCAGGGCAGTTTCAGAAATGAGAAACTGTTTGGTCCTACAGGATTCCAAACAGCTCTCAAAGCTATCATTAAGAATTTTTTATGCACCACGCATAATTCCAAACCTTATGGTACCTAGCTCAAATTATGAAACCACTATACCTGGTGCTTTCTGCGAACAAAACTTTTCTGTAGAAAAAACACTGGTCCTATTGAATGCAATAAATATTTTCTACTACATTTATTACAAAATATATCATAACTCTGCTAGCAGAATTGATATGCAGATAATAATTTATGGTTTCCTGACATTTAGGAACAGTAAAAAGGAGAAAGTTTTCTTCAAATTTCAGAACTATTGTGGTTTGGGATTTTGGGGGATTTGTGGGATTTTCTTGTTTGTTCATTTTGTTTTGGTTTTAAATCTTATTGTAAAACTGTATCATATATATACATTTATACATTTTTTGAGAAGATGATCTAGTGTTTTTTTCCTTTCCAGACAGTACCAGAATAAACAACACACAAGGGATGGGGAGATGTTTTTAATTTTTGTGTAATCTATAAGGCCTTCAATGTACCTATGTTTGAACATGAAAAGGTTTTGTTGTGCTACCCTTTAGTGCTGTTCTTAAAGATAACATCTGATAGTACTTTCTGCCACTAAGACTTTCAGTGCAGTGACATTGGTTAATAGACTCTTGATCCTTATAACAGACACCTATAGTAATTTCTACCACTATCTCATGAACAAGCTTTCTGGTTTTTGAGTGCTGGTTGGAAATTATTCCAATTTACTTATTATCCATATTTCTGACCAGAACTTCCTTAGCATCTCCTTCAGTGAAATCAGGTGCTTCTAAAACACCTGTGTCAGTTTCAAAAAGCTCCAACGTTTGAGGCCCACAGCATGTGTTGTAAGTCTCTTACTTGGATGCTTTGGATCCCATCTTATTGAATAATAAGATTGCTGATGCTTCTGTGATTGAAGGATCACTGAAAACAGGAGAATACTCCATCAGATTTTAAACTGTCCTTAATAACTGCCTTTTTGTTATTAAGAAACTTTTCTCAAGACAGATGAAATATTTATTTTCCTTAGGTTTCTGATTTATAATTCTTTCAAAGATAGACGGAAAGATTTCTTGTATTCAGTTGTAAACTCATTTTACTCAAGCTGATATATCTGGAAAAAAAGTCAATTACATTGCAATATGCACCATAACATGCACAATTAATAATGATTTATTGATTACTATAGATTTTAAATCTCTGTGTCTCTTACTGTTGTTGGAGTAAAATAATTTGATATAATTATAGTCTATAAGTAGGTTGCCCAATACTACAACTCTTTAATAGTCATAGTCTGAAGACATAGTTGGCATCCAACTGGTGGAAGTTTATCTCCAGATAAATTTAAGAAAAATCCAGGATTGCTTTATAGGTCCTCAGAGCTCTGATGCAGGAAATAATCATTTTCTCTCTGTTGTAACTTGGGATTATTTTGACAAATTTCAGGTGTTGCAACATACAGAAAAAATCACCAAAATAAAAAAAGATTTGTTAGTGTTTGCTGAATAAGCATGAATAAGTGAGTCTTTCACCTTTGTAATCGTACTCTGGACATTAAAATTCTCGGTGCTAGACTGACATTTACAGGTTCCTCTCTCTCTAAGGGTTGCCCGTAGGTCATTTTTCCAGTATTTATAGAACATTATGACACTGTTGACAGATTTCAAAATTGTTAGTGAATGCAGTTGTTTTGTCAAGACAACAGCACTGACATACTATGCACCAAGTTTTCTGCTGATACTTGGAGAGATAACTTTACTGAATTTGCAGGTGTGATGCACTACCATCATCACAGCAAATATACATCTTTACTGAAGTTTCCAAATTGTGATATTCTCAAATGGTTGATTAAAAAGCATATATTCTTTCAAACATTTAGCAATTTTAGAATGTTAATCTCCTTTTATAAGAGTTATCCTGGTGTATTAAACTTCATATTTTCTTATACCTATTTTTAACACTAGAACTGTATTTTATGGGTTTTAACTTAAGACATATGTATCTATCCAGAGATACAAAAAAAACCCAAAATCAAAACCCTAACACAAACCTTTTTTTTAACCATTTCTAATCTTTTTTTCTGTCCTTTAATATGGTCAAAATACAGGTGTTATTTAGGTGTCTTAATACTCAACTTAGTAACTTGAGATTGTAAATGATTTTACATTTTGTGCTAGCTTTCCATTGCCCTCTATTTCAAGGATTCTCTGTAGCTGGCTTTAGCACTTACATGAGGCTTAAGTCTCTATTTGTGTTCCTTCTTCTGCCTTTCAGATAAGGCCTTGTTCATCCTTTCTTCCCATGATTCCATTTACAACTTTTCTTTACGTACCAAATAATGATATGTCTTTTACAACAGTCTAAATGCATTAAATTCTATTGGAATAATATTGGTAGAGATGGGGTGTTGTTATTACAGAGGAATTCATTGCTGTCACCGATGTTTTGATCTGCAGACAGCTGCACATGTACTTAAGTCATGATGAGCAGCTGATAAGGAATGCATGTTTCTTGTAACATTTTTAGATCTTCTCAAATATTTTCAGACTTAAACTAAAGAAAAGAGTGATGGCTGATAAAGGTAGAGCTATTATCCCCTCCCCATTACCATTTTATTCATGAGCTCTGGTTATTTTACTTGAAGGCTGATAAGCTTGTGAACAGTGCAAAGTTCGTATGTAGTCAATTAACAGAATCAGCTTCTTCAGCTGTCACAAGAGGTTATTTGATATGTTTCACAGAATCATAGAATCATTTAGGTTGGAAAAGACTCTTAAGATCATCAAGGCCAACCGTAAACCTAACATTGCCAAGTCCACAACCAAGCAGTGTCCCTAAGCATCGCATCTACACATCTTTCAAATACCTGCAGGGATAGTAACTCAACCACTTCCTTGGGCAGCCTGTTCAAACGCTTGGCAACAAGATCTGTAAGCAGACACTTGTTTATTAAGAACAGACACTTTTAGTAACACTACAAATAAATGCATTGCATCACTTCAGATTTTTAGAACAGCATAAAATATGTATGTCAAAATAGGTTTTGGAAGTTAATTTTTGGCAACTTCTATGAAATCATCAGGTTTACATGTATACAGTTATGTACTATTTGTACCATTACTACATCATTGTGGATTAGAGCTAAAACCATTATCATTTATATCAACTTGATCATTAGGAACAAAGCTGACATTGAACCTGATAGAGCAAATATCTTTGTGGTTTAATTTCTAGAATTACAAGGAATTAACTATAATGTCATCAATCCTGAATTTCACTCAAGGAGCTTGTACCCTGCCTTGGAGAATCTATTTCACCTATCACAATTGTAAAATAATTTCCAAAATTTTTCTCAAAAACATTTTTGTGATTATGAACTCTTATCTTCCATTATCTAATTATGAATAATTGAACTTGTGAATTTACTTTGTCTCAGAATGGCTGAAAAAAGTCATTAGATCATGTTCTGTTCTCAAACAAAGCAAATAAAGTTGAAAGAAATCAATTAATTTAGAGGGTTTTTTTTTCTTGATATTGGTTTTCTATATAGCAAATTTGTAACTCAAATTCTCATCAGCTGTGGTAATACAGATATTTAATTTTAAGTTAGCTGTGAAAGATAATCTAGCCTGGTGGTTAACCTCTGTGGAGATGAGGCAGAAGCATGTCAAAGCTTGAAAACATGACTATACTGATTCCAGAACAATTATTGGCACAAAAGGTCTGATGTCTTAGCTAATCAAACAAAAATCCTCAGAACCACATTTGGGGGACAGAGGTGTGTGGTGCACAGATATCCTTGAGGTATGAAGTCATCTCAGTAACTCAGTCCAGTTGGGTATGTATTTTCCAATAATTCATGAGGAAAAGGATTAGTTCACTGACATCAGGTTTTATGTTCCATTCAAACCTAATTGGATTGTAAGCGGACTGGTGTTGCTGAAGTTGACAATTTGTTTACAGAGACTCTGGAAAAATGACTGAGTTTTTCAATTTTTCTGGGTTGCTCCATATTGTCATTGTACTAGCAAGTGGTTTTACTACTGTTAAGAATTTCCTGCTTTCCCATTTTTTTGATAAGTACTGAAAATATGATATGTTACAAGAAAACTCAGTAGTTACTCTAAAAATATCAGCTTCTCCACAGTGAAAACAGAAGCTTAGTGATTTCCAAGTTTATCTGATATCTTTTGAAGCTAGAGTATCCAGATCACATCCTTAGTCAAAGATAAACTGCAACTAAATATTTGCAAAAGAAGAAACAAAGTATGGCATCAGTAATGTATGTTATTCTCAAAAAATAATGCCTTTGTGTTACAAGTACAAAAAGTAGACTAGCTTGAATTACTAAATTATTTCAGAAAGGTTGAAAATTTTAAATAGCTGTTGTTGCATTCCAGCTTCATATGACAGCAGTCACTTTGGTTAACAAAATCAAATGAATTTATTAATTTCTTGAATCTAGTTTTTCTCTTTCTAATCAGTCTTGCTTTAAGTTATGTCATTTTTAGCAAGTTGAAAATACCAACTTTGTATGTACAGCTTTGAACTTCACTCAGTATTCAGTACTTTCTTAATAATAGTGACATACCATAATTAAACATAGACATAAGGTTCTCTGAAAATGTTACCTGCTAAGCTGTGCTCTGAGATTTCTCAAAGTACAGATTACAGTGTAGGATAAATGAATACAATGGTTTATCTACTGAAAAGGATGGAAAACAATTCTTTATTTTCAGCTTCATAACTTTTATTTTCTTTCTTGCACAGATACCCAGTAGTCTGAGCAAAACTGGTGGTCTTACGACTATCAACCTAGCTTTGGATTCTCAAAAGTCATCTGAATATGTATTCTTCAGGAATGAGTAAGGAATTATTGGTGATTCCACCCCATTTTGTCAGAAAACCTAAATGATGGTGATTGTCTTTTTTATATAAATGCCATAATAATGGTATTGAAGTTCTAATTATTATTTCACTTTAACTTCCATACCATGCCCCCAAATAATAATACTTCATTTAAAAAAAAAGATATAATAAAAAATAATACTATACCCAGTATCTAAAGATATATCTCTCACACTAGAAATGTACTGGCTTGAAAAAATCAATTCATCCAAAGGCACTCTCAATCACAAAATCCAAGATCTACTTCTGTACATTATAATACTTTTTTAAAAATATTTAATTCAAATAAAATATGTACAAAATGGCTTACTCTTTGTTCAATGAGCTGAGTCATTAATAAAAATTCCTTTTAAAATCTAGACATAAATATGGTATTTGTCTACTTACAAATTTTATGAAGTTTAGATACTATAATCCATGTTAGTTTAACAGAGAAAAATGTGTGACATCACAAAATGTAACAATATTACATCTTATATGTGAAGTTATTTAAAATTTAGGTAAGCAAGGTTTTGCTTTGTTTTGTTCTGTTTTACTTTTTGAGAATTAAGGGATTTTTGTTACCGGTGTGGTAGCAGCAGAAAGGTTGCTATTTGAAATACCAATGAAACAGAAACAAAGATGACTGAAATCCATACTTTCTTCTGCCTTTGATCACACCCTATGTGCTAAATGATTTGGTCATAAAGCCAGGATACAATGTACTTTATTGATTAAAACTACATTTTGTGTGGGTACCGTATACACACACTTTCTAAGATTCATTGGCCATTTAAAATTCAGACAATCTGCAAATTGCCCCAGTATGGAGGAAAATCAACATAAAGGCGAAAAAAATGTAGCTAAATATTGAATTTCTCTTCCCGGTATTCAAAGTACAAAACAATATTGGCAATATCACAAATCTTTCAGATAAAAATACCTTAATTTTGGGAAAGGATAGGCTGAAAAAAGAATGTAGTAGTTATGCAATCATTAACAATAATTTTCTTGCAAGATCACTTACTTTAATAAACCAAGAAAGCTGAGAATGAAGAAAGGAAATATTGAACTAACAAGCAGCGTATTTCAGAAACGTTCCCAAATGCTTCATGTGAGATTGTGCTGGGGGTTAGATTTTATGCTCATCTAAAAGCAGGTGGGGTTTGTTTGGTTGGTTTTTTCTGACAAATTTTTGGATGGAATTCTACTTGTACAGAATAAGAGGAATTATTCCTGAAAGACCATTCTAAGAATGAATTTTTACATTGATCACCTATAAAATAAAAACACCAATTTGACTATTAGTAACAGAAAAGCCTGCTATTGAGAGTTATATTTGACAGCAAACTGCAGATATAAATCTTGTCTTTACAACTACTCTATTTCTTTCCCAAAATGACAAGCCTTTCAGCTTAACTTCTATCTCACACCACTAAGTGAATTATCTTTCTTGTCTTTAATGTTCCTTCCTCTTTGCTGTAGTGTTTTCCGATGATACTCAGCAAAATGAACTCACCATTAGGGTATGAGAGAGATTTTCAGTGACGTTTCCTTTAAGAAATATAGTCCTATGTTTTTGTCATTATCTGCAAATAGACTCTGAATTCCTCAAAATATTTAAAAACATACAGACAAATCTACTTCCCTTGAAAATGTCAACAACTATCTAGCACTTATTTTTTGCTAATAATGCTATGTTTTTGTGTCTCTTCCATTCCATGAATTTTTCTGCTCCCTGTGGATGGCACTTCAAGATAGCTTTAAAAAATATTGATTAAATGGCAAATGTTCTACACTTTCCTCCCACAATGATGCCTAAAATTGTTATATTATCTATAAAATCTGAGAGAGAGTAAAGGTTGGTGCAAAGCGAATGAAGCAGATAGCACCTTGTTTAAAGCTTAAGTACCTTTACAATACCATTCTATATTGTACTGCTTATAGATGCAAGACAGAAGGCTGAAGGGGACAGTAGGCATCTCTCACTGCAAAATGACAATTTAGCAATATGAGCCATGAACACCTCTCAGTCAGTCTTGCAGCTAGTAAATTGGTAGATGAGACACGGCTGAGAACCTGTTACACATTGACAAATCAAATATGGAAAACAGTTATCAATTCCTTAAAAACATGCCTATTTACATGTACGAAAAGGCAGTTGTCAAACCAGGACAGCAGTCAATATAAGATTTCTGTACAAAAAAGTAAAATATCCTTGGAGTTGCCAGAAATTATAAACATTTTCTTTCTAACAGAAAATACACAGCATAACTTTACATCAGCTTTGGCAGAAAATAAAAGATAACAAATCAATGAACTGAAAGTGTAGGCGCACCTTGCTGAGGAGAGTATTCAATTAGTCATGTGCAAACAAAAAATCACTCTTCATTTGAATGCATCAATAATTTTGGCCTAATTTTCCGGAGTTTAAAGCAAACACACAAATGCTAATAGACTGAAACTTCAATTGATAATAAAAATGTTCTCAGAATGGTTTATTACACACTTGAAAAATATAATTCTGAAAAAGAATTAGTATAAATGCTTACTTAATATCCTGTGAAGATGGGAGGAATATGTGACAAAAGCAAAATAGATAGTTAGTAAATGTTGAAGACAACACCAGATTAAAAAAATAAGGAGTAAGAAAGTGTCTTAACTGTGACAGAACTAACTGTAGAAAAATGTTCTTTGATCTTTCAATATACACAAAAAAGATAAATAGATTTTCTATTTTTTCCCTAGATTAACAGGGTCAGATACCTTAAACTCAAGGGTATTAAATTGGAAAAGGAGATCTCTGATTTACTAAGGCTGTGGGTGTGGTTTATATTTTTGTGTATTTTTTTTAAAAATAAACATAGACTGGTAAAGAAAAACTTGAAGTTCCATTGTTTTTAAAATGGTTTTAGTATAAAATGAAAATGTTTTAATTTATTCAACTGAAGATTCACAGCTATTAAAGTACAAAAATCTGCTAGCAGATGGCCTCTTAGTTTGCCAGAAAAAATCATAACAAATCAAGGGGAAGATGAGTTAGGTTAGAAATAAGGTATGTATTTTTATTCGGCGCAGAACAGACTGAACTTAAAACTTCGGATAAGGGCCTTGACATCTTGTTTCACTCTTTCAGAATGAAAGATTCGCTACTGAGTTGGACTTTTTTTTCCTAAAAAGACATATTTCAGTATATATAAACAAAAGAAAATACCTATAACAGAACTACTTCATTTTCCTGGGAGAAAATAAAATAAAATAAAATAAATTAACGGGTTCTAACAACGTAAGAATTTGTGCAGAATTTTCCTTCTCAGAGCATTTAAAACTTCCTATTTTGATATCACCTGACATGAAGCCAGATGTAGAAAACCCACAACCCTTTGCAAAATGGAAACTGTTTACTCTACACAGCTTTCAGTAATTTACTTAATACTCTTTCCAAGAGTGTAAAATATTCCTTATGTAATATAAATATGTATTATATTGCATACCTGAACAAGCCTGAAATAAGAACTCATGTGCAGAATGCTGTTACCAAATAAGAGAGGAACCAGAAAACTATTTACAAAATATATAAATGTAGCTGGCCTCTGTGACAGTGTGAGTTTTTGGTTATGCTTTTACACTTTAATCTCCACATAGAAAATAATAATACAACTGAAAATAAATGAGAAAGAAGGTAAACTTAACTTTGTAAAGCATCATCTGTTTCTTACATAGACAGAGAATATGTAAAGGAGATGAACAAACACCGGCTGGAGAATATTACTTAGTAAAATTACTCTTCCCTATCTTGAGTACAAGAGAGACAGTAAAATACATAAAAATGGAGTTGAAATATTTTGGTGCAGGAAAAAATAATTAGAACAACTATTACATTAAAATCTATTTAGATTTCCATTTATTCCAAGCTACTGGTACATTAGAGTAACAGTATAAGACACAAAAACTTGTATTTATAACCAGTAGTCAGTGAGGACAATTGAGTAACATTCTGTGCCTGAACTAACTCAATTTCAGACTAAAAGTTTTGGTTTTGTTTTTCCTGAACATTTTAATATTGCTGAAACAATCTTTTCTATTTTTATTCCAAATGTTAAATCAATAGTATTGTCTGCTGATCAGCTATGTGTAAAATACATTTGTGTTAGAAATGTCTTACTGTAGCTACAATTATAGACTTCAGTTGAAAAGTTGCAGTGAATACGGTTTCTGCATCATAAAAACAGCATACCCTTATTAGCAAAAGAACCTTCAATTGAAATTTACTGTACATGTATTTTTAAAAAATTGATCAATCAGATTTAAATAGCAGCTCCACAGCTCATCTCTTGAAACACTGAATGATCACAGACTAAGTGAGAATGTGACCTAACAAGACTGGAATCAAATCTGAGCTTTAATTGCTTAAATCACCTTAATCATCTAGCGA
>VYXH01003531.1:90810-111777 GCA_013397275.1 Burhinus bistriatus | reverse complement strand
GCCTGTTTCAGTGTTTGATAACCTTCTCAGTAAAGAAATCCTTCAAAACGTCCAGTCTGAACCTCCCCTAGTGTAGCTTTGAATCATTCCTGTCACTGAATCCCAGGCAGAAGAGATCAGCACCTCCCTCTCCACTTCCCCTCCTCAAGAAGCTGTACAGACCAAGGACGTTGCCTCTCAGTCTCCTCTTTTCCAATTTAGACAAACCCAAAGTTCTCAGCCGCTCCTCACAGGACATGCCTTCCAGCCCTTCTGCCACCTTGGTTGCCCTCCTCTGGATGAGTTCGAGGACCTTCACATCCTTCTTATATTGAGGGGCCCAGAACTGCACACAATGCTTAAGCTGTGAGGTGAGGCTGCACCAGTGCTGAATACAACAGGATAATCGCATCTTTTGACTGGCTGGTCGTACTGTGTTTGGTGCACCCCAGAATGCAGAGGTTTGTCCCTCTTGGCTGCCAGGGCACACTGCTGACTCCTATTGAGCCTGCTGCTGACCAGCACCCTCAGATCCCTTTCTGCAGGGTTGCTCTCTCTAGCCACTCCTCTCCCAATGCATACTTGTGCCCAGCTGAGAAACCTCTTAAAGTTGATACCATTGATAGTTGCCTAAAGCTCCATTCTATCCAGATCCCCCTTCAAGACCTCTTGTCCCTCAAGAGAGTCAACAGCACCTCCTGGTTTAGTATCATCAGCAAACTTGCTAATGGTGCGTTCAACTCCTGCATCTGGATCACTGACAAATATCTTGAACAGAACTAGCTCTAGAACTGAGCCCTGAGTGACACCACTGGTGACTAGTCACCAGCCAGAAGTAGCCCCAGTTGACCTGCTAGTGGAGATTGTATTTTGAAAAAACCTAAAAAATCGCGGGAAGTTGTGCATTTGAAAAGAATTCTTCAAGAGTCATTATTCTTTCTTACTTTTTCCCTTCCTAGCCAAGCCAGAAAAAACAGAAGTGATTCCTGTAGTCATTTTGTCATTTGGGGGGGGCGGGGGCGGAGGAAGGTTTGTTTATTTGCTTGTTTGTTTTTTAACGAGCATTGAATTAAGACTCAGGTACCTAGAACAGGCATATGTGTTCCATAAGAAATACTATAGCGTCTTTGCACTTCTTGTCTTCTCAGACAGCAGCAGTGATGATAGTCCTAAGATTACTCCCTTAATTCTGTTGCATAATCTTTTCTCCCACTTTACTTTTCCCCTACATTTGAATTCTCACCAATTTACCTGGAGTTTTGCAGCATAGTTTTTTTTCCCTCTAGATCAAATGAGAGTAATATATTTAAACTTTAGTATCTTGGGCTCAATAAAAATATGAGGTATTTGCAAGTGATACCTATAAATGGAATGACAGTTTTGAGACATACCTGTGTGCTCTCATTCTCTTCAAGACCTATTACTAGATGAAATATTTCCTGAAAGTGGATCCATCAAAGAGCATCAAGGATCAGGGAGCCAAAAATTTGAGAACATGTCTAAGGATGTTATCTAGGGTAAAGGAGAGCTCTCAAAAGCATTCTGAATGGAAACAGAAGAACTTTACCATCCTACGATTTGTCCATTTCTGAAAGCTTCTTTTGTTCTGAGGCAGTCATTCAAAAAGGTCCTACCCTCCTGCTCTCTAGTGGTATCACAAATCTGATCTTTCTACAGTTTTTATTCTCCTATATATTTAGTTTACATGTATTCCTAGTGTCAATTGCCATTATAAGATTGGTTTTTACCTCCCTGCACCCATTCTTTTAGTATCTGTATAACTTTATGGCACCCTACTAACTTGTATACCAACTTAAAATTTAAAAAATTCTCCATTTAACTTCAGTTCTTTCATCATGTCTGTAATACAGTTTCTTACTTGTTTTTCTTTTTCTGAGTTAACCTAAGCTTAAAATATCCTACAGTTCATTACTGGTTATTGTCAGATAAAAGCAAACTTTCTGACTTCCATTTTACTGCCACTTAATGCTTGAAATTCAGAATTGAATGCTGTCTGTAGCTTTTCAACATATTCATTCTGACTTCTACATAGCTTTTAACTGTTCTCTTTTGCACTTGAGATTTTTTTGTTTGTTTATTTGTTTTGTTGAAACTCACTTGCACCTAACCTTAACAGCCTTATAAAGCAGCTCATCTAAAAGAAATTCCCTGATTATGTATTACCCATAGGACCTTCAAGTGTTTCCTGTCTTCTACACCTATACCACAGCAATCTCTCAGCTTGACAGCATGAAACCTTGCAACATAGCAGAGCCCCTATGCCTTAAGTCTTGGTTTATGAGAGCAGAAAAAACAGAACGTGTAGGCCAAAACCAAGCTGTGATGTGCTCTGGCTAGGTATCTGAGAGATGCACCTGCCCCGCTGTCTTGTCATTATTTCTATATTTAAGCTTTTTCAAAACCTCATGTGTAAATTGACAGGAAGGGCTTTCTTAGACTTTGGGAAATGTTAATCTATACATATTTTTAATGCCTTTTGAATACCAGCTTACAATGGGACCATCGTAACAGCTATTCACAGGAAAACTTCTAAGTGTTTCTACTGATTCAGGATGTGTAATTTTTTTTCATGTGCTATTAACATAACATATGTGGAAGCTTTTATTTCTTCTTGGGAGTAGTACAATATTTTCATTTTTAACCTTAATGCTCTAGGTTATTTGAGACCAAGTAAACTATGCAAATACCTTTATCCCAATGCAGCTTTGTCACACCTGTATTCACTTAATTGCTTGTGCTAATACATTTGAGTATTTTCAAAGATGGGATACGTGAAATGTCAACAGTGTTGGAGCTGGAGGTGTGAGAGAAGACTTACAGGAAACCTGTGCTCTTTTGAAGTAGTCAGGCAAGTTGTTGCAACTCAGGTAGCACTAGACATCAGTGCTCAGGTAACTCAATTGAGATTGCAATGGGTGGTGAGATACCTGGCATAAGTCTAGTCTGTACCTAATCCCTTAAATTGAGTAGTTTTATGAGTTTCTTAAAATACATTCTGTAAGCTTATTTAGGCTTCTGTCTTAGTAAGGGTTATACTTATGTTAACAGGAATGTACATTTTTCAGTTATCACCCTGAAGATTGTTTTGGCCTTTTTAAGAACAATCTAGAGAGTGCTTATGAAATACAAATTTTTAAGGAAAAGTTTCAATGAAAAGATTTAGATATCATTGTATAATTAATCACTTGTCCTCTTGTGATTTTCACACAATCACCATCCTTTTTAGATACAGTGCTTATTTTATAAAGTTTTATAGATGCTTTTTTTTTTTCTGACTTCATGCATCAGGGAATACTGCAGGGAACAGCTAATATTTCTGAATATCTAATAACTATCTTTACTGTATATTCATCAGTCAAGTACCTTGTATAGTTTGATACAGATCTCTGTGAATTGTTCTTATTTGCTGACTTATATCTATGTGCTGACTTATTTTAGGACAAGGCTGATTTATGAATCAGCATTTAAACTCCTTTTATATTGACTTATGATGATATATAATTTTGCTGAAATCCAATTTTTTTCATAGGAATAAAGATCACATTTTAAAGGATTCTATTTCTGCACCAAGCAAATTCAAGTTGTTTTTTTATGGTCAGTAATGTTTATTATACATGACATTTTATAGTATAGACTTCTCTACAGTTAATCAGGATAATACTGTCTCTTCTAAAACAATGAAAATTTCCAGAAAATAGTGAACTAATGGTTTCATTGCTATCTGTACAGAATACCAAACAAGTTATTCGGCATTATTTCTGGCATACTGCAATGATGGTTAACATCTCGTATGTGTCTTTTGACTAGGACTGTTGATGTCTGTGCAGTTAAAAAGTTTGATAGACAATGTAGGTTATATTTGTTTATACATTGTGGAGGGTTACCCCTAAACCCCAAACAAGCTTTCTATCCATCCCTATATAACATACTACCTTTCAATAATAGTTGCTTCCCTTTTGTCTGTATATGAAGATATAAAATATTTATAGGCACTCAAAGAGTACAAATGATTCATCTCAATCACACAGTAGAAATGGTTCAGCTCAGTAATGGAAAGAAATTTTATTCTTGTAATTATGTGTTAGGCTAAATCATAATTGAGAGGAAAACTCAAAAGTCCCAGTTCTTGCTCAGTACACAGGTAATGTTATCTGAACATAAACACAGCTAACTTTATTACATCCTGGCCATTTCTGCTCCTAAAGTAACCACTTCTACTAAAGGAGGAAATCTGCTAAAGTGCAAGTAAAGGTCCTATTTTGCAGCTACATAAGGATGTACATTAGTTGCACAGGTTGTTGTTTGGGGTGCCAACATTTGAATTCAATTTTACTATGCCATAAACACCAGCCTTTCCATTGTAAACGTTCAGTGGTTATAACTCTTCAAAGAGCTGTTAAGGAGTGTATCATTGGTTTTCTTCTTTTCCTTAAATATAAAATTATTTTTTGTGGTGTAAAATGTGTATGTTAAAATTTTTACTTACATGTATAGTTATATGAAAGTTATATTTCAAGATAGTGTAGCATCTTGTTAAAGAACAACGAAAAATTTTGACCACAAAATACTGAAACCTGAAATTTCCCCTGTGTGGGAAAGTCTGGTATTTTAACAATACCTTAATTAAAAATTGAAATAAAAGCTAAGGCTTTGGTAATGTTCTAATATATGGGATTTCAAAAGACATTTTAATTTGAGAAAATTTTAAAATAACTTCAAATGCAATATGTAATTTTAATTTATTTTTTCTGCTCAATTGTAAATGTTTATAAACTTAATGATATTTCAATAGAAATTTCTAACTGTCTCCAGCTGGTACATATCAGACCTTACTCTCTTTCTGCTCTGTTGTATCCTAGCTCAAAGGGGCAATATGTAATGGGGACTGATGGGTTAGAGTCACTTCAAGTGCCTTTTTAGATAAAAAGTAGGAAAAGTATTAAATTCTGAGTAAGCTGGTTGGACAGCCTAAAAGACCTTCAAAATCACAGTTCTATGTGAAGGATGGCAGGAATTCAAATCTCACATAGGATCTCATGCACAGGTATAAAGTGCAGAAGGACTTGTTTGCTCAAGAAATTTTCAGAGTTTTTTTTTTTTTTTTTAGCACTTACCAGTCCAAACAAATCACTGATGTTCTCTCTTGTTCAGGAGTATTGTTTACAAATGAAGGTGTGTTTTCTGTGAGCTTCTACAGTTCATATGAAAAGATTGCTAAAACTAACTTACATAAATAAAATAATTGAAACAATCAAAACTTTTAATTCTTGTTTTCATTCTTGTTTGTTATTCAGAGATGTCTGTTTATTAAGGTAATCAAGAGAACTGAGCTTTAAATGGTTTCTCAAATAGAACTGCTTCATGGGTTTCTATCTGGCCTTACTGAATAAAGTGGAATTCATATGCAGATTTATTATATAAAGGAAAGGGTAAAACTATGTAGTAAAACAGAAGACACTTGTTCAGCGAGAATGTTTCCAGAAGGAGAGAGATACTATTTTCACTTTTTTGTTTATTATGAAATAAATAGTTCTGGCTACCACAATGCAACATGGACGTGTGCATTATTGTTCTCATATTACAGTTTTAGCAATATTTGAAGTAAGTTCTTCTTGAGTTTGGACAGAAGTGTCAATAACTTTTTTTTTTATCTCTCATGAGAATTCTATAAATTAGGATAACGGAATTCTTTAATTAATTGACAAAATATTACAGAGAATACAATACATATTCTTCTTTCGTAACATTTTCAGTAGTCTTATTTTACTGCAGTTCATCTGCACTGAACATTTTTATTTTCTAGACAGCATTCACAATACCCAGGTGTCTCAGGCACCCACACTGGTATGGTCAATTATGTAACACTGAGTAACAATATTCCTTTAAAAAACCCACTTAACTTCACATATCACCCTGTTGAGGCCACTGCCCAAAAAGCAATAAAACCCCCACATATTTTTTTTTTTGAAAGTTTTGCTAATATTGGAATAAATGTTACTTTATTGTTAAATTTAAATTAGTTGACAACAACTGGTTTGGAATAGCAGTTTACACAAGGACAAAGAATAAAGGCTAAGACAAGAGTCTGAACACAAGATACATTATTGGAGTGTTTTATGTAAGTAAGGATATTAAATACAGGTAGGGCGTGTAAGTTCACTGAAACTAGATGTGGCTGACACCAAGAACAAATGTAAGGGAGAAAAGGATTGACAAACTTAACCTTAACATGACAAATGGTTAGCAACATTTGTCCTTTCTGCTCCCTCCCATCCGTGCCCCTGTCCCCTACATTTGGCTCATGGAGTTTAGGAATGCTTTTAGTCTCACAGGGAGGATCATTTGATCTGTTGTTAGTCCCTTTAACCACTTGCTCTGCCTTGTCATTCACTTTCACAGTACTGCATCATAGCCTTTGCCTGTGGGATCAAGGTATCCAAGAATACCCTGGACTTGCATTAACAGCAAGGAACAATGCCGAAGGCACATAGAAAATGAAGGTAGTGCAATCAAAGAGCCCATGGGGAGATTAAACTTTCTCTTGGTTTTACCCTTGTGTCATCCTTGCTAAATTCGTCTATTAAAAGGACAGGTAGAAAGGACCGCTGAGACTGGCCTGCAAGCAGGCGAGGGTTGAGACTGAGAAATATGGGACCCATGGGAAAAGAGTCACAGAAACTAGGATTCCGTGTTGAGTAGATTAGGAAGGAACTGATGACAGTTCCTGACTTGTAGGGCCAAAGATCCTCTCTCCCTGCACCTCCAGGACCCCTACTTTCCACTCTTCAGTGGGTAGAGATCTGATAAGTGGTATCAAAGTATCTCAGTTAATTACACTTATTTTAAGCCATTGAGAAGAAATGTGTCTGAACTTATAATGTGTTTGAATTGTCACATAGTATTCCAAACATTTGCCAATACTAAGGGAAGAAAGGCTTGGAATTGCAAGATGTATCAGTGATCAGTAAGCAAGCCTTACTACTTCATAAAAATTAAGAGAACATTAACTTTGCCATTACACAGGCATGGAAGAACAAGTGAGAAATAGTGGTAATATATTACTTGAATAAAATTCTGGTCTACTCTTTCATAGAAAAAAATCTTGTGTACTAATTTGAAGCATTTGAGGTCTACTTAAGAATAGTCCCACAAAACCTTAAATTACGTACTGATCCAGAGCAGTAGCTCTGTGTGTAATTTGTTTCACAGATTAGCTATGAAATATACAAAGTCCAGCTGAGAGTGAACAATTACTTCAGGACATTAATTGTGGTGTTTATTAGACTTAGAAATATTAGACTGTTTTAGGTTTAGATTAGATCCCTAAACTGGAATCTGGCTTCCCTCTTTCTTCTTACTAGCACTCTTTCATTGGAGATAATATTACTAAATGTTTAGTATAGCAGCAAGAGAATCAACAGAAGTTTAAGTTCTGGGGATCAGTAAAAGCAGCAGAGGTTTACTTATGAAAGTCATCAGACATGTAATGCTAATGGTAAAGTTATATGTTGTTTACTCCACAAGGACAGCATGAGATGTAAAATTGAGAAGAATAAGGAGGCAGTAGTGAAGGGTAAGCTCCTACGTTTTAAGAAGAAAATAAGTGGCTAGGACAATCCTGTCCTGATCCAATGCGAGCTTCAACAACTGATATGGGAATGGACTTTTTCTGATCTTGTTTCCCTGTCTCAACGCAGAAGCTTAACATTGACAGTGCCTACACATAATGATCCTGACCCAGGACTCTATGTATTCTTTACATATATACCAAACAAACAAAAAAAACTAATAGATTTATCTAGCCCTTGTTTCTAACAATTATTTGTTTCCAACAATTATTATTAGTTATGGCAATGTAATAGCAGTATTAGATAGAAATTAATTTGCTCTATATTGTATGTGGAAATTAGGGGTGTTGGTATTAAATGTTTCCTGAGAAATAATGAAGAAAATTAATCATATCTGAGAACCCAAAACAGTTAAGTGATTATGAGAATGATACATAGGATTAAAGTTTGAAATCTGTTCCTCCCCCCCACTTTTTTTTTTAATTACTTTAGGGAAATAAATATAGCAATTCCTTTCTATAAAAATGTCCTCATCCAATGAGGGTATTTATGTATTACCTAATAACACTTTTGTACTTATGCAGCCAATCGATGCCTATTTAAGGGAGGCTTATATTCAGAGACCTGGGATGGACAGCTTAATGGAACTTATTATTCAGACCTTCATCGAATGGTCTGTCAAGGGCAGTTGTCTCTAATTTTTCTTTTTGAGCACGTTTGTTTAACAACAATTAGTTTAGAAAGAAATGGAGGGAAAGACAAAGATATCCCTACTATGCACAAGTAGTCTCATAGGTCAGTCAGGCAAATGAATACTTCTAAATAGTTTCAAGATTTAAAAAAATCTTTTCTCTGCTCAAATCAATAACTACTACCTATTCCCACTTACTGTATCACAAGCATAGTTTTTCAGAAATATCAAGGTGATGTGCCAAGATGAAAAAAATTGAACTTTTCCATCTTCTACAAAATCCCTCGTCTGGAAGTAATGACATCAAAACTTATGAGATGTTAAAAGAGATTCACTATGAGATGAAATCTATGTGTTGTAGGTAGCAACTGAAGATCCAGTTACCCGAATTTGCTTCTAACAATACTTTGAATGAAAGCCAGGAATAATGGCTCTGTCCAGCATGCCAGAAATCCTTATATTTTGCAGAGTTCAATTATTTTCGCAGACCATCAGCTATGAGTTTCTAATGATCCACCAAACAGTTAATGCAAATGGAAATGAAGTACAAGTGGAACAAAGAGCTAGAAAAATTTATTTTATACCCACATAGGAATAAACAATGTGGGGAATTAATGAGGTGAATTGAACCTTCAATTATACCTTACTTGGTAACAACAAGAAAATCATCTTTGAGCTGTGTTGCTTTACACAAATATTTCACAGAATTATGTCTTGGTTCATGATTAATCTTAGAGGCTTCAAGGTCATTCTTGGTTCCTTTCTCTTAAAGACAAACTTGACTTGCAAATACATTTTTGTCACTTGTCATTTTTTCTGGACTGGCATGATTCAATAACCTGACTAGCAATTCTGGTTTAGCATCAAAGCAGAGGAAATGCATGATTTTTCTGGTATCCCTACTGGTTACCATCTGCTAGTTTTACCATCCTGGAAAAGAAACCTTCCTCGTAACTATAAAAGCTGGTCCATGTGATTATAAGATGAAGGATTCCATATAGAAAATTGAATAGTTCCAGGGAAAAAAAAATCAACATTTTGGAAGCAATTTCATAGAACTGACTTCCTAAGGCTTCCTGATAGAAGTTTCAGTAAAGACAATAAATAAATCCACATGCTCTCATTTCTCTCTTTCCTTTTTTTTTGATTAATTTAACTTCTTTTTCTTATGGTTTTCCAGATAACTTGTGTTTTTTTGCCTTAATATTTCATTAACATCCAAAATTAAAATCACTTTAATTATGACATGAGCTTATAATATACAAGGATTTTATTGTTTCTTCTCATTTTCTCAGTTTACAAGTACAGTGCTTTTATATGCATTCTACTTCTTTATGCATTAATTCTGGTAGTTTCAGACAATTGAAAATGCTAATAATAATAAAAACACTAGATGAACTAATGAACAGTTTAGAATACTTGTTACCTGAAAAGTTAAATTGATCACAAAATCAGAATTATTTTAAATCAGAAATTATTTTTCATTGTGATGACTTTTTTTTCTCTTTTGGTGTCACGTACTCAGTTAGGATAAGAAGTGAAATGTTCCAAATATTTTAATAGAGAAATTCCTATATATTAACTGGACTCAAAGATGATACATTGGAAAGTTTGGACCAAATTCTATAGCTAAAAGTTTTAATTTCAGGAGTAGCCAAAACACTTGATGAAAATTGTTTGATATTTCTCCAGTTATGTTCATTAACTTCAAATCTATTTTTTTACATCTTAACCTGAAATTATTATTTTAATTTCCTCAGGTTTGAGAACCTTTAATTATCCTCATTATAAGCTCTCATTATAGGCTTTTTCTTTTTTCAGAATGACAGCTTCTTCATTCCATATAAGCAATAAGTAATAAATAAAAAATAATAAATTGATAACTTTACCTGAATTCATGCTTTGATGCATAAATAAAAGAGATTATTGCTCAACCATCAAGTTAGACTACCAATTTACTCAGTTGTGTTTCCTACCAGACTGAATGTGCTTCGGTGATTGACGGCTGAAGGGGTTCCTAATACACTCTAAAGAACTCATTCATTCTTAAAGATTGTTTTCTCTGTTATCTTGGTGAAAATCAGCAAACCAGGAAAAAATTTTTTTTGTCAGAAAACCTCATGTTTATATGCATGTGTATACAAATCTGAGGTGTATATATGTATATATACATGTGTATTAACCTGAGATGTTATGTGGTTGTTATGGAATCACTTTATTTATGTTAATATAATATTACACAAAGATGGGCTAAGTAACCTAAGATGCTAAGAGAGTCAATAATAATTTTATACTGTGGTTTGATATAAAAAAAAAGAAAAAATATTGACCAAAACGAATTTTCTCTGAAGTTTTCTTAGAGTTATTAAGATATCTTTTCTTAAAGTTATTTTCTTTAAGAATACAGTTCATTATTAATATAAACTTAGTTAGAAAGAGACCAAATATGTGCTCTAGTGCTTTAGTAGAATGCATCTATGCTCCACAGAATTGACAATGTAAATAAACAAAAAGTGGGAATGAAGCAGATATAGAGGAGTAGAACGACCTATCCGAGGCGAGATAATAAATTGGATTCAGAAAGAGTAAAAGAAACTATACTGACTTCCAGATCAGTTCTGACTGATAGACGACATGGCTCCCAGAAGTTAAATTCACTTCTCTTTCTTTCTGACATCGTTTACTTTATATATGAAGCAAACTGCTCCATATATGATTTTCATCTTCACCTAGCATAAAGAAAATCCTCTCTTCAGAAAGTATCAGTATTAGTATGTCTATTGCAGGGTAATGAAAATAATATGCCCCAAAGTTTCTTCCTTTGTTTGCCCATTTTCTAACACATGAAATAAATAAGGAAGAAGGAAAGAGAAATGAGATATAAACAATATCACAGCTGGTTTATTGCTCTCTCTGAAACATATTATTTGACCCTTAAATAAGAATACAGTATAGCCTCTATATGGAGAATTTAATAAAGGGCATATTTGTGTATAAATAAAAAGTTAGTATGTTTGAATTCCATATATCTAAAACAATCAAGCTAGCAGTAAAGAACAGACCATCAAACTAGAGTGTTATAACAGAGATACACTTCCTTCTATTGACCTGCTAACAAAGCATTCGCATATCTGCACTACTTCCATCTCTTCATTCAGAAAAAAATTCTGAGTATCCTTTAGATACTCAAGGGTCAAGCTACACCTCTAAGAACTCAACTGTATTTAAATAATATAGAAGTAAAATATAGGTAAGCAGTAGAACTTTTTAAGAAAGGAAGAAATTGAGGTCAAGACCAATATCAGTTTTTCTTATCAGCATTTGCTGATAGTTTGCAAAGTCAGTGAACAGATGCAAGCACATAACCCTTCTGCTGTAATGGAAACCGAGAGGTAAATCTTGTTCTGTTGAGAGTTTAATTCACTGAAGTTCAATTTTGGAATGAATGCACATGTTTTCATGCTTTATGCAGTTTTGGAAGGCAAAGATGAGTTTAGTCAGAGGGTTCCATGGGTCTGACTCCTAATGCAAGTAAATGGGGTAAATATAATAGTACTGGAGACCAGATTACAAAGTAAAGGCTAGTGTCCTCCTAGCCCTAACAATTATCAAAGTTGTTTGCACATATTTATTTCTTTTACTATCCTTCCTAAAAACTCAAAACAAAATTCTGCCCATGTTTGGAACTATAGGATTAAAGAGGCAGTGTTTTTTTGTTTGGTTGTTTTTGGTTTTGTTTTTGTTTTGTAGCATTGTTCCAGGGATGCTGCGGAGAAAAATATTCATTGTTAGGTAGGACCTTACTCACTTACTTGCTTTTATGACCTTGTTCATTCACTGCTTCATAAAGGTGCCAGCATTCTTTCTCTCTCGTTCATTGTCATTTTAAATCTAAAACTCTTTAATTATTTCCAGGAAAATAGAAAAAAAAAAAAGTACAAACTTTCTAGAAAGACCCAAACACTTAGGCTTTCTCTTAGAAAGTAAAAGATTTAAATTGAGCTTAACTGCCCTAGAACCCAAAAAACTGGTGTTAACATTGTACTTTTAAGTATAAAAAGTAATTTTTGCTACTTCTTGTCTCTGCTTCAGAAGAAGGATCATCTAAAGAAATTTGTTGCTTTTTTTTTTTTTTTGCCCCCCAAGGAATGTTGAGGCAGGTAGTAACTAATTGTTCAGAACTAAGAATGCACAGAAATATCTTAATTGTAGGGATGCATTTGTTCTAAGATACACTATTTTGCAACAGTTTTTGTTGTTCGTTTCAGGCTGGCCCTGCGCAATATACAAATAATTTGTATGTTCCATACTCAGGAACCTAATTCTTCCTGTAGATTTTTATAGAAAGCAAGAAACCTAACTTAGAGCTTAGGATTCCACAAGCGTGGTAAATACCTAAAGATAATGGCAGCACCTAGCTACTGGTCATTACCCACCATGCTATTTCCACTAGTGACTCTAACTTTTAATGAAAGGAAGTCCTTCACAGTATGCAACAAGTCTGCTTTCCCTCTAGAGAAAAGATGGTGCATGGTCACTGGAGTTGCTAGCTGGAGACCTTCTATGGCTAATGAAAGCAATGGAGGTGTGGCATGCATCCACTGAGAAGCAGAAAAAATGAAAAAGCTTACTTGCTTTAAAACCATTCTCCAGAGGGTATAATATGAACTTGTCATGAATGCACTTGCAAAATGTTTTATAATGGCCAGTAGAAAGTGTCAAAATCCTTTAAATTTCAATCTGTATTTACATTTTACATTTATATATCATATATCATAGTACCACTGAAGAATTGTGTTTGGTGTAATTGTGCATATAGACAGTATTTGCCTGTTAGTTTGTGTAATTACTCAGAAAGTGTTACTTTGAAGTTCAATCATACATACTTCCAATCAGATAGCAAAAACATCAAAATACAGGAAAGAATAAGGTGCTTTTTGAAATGAGGGTCTCTAATATGGATTTCCTACATGAGCATACATAAATGGAACTTTATACATGCTTCAGTTGCAGACTAATCAGGAAAAGACATGAAAATCAGATAATACAAAAAAACTTACTTTCTTCTCTGTCATAATTTCATTTTTATATAATTTACTTAATTTACTCTACAATTTTTAAAAGTATTCTCTGTTAATTTTATTTGCCTAGACAGAAAAACGTTGTCAGAGTGGCACATCAGCCCCAGAAGTATATTTGTATCTTACTCTTTTACAGGGATAAATTACGTACTGTACAACTAAGCGTTTTTATATGGAAATCACAGATTTGCTTTTACTGCTCCTCCCAAAACGCTTCTTACATAATAGATTTATTTTTTTTTTTTAACTGCAGAAAAAACATTTGATTAAATTGGAAAACTTTGAAGGGAGACCAAATATTGTCTTGACTTGTGATGCTCCCAGAGTAATATATTATCCAACAGTGGGTAACAAGTAGCTCCACCAATATTGGCGTTTTGAAACACTCAAGGAACATTTATGCAAAAAGAGTTTATAGAGCCCTCAGGTATGAACTAGTTAAATAATTTTAAGTGTACATTGCTAATTCAAGGGGGAAAACTTACAAAGAAGTACAGAGTCAGAAGCATTTGCATTATGAAGCAGTTAGGAGGTGATCAAAGTTGTGTAACATATCAAAATGAGGCAAAATAGATCATTACAGTTGAATGGATGTAGTCACAGTTACCACTTGATACAAATACTATGGGAGAAACAAATATCATACTCTTGATATGGTAAACAACAGGGTAGCTGAATTCCCTTCACTTCTTGGGCCAGTTGCTCTATACTTTTCTTACAGGATAAAATTTCCAGTTTATAGTGTTTAAAAATTCAAAACACCTAATAAAATAAAAATTCTTACAATGAAACAGCTCATACATTACTTTACTGCCTCTGATCTGAGAAAATAAGACTCCTGTTGAAGAAGACTTTTCTCCTGCGTTCCTTTTCTAAGGCTGTCATGGTTGATCAGAGATAATAAAATAGTATTTACCGTATTATATGCTCTCCATTAAGATAGAACTTTGCTATTTGGAAAGTATTGAGCATCATTGAGTTCAACTGCAATTCAGGACTGTACTTTTTAAAACCATCTTTGTTACCTACTTGCGAAAGTGCATTCCTTGTTGTCTGCTTTTTATGTAACACTTGCACACAAGCTCTGAATTTTATTCTGAAAATTTATTTTTTTTTTTTTAATACCAAAACCATTTATATCCTCGAGATAACACAGAAGTACTTCTACTGCTGTATTTTTTTTTAGCAAAGCAAAGCTAATAAATGTGAAATCCTCTCTCCACGCTCAAGATATCAAGGTAAGGCGGATACGTTTGAAAAATTGCTCTAATACATCTGAAAATATAAAAATCAATAAGCTATAAAAGCTAAAAAGCTTCTTCAATTTTGTCCTCTTATTGCTCAGTGTAGGTGGCCAGGGCACTGCGAACAGTCCAAGGTTGCAAAAAAGCTATTATACATCTAGATGTGCATGGTGAAGCATACAAGAGACCCCTATGCAAGTCTGAATGCACACTTGAAAAACAGGGGAGTCAGCAATGGCATTCAAGTTCTTGCTTATTTGATTGAGGACTTGAAAGTGTGCTTGAGGGATTCTGCAGCCACAGCTGTGGTTCATGGCATCTTCGTATGAGCATGAGATACATCCTTTAAGACTTATTTCTAGTTGTTTTCCTTGTGTCTTTTTGGGCAGTGAAATTTCCATTTTTTATTTTTACTGTATTCAGAAATTAAGGGCATAAACCTGACCGACCAGAGGGATTTCTGGAAGCTGAAATGTTACTTTATGAATGCAGTTATTTCCAAAAGGCAAATACCATCATTTGCAGGTTGTCTGCATTTTGAAAACTGAAATCAGAAAAAAAAAAAGAAAAAGACATACACATGGACATGACCCCACTGCCAGCTGAAGGGTACAGCTGTTCCATACCTTGGTGGCCTTTCCACAAGAGGGGTCCAGTGCTGCTGCTATAGTAACTTCACAGCCAGGAAGCTGTAAAATTAGATAAAGAAGCTTTTTCAAAGTGCTTTTTATTATTATTATTATTAGGGACTACATATATAAGAAATAATAAATCAGAACGTTGCCAAACAGAACATTTTAACTGAGAACTACTGTCCTGGTTTGAAGTAAAACATAAACAATTTCCTTTTCAGTAATTTTTCTCTTCAGTTAAGTCTCTTCTAACTAACTGCACTCTCTGAAATTAACAGCATACTCTTCAGACAGTGTCTGCTTCCAGAGTGATAACACCTGAGGTTTATAGTTAATACCAAGGAATGGTATGCAGAGAGGCTCTTGCTTATTCCTAAAACAATCAAGGCCAGCCAACTTTATTATGTACCAAGTTGGAGGATTGGAAGCAGATGACTGTAAAGGGGTTGCACCTGTGGGGATGAGTGGACAGGACAGGTGACCCAAAACTGACCGACAGGGTATTCCATCCCATCTGCATCATTCTCAGTACAAAAGCGGAGGGATCAAAGGGGTCAACCTCTTTCCTCGATGGCCGGTCTCCGTGGAGGACTCTCTCTGTTCATCTGACTTTGATCCCAATCCACGTGTTCCTGAATTCAGTTCCTGAATTCAGCTCCTGTCCATCTCTGAGTCCAGTCTGGGACTTCCCCAGTGCCTGACGGTGATGTGATTGTCATCCTGGGATCTTGGTACTGACTTTATATATATTGTATATATAATTAATTATTTTCTTTTTTTGTTATTATATTATCTTTTCCTTTTATTATTGATATTTCATTAAAGTAGTTTAGTTTTCTTCTCAATCCATAAGCCTCTCCCTTACTTTCTCTCCCTTCTCTTCTGGAAAGGGAGAGTAAGAGGTAAAGAGAGCATCTGTTGTTCGTTTAATG
This sequence comes from Burhinus bistriatus, assembly GCA_013397275.1. NCBI lineage: Eukaryota > Metazoa > Chordata > Aves > Charadriiformes > Burhinidae > Burhinus > Burhinus bistriatus. Next base: position 95,629 of record VYXH01003531.1, on the reverse strand, counting down.
GTCAGACCAGCCCAAACCACAACAACCACTGTTGAGCTTCAGTCAAAACCTTTTATAATAAGATTCATATGGTGTGGTAGAGGTGTCTATACAGAAAATGTAAAGGAACCAATAATAAGTCATTAGTGTGGAGCCTGGTCTCTGAACCTTACTGCTCTAATTTCCTGTGGTAGCCATGGAACTACTCCAATGTGTTCCCTCTACACGCTTCCCAAGTCGTCTTACATCATATGGGAATCATCCAGTAAAATCTTCCCCTACATTTCATCTTTTTCTCTCCTCTGTGCCTCTAAATTGGAGTGAGGGTGAGGAAACAGGGACAACAACTTTCATTTAAATATTTATTTCCATTACACGCAAGTATTATTCCATGGATTTTTAGAACAAACGTCTCTAAAATTTCCCAAGATTTACAGCTTGAAACCTCTTAAGAGAATGTTCGTATGACATAAAACAAATGAATCATTGCCATTCTATCAGAGTAAGCTCAGCTTGGTCAGAGCACACAATTATTTTGAGCAATCATTGCTTCCAGCCTGGAGGTTAGGAGTTATTCTCAGGTGTGCCTTATGCTTAGTGTACCCTGAGAAAATACAACAAATTTTTTGCCATACTTGTTCCGTCAAAATTCCCACTCGACTTTCAAATTAGAGAAAAATCTCTGCTAATACGTGTTCAAAAGAAGCATGGACAGCTAGTGTAAAAAAAATATTAATACATGGAGGAAAATCAGATGGTCACATCTTTTGGGCATTATGGCAAAACGCACACAAACAAGCATTTGACAGCATTTGGTCTGAATGACAACACTGATGAGCCTTCCTTTGATTTCCTGAGTTAAGGATTTAGAAAGATAGGATGCATGTCAGTGAAAAACTGCATAAACATGCCCCTTTTTCATTATTGCCCTTAGATTCAGAGACACAGAATTTGAATAGAACCTTCAACCAAGGTCCCAGAATTGTAGTGGACTTTGACTTGAATAATTCAATAGATTTAAGGAACTGTATTAGTACATTTAAGAACTGGAGAATAGAGGCCACCTCAGATATTTAGGAAAAGCACTAAATGATATTGTGAAGGGATAAATAGTCAGACATGGAAATAAAATGAAACATAAGATGAATGGGAGGAAAAGAATGAAATACAACACTGATTTACCTAAAAAATAATCTAATTATATACAGTACTATTAATGCCAGATTATTTCATTAAGAACAATGCTAGCGAAGAAAAAACACAATACAGTCTAAGCATTAATACAATTAGCCTGGAAACCACCAGTACAGTGAGGATCTGAGATTATAGTGTGAAAAATATCAGAGGTATGATCTGATTTGATCTGATCTCTAAAATTATTGGAGAACTTATCTGGATATCTGATCCACATTTTAAGAAAAGCTTGATTTGTTTCTGGAAAACACTGTATTCTTCAATTGCTCTGAAGGCAAGAGACCGTGTTGGCCTACAGGGATTATTTGTCTGTTCTGTCTCCTGATAAAATGCTGGTTGAAATGGATTTTAACTGGGATGAAAATACTAACTTTAAAATATTATCCCAAATCCTTCACTTTTATATCACTTAGCATGGATTGTGGTTTGAGATAGTGATAATTTGCCTTGTCTTTTCAACCTGTGCAGGTATTTTTGTTACATCAACTTTTCCTACTAAAGTCAGAAGTTTAATTTTACAGCGGATTATATAAAAACTCAGAGCTACATCTGTTATAAAAGATTGTTTATTAAACAGGAAATGTGACAGAATTGAGCTGTGAACAAAATTTACAAGAGTCAAAGCTTGTTTTTAATTTATTGTTTACAGTAACAATGTAAGTTAATGACAAATTTATGTTGCATATTTGTGCATAATTTCTTTTTAAAATTAATCTGAGAGTAATTCTGAAATTTATTCTGTAATATATAAAAATATCTCAGTATTATCTGAGATTATTAGAATGTATTTTCACTTAGATCAGATAGAACAGTATTTTTTAACAAATATGGAATAGATTATGTTGTTTCAAAGTACACTGGGAAGTCAACCTTCTCTATGTGGTTCTGACCGCGCTCATGTCTCTGCAAAAGTATATGTTGTCCCAAAGAAAAATAGCTAATGGACCTACTGAACTGTCCTGTCTGTTTCTTGTTGCAGCTCTCAGTATTTCCAGTGATGAGCGATGGGAAATGTGAGCTCAGTTATGAAGCTAATTGCTGATCACTGTTTTGTAGGCGAATGGTGTCAGGGGGCTTTTAAAACTGTTCTAGATTATGGGCATAGAGTTTGTTCCTAACTTTGAAAGGAAAGAAGAAAAAGAAAAGAGAAGGAGAGAAAACTTTGTGTTCTATGAAAAACTAGTGTAGTCTGGGATAATTTTTGGCTATATGTCTATGGAATACCTCATGGATAAAGATATAAACTGGAATTTCAAAATATTTAGTTTAAGAGATGTTTTTATAGTCTTTCATATATATATTCCATAGTGGAAGGCCCTTTTAGAAATTTAGTCTTCACAAAGGTAGGTATTGGTGAAGCAATGTACCATATAGATATGTATAAATAGTCTGTTTACCTTCTCTTCTTTTATTTAATGTGCAATGTTTGAATTATCATTTTATAATTGATTTTAAGATTCTGATTTTTTTGTCAGAAAACAGCACTGTATTGATTTCTTTAAATGTAAGGTAAATGCCTTCCTAATTTTTTTATAATTTACAGTAAAATATATTTAAGTTTTAAACAGTATTGACATTTTATACAATGGTGTCTACAAAAGCATTGTCACTGTGTGGTGTCTTTCTTACGTTTTCATTAGTTTTTTTCAGTTTAACGGTTCTTAGCTCTGTTTACAGTCAACTTTTCTTTTTTACATTCAAATAAAAGTCAGGCTTATAAGAAAGGCCAAGAAATAGGCACAAGTACGATTAAACTACGTGATTAACAAATGAGTAAGCAACACAATATTGACCCAGTCTTTTTTCCTGAATCTCCAGACATTTTACAGTGGATGTGGGAATATATTCTAGTAAGATTTATAAAAGCAGATCACAGTTTCCAGCTAAACAATGATTCATTCTTAGACCTAGATTCAAAAGTAAATGTACTGTGCCGGTAAATGACTTTGAGAAACCTAAAATAAGGGAGCTATGTAACATCAATGTCTACACTATAGCACGCAAAAAATATTGTGGAGTGTAGGACTTCTCATTTATTAGTCTTTTATCTTAAATGGATGAAAGTTTTATTTTTATCATAGCAAATGAATATGAAAATTATTGTATTTATTTGTGTCAGAAATTGTCCCTTGTAACAGGTAAACAAAGTCAGTAGGAATTTAGTACTATTCATTTTAAACAGTTTTAAAGGTTAACTGCAAGGGAAAAACACATGTACTTGTGCTTATTACTGCTCCTTTATGCTTTACAAAGGTGACTATGTTGGGGTTTTGCTTGTTTGTTTGCTTTTTCTGCTATATTTTTGCCTTGGAAACCTGTTATTTACTTTCAGTTATTTGCAGGGAAGCCTATGAAGAACAAAGTGCTTGTATGGGATAATGACATAACAGTGGCCGGAAACCTGACCTGAATTTCCAGCATCCTTTAATTAAAGAATATTAATGCAGAATCAATAAAGGTTTCTGGAAAATACACTTCTAACCTCACCCTGGATCTTTCAAATTATGTTTTCCTGTTACGTCTGTATGATCTATGTAACAACAAAACCTAAAATGTATAATCATCCACTCATTGGAGAAGCTGAAAGAAAACTGCTTCCTAAACGCTCAGTCTCTTGATATTCTAGAGATATGCAGAGATAATGTATGTCCAGACTTGCATTGCTTCATTTTTTGTGGCAATAGGCTTCCCAAAAGAAGACAGATTAATTCAATAGAAAGAATTAGCAAAACACATTAAATTTTCTTCTGTACTGCAGTCTGAATCAAGTGGCTTTTGGCCTAGTTGAATTGGTAGCATTTATGCACAATACTTTGTGGAATAAACATCTGCTTCAGCTTATGCAGAAGTCTTGCCAAAAGGAAGATGGTGGGTTACACGCATTTTTATATAAGATTATTCAAAACCAGACAAAATAATGCAATGTGGGACAAATTCCATGTAAGAGCTAAGCTTGTCATTATTCAGTGACATAAGTCAATATACAGTTCTTTAATTCTCAGGCAGCATAGAAAGCTTGCGTGTGTTAAAGTATTTGATCTCATGTTTCTACTGAAAGTGCTTAATTCACCATCTTGACACAGTAATATAAAATAAAGCACCTTTTTTATTTTGAAACTTTTTTCTTTCTCTGCAGATTTTTGCTTAAAATGTAAAGAGAGATAAATATAAATATGTCTGAGTATGTTGAAATATTACATGTGCTTGTTAGTTTGTCTTAGAAAATAATTAGAAGTGCTTACGACAAAAGTTAAGGACAAAATTTAAAGGAATGAGTCTGCAGCTTATTTCATAAAGAATAAGCATGATTTTCTATTAATTTCCTTGAATTTTCCACTATAAACTTGATCTTTTCGTCAAAAGTCTGTACATTAAAGCTGATGAACGGTCTTGAAAAATTCCCAGTCAAGGAAAATATTGTTGAACTTAGAAGTTAAGAAGGTGTATTCTACTTGTTATGTGCTGTATTATTTCCTGTAGGTTGATAATTCTTAGATTTTGTGGTTCTAGATGTCTGTTTATCAAAAAGAACTTGATAGAGTCAGGGTTAAAGCAAAAACCCCAAAAAATCCACAGCTGCCTTAGGTGTGTATTTATTTGTATGCATTTTCAGACATGACAATATTTCAAGTACATGTACAAATCA
>VYXH01003531.1:68074-82222 GCA_013397275.1 Burhinus bistriatus | reverse complement strand
TTTAACAAATTAAGGAGCTAACAAGCCAAACTAATGAATTAAGTTAGCTGGACTAGAATATAGTGGAGTTCAAAACTCTGACTGGAAAATGTAATACAAAGGGGAAAATTTATATGGAATAGTTCACCTATCGAAATTAACACCTCACAGAAAATATTAAGAATAAACAATGTAAGAGAAGTTTGTCATGTAAGAGAGGCAAAAGGACTAGTCATTAAAGAAAGCAAGCTAATATTCAAGTTTTGGGTCAAAGGGAAATTTGCCAAAAGTAAACCCAAAACCTTAGCAGAGTTAATCTTTTAGCTGATCTTCAACTACAAGAAGAATGAAGGGGGGGGGCTGGAAAAAAAAAAAAAACAAACCACTAATATTTCTTAAGTAAGGGTATTCAAAGTTACATAAGTAAACTAAATAAATATTTTGTTTCATTTTCAATAATGACAGTGATTTGAACACTAAGACAAAGGTAATACTTCTAATGAGAAATAAGTATCTCCACAAGGTGAGCCAAACTGCAAGGCTCAAGTGCATTCAAACTCAAAGGACTAGACGTAACTGCATATCATAATTCTTTAGGAATCAGAAGGTGAATTCACAAGTTCAAGAGTAAAAAATTGTAATAAATTGGTCATGTGAAAAGTAGGCATGGAGCAATTACATGACTAGCAAATATAAAACAGACTACACCATTTATTGATTCAAGAAGAGGAAAGAAAGATTCAGATACTGCAGGCTCATTATTCTCTCTTAATAGATCATGCCAGACTATATAAACTAAAAGATACTGTTGGCAAAAGAACAAATGGATAAAACATGAGTATTAATAAAATTAGTCTGGGTATTAGATGGACGTTTGCAGTTATCAAAGCAGCATACTAGAAGAACAGACTTCCCACTGGAATAAGGAAGTAAAACTAGTATCCACTTTGAAGATAGAGCTTGATTCCTTTATGAATAATATTGCATAATATGATTGTGTGTGATGAGAAAAGAATTTAATGTCACTCCAGTGTAATGCACTAAATCTCCAAATGTGATTGTATGTGATAAAAATTAATTTCAGTCCCTTCATCTTAATACACTATATTTCCAAGCCATGATCCAAAATTCTCACCAGAAACAATGTTAATTTATTCGTTAAGTTTAGCAGGAGACCAACTCCCAAAGTGGAAACTGAAAAAGACATTATATTCTTACGTAATTGTATGCGAATGCAGTCACCTACCACTGACACTAAGGTCCATACAAACTGTGGTATGGGATGGACAGCTGTAAAGAACATACTGCTGTATTCCCTCATTCTGTCTCAGTCTTATCTGGCATCTATTTTATTAGATGGTAAGAATTTTTTTCCAAGTATCTCCAGTTCTTTAAGATAGATGATGCTTAAAAGAATATTTAGAGTGAACAAAATGTCCATTGCAAGAATTCTATGGTTAAGTTAAAGGATAAGTTTGGCTGCTGAAAAATATAATCCAGTCCTAATGACAGTGATCTTGATGAGTATTTAGGCAATAAAACTAAGTAAGTTTGGCAAGAAAGATGTGAAGAAGTATCAGAAAGTTTTATATTTTTTTATTAGATCATTGATACTGCACATTTTTTATTACCTAAGTAATATCAAAAACCAAACACTTGATTTTGGCTAAGCCAGGCTAGCATATTTTTCTGTTTCTACTGAAAGTAATCCTAACTGGGAACACCACCCAGAAAAGCTTGGATTCTTCTGATTCTTTCTCAGGCTCTTTCCTCTCCACTTCTTCTGAATTTTTTTTCATTTTTTTTCTTTCATTCTACCTTTCGCAATCCCCAAACTCAATTATCTTCACAGCAAGTTACATGGAATGTGCTATAAATAAATACTGCAAAATTGTACCTGTACATGGGCCTTGACACTCTATTCAGTCTCACAAAGGACCAAAACAGTAGCAGCATGTCCCAGGGTTTATCAAATTCATACTCCAGTTAGTAAAATAGTGGTAATAATTTATCAATCATGACTGAAAAGAATGAAGCTGCAGAATTCAGCAGCTTTCCTTACTTTTGTCAATTTTTATTCCTTTCAGCATCGGGTATCTTCTGCTTTTTTTTTGGAATATTGCCTCAAGACTCCTGCATGCTAAACAGCATATTTCTAACTGCTGCTTGCTAAATTCTCCACAAGAAAGATTATTTCCAAGACAAGTAGTTATGTAGCGAAGGCAGCAAGTGGACTTCTCCATCTCAGATTTTTTCAGACCAGACTGTAAAACTTCTTCCCAGAGTCGCCTGTGGCTTTAAGCTGAGTTACAAGGAAGGCTGTAATGCTTTGTTGGTAACTGGGCATAACACTACATGTGAATCAGTAACAGAAACGATGGAGCAGCCCCAACCTCTGTTGATGCAGGAGAAGTTACTGTGGTTCAGCAGGAGGTTCAGCAACATGGCCTTCCATAAGCACTCACTCCCAGGTGAACTGACATTTATCTGTTCAGTAAAAAGCCAGAATGCAAAACTATCACGATGGTATGATGGAAGTAGCCTTAACCTTTCTACTCACAAATTTTTCGTGACTAGCAGGCCAGGCAGGAAATATGTATGTCAAAGTAAATCATTCCTCTTTTCTATTTAAACAATTAATATGACATTCACACAGCTAATTGCTACCCATTCCACTCATGTATGACTACATTGTTTGTCATAAGCTCTAACATGAGTCTCCTTAACCTATAAAGTCCCTCCTGGGTTCTCAAATTTTTACCTTTTTGTCTCTTCAATTTATTTGAATTTTCCTATTCCCAGCATCATACCTAATTCTATCCTAAGCTTTGCAACTAAGTTTTGAAGTTTAACATTATCTACTTTGTTCTTTTCTGGTTTGTTTTCTCCTGCTGTTTTGACCTCCACAGAGATTCAGTGAAGCTTCTTGTATTCCAACACATTTAGATTTTTGTTTTAATTATTTTGATAATTTTTTTCATTTTTTTAGTCCTTTATGAGCAAATTTAATAATCATTTTTCCAAACAATCAGCCTTTTTCCTATGCGTAGCTTAATAACCAGAAGAAAAGCAGCTTGTCTTCTTGATAGCACCTGTAAGCGGCCGGTTTATAAGAGACAATTTTCATTTATGTGTACTGCAAATCTTACTTTTTAAAGCACAGAAATATCTACAGGTTGATTACATAAGCTTAATATGAAACAAGTTACAGGAATGTCAGGAAAACTAATGAGTAATAAAATTATTTTAACATGAAAGTCAATTATTTCTTACTTCCTACTTTCCCAAACTATTTCTTTTCATATATGATACTATCCAAATGCAATGTGCTAAGCACCTAGAGCCAAATTTGCTTTCAGCACAAATTGGTAGCACTTAATTCATCTACAGTACCTTCAAAGAGGCTAAACTGACTAGCACTTAAAAAAATAATATAAAAATGCTGGTGACTCTAATAAGAAATTAATTACACCTTTAAAAAGAGCTTTTCTGAAGAAATTAGACACAATTTCATAAAACTAATTTTCTTTACTTAAGAAGGAACATTTACAGAAAATGGGAAGCCTATTCAGTGCAAGAGAAAACTTATCCCAAACTCATAAACCAAGAAAAATTATTTACCTAAGCACTATTGTCATGATTTGCTCATCCTTAATGCTTTCTCTACTAGACCAAAAAGTAACTCCCAGTCAAGGCAGATGATATTCTTGTTTTACTAACTCCATGAAGCCCAAAATTGCAAAGTATACTACCAGTACCAAACATACAAGTACACTCATCTATATCACAATTTCCATTCAAAACTAAGTAATTGTTTGATGACTGTGTCTCTTTCTCTGTGTATTCCTGGTAAACTCAGAAGTGCTACACATAAGTTGTCATCTAGTCATCCACAACAACTGTTGAAAAAGAGCCTGCAGTAAGAGATAATTTTAGGAGAGTGAACTTCCAGTTGTTTATAGAATTAGCAGATGGGACCCACAGGAAACTGCCCTCAGGGATTAAGGAGATGAACAGGGCTGGCAGATCTTTAAGGACATTATTGTTAGACAGCAACAGTTCTCTATTTCCATATGTTCTATTATATTTCTATATATGTTACGTCTATATATGTTTTATAATATTTCTATTTCTCTGCTTCCATATTTCCATCTCCTTCTCTGGAGATATTCAAAACCTGCCTGGATCCATTCCCATGCAACTTGCTCTGGGTGAACCTGCTTTGACAGGGAGGTTGGACTAGATGACCTTCGAAGATCCTTTCCAACCTGTGGTATGTGCAAAATAAGGTAAGAAAGGCAGCAGGCCAGCATGGTTGAGTAAGGACCTCTTGTCAAAGTAAAGTATAAGAAGGAAAGTAATAGGCAGTGGAACCAGGGACTTGTAGCTTGGAAAGAATATAAGGATGCTGCTTGGATGTGTAGGGATGGGATCAGGAAAGCTAAAGCACAGTTGGACTTGAATTTGGTAAGGAATGTGAAGAATAATAAGGGATTCCACAGGGACACTGACAAGCAAATGAAGATTAAAGAAAATGTACACTTAAATAAATAAGACAGGAGAACAAGTGACAACTGAAACGGAGAAGGACTCATATCCTGGTCTGCATCAAAAGAAGCATGACCACCAGGGCAAGGGAGGTGATTCTGCCTCTCTACTGGGCTCTAATGAGACCCCATCTGGAGTACTGCGACCAACTCTGTGGTTCCCAACACAAACAAGACATGAATCTATTACAGTGGGTCCAGAGGAGGGCCACAAAAAGTATCAGAGGGCTGGAGAACCTCTCCTACGGAGAAAGGCTGAGACAGTTGGGGTTATTCATCTCGCAGAAGAGAAAGCTCTGGGGAGACCTTATTACAGATGTTCCATATACAAAACGGCCTTACAAGAAAGCTGGAGAAAGACTTTTCACCAAGGCCTGCAATACATGACAGGATAAGGGGTAATGGATTTAAATTGAAAGTGGGTAGATTTAGATTAGATATTAGTAAGAAATGTTTTATTTTGAGGGTGGTGAGACACTAGAACAAATTGTCTGGAAAAGACATGGATGCCCCATCATTGTCAATGCTCAAGGTCAGGTTGAACAGGGCTTTGAGCAATCTGTTGTAGTGAAACATGTCGCTGTCCATGGCAGGGGCTTTGGACTAGATGATCTTTGAATGTCCTTTCCAACACAGCCCCAATGTACTTAAATGGTCTAGAGGAAAATCATATGATCCTATGATAAGATCTCTATTGTGTTCTGAACAGAACTGAGAATTGGAATTTGAAAAGTCTCTTTCCAGTTGTTGCAGTAACTAGTGAGTGGCTTTCCCCACATGATTTGATTAACTTAATAACATACATTCATAGAGTTAATATTGATGTAATAGGTAGTTTCTCAGTCCTTGTGGCGAATGTCTTGTTACTGCTAGATGAAATATAATAAGTAATACACTATATTTGATCAAATGATCTTACAATAGCAAATATAGTGTATTCCTTGATATCTTTATTTCTGAAATCTGCACATTTCTGGCTCAATTGGCTATAGGAAAAGAACTCCAAATAAATTAAGTCTTGACATGAAATCTCACAAAAACAAAAAGGTAACTGGGAATGAAAGCTTTCTGGAGATTTCAAATGTTTGTTTATTATTGTCTTACTTTATTTCATATGACTTTATCTGATATTTCTGAGGAACACAAGTATAGAGGAGTATATATATGTGTATTGTGTCAAGGTGGAATAGAAGAGGCATTCACATCTCAGACAGAATGTCAGGTTTTAGAAATTTTTCCTCTAGACCTTTCAAGCTTTGTGCTTAATTTGCAAGAGGTTTGAGTAAACATTCAAACATTTAGAGGAATGACTTTTAAGTTTTCCACACCTTTCATATTTTTATTCTTTAAACATTTGAAGGTGTTTCTCTTGATTTTCTGTAATGTTACCTCATAAACCACAAGGCAAAGAGTCCTCAAGGGGATCATCTTCACTTCCTTGAAAAAAAACCATCTACTATAAGCTGAAAATTTTTTGAAACCTTCATAATTATGGTTTTAGATGTGCTGAGATGCAGTGCAAGAAATTCCAAGCTTTTTTACAGAATAAGAAATAATTTATATAGGCAGCCTTAATAGAAAATCCGCTTTCTAAATAACATAAAATATTTTGGTTATAGAACACTTTACCTTTCTTTAAATTTACACAGATCCAGTAAAAAATTTGCTTCATACAACTGCTGTTGACTAACAGCTTTTATTCTGCAGCCTCAATTGCAAACATTGCAAACTTTGAAATTTGAAAGGAAGGATCAAAAAGTTAGTTATTCTAGTTGTGAAAAATTTTAAAAACTAATAATCTTAAGGGAAATGACAACTATTTAAAGAACAAGGATAATTACATTCAACAGGATGAATACATGAGAACAGAAGTAAAGATGAAGGTGGAATGTTTTTTTTCTGATGATTAATCTCAAAAGCTAATCTGTTTCTTAGATTTAACTACAAGTAAGCATCTCCTATCAAATTGTATTCATTTTCACAGTTAAGATTCTTCAAAAATATTATAATTTCCATGAAAAAAAATGAAGTCAGATGCTGGTGTATATGCATCGAGTGGGCTTAGAGTTTGCCTTTGAATTACCTATCAAAAGTTACCACCTTTGAACTACCTGATTATACTAGACTTTTGACAGATTTTTAGAATATTTCATTCAAAAAGGAAACAAGAAGTGCAGATCAGTAATTTACAAATGAAGAATGCTTGTTTTACCACTATTTTTATAGCCTATCATGTTCTAAAGAAGGAATCAAAGTCAGACAGCTTATTGAGAGAGTCTAAATTGTAATCTTTCATATCTTTCAGGTAAAAACCATGACACAATCAGGTAATTACAGAAAACTAAAAGCTATTCTCTATGCAAAATCCTGGAGTGATATTGTACAGATCCCTGGGAAAAGGCTTCTTATATAAGTAAAGAAACATCCACTAAACAAAAGTAATGCGTAGAATACAATTTGATGACTTAATTTTTTGTCTGCATGAAGTACACATTAATTTATGCCACATTAAATAAAGTACTTAGCTGTCTTTCAACATGAGCTCCAAGAGCAGATACCAAATTCATAATATACAGAGGATGTAAACTGTCAGAAAGTGAAACTGTAGTATTTCTCCCACTAGGGAGGATAAAACCAATAACACTGAAATGACTTGAAGATATAATTCAGTATTGCACTCCTTCCTAGTTATATTGTATGATGAGATTTTATTATAATTTTCATTCTAAAGCAAAGAAATCAGAATTAAAAAAACTAGAAGAGAAATTTTAAGTTAGAAAAACCTCACTGAAGTAGAGAATTAAGAAGAGGGAGGGAAGAGCAAAGCCATTGATTAAAATCGATCTTGAAAAAATGCCATATGTTTTATGTTTTTTAAATAAAATAAAATAAAAAAAAAAACAACCAAACAAAAAAACCTGAAAACTTTGCTTAGATTCCTCAGCCTTCTGGGAAATATTGATACTAATTGCAGATATTTTCCAGTGCTCTGTCTCTAAAGAACTTGCAGCATATGAATGTGTTAGGCACATATTTTGATTGCAGGGACTCACTGGGCCAGTGTAACTTTGTATTTCCTGTAGAAAGGGTGATGCTTCCAACAGTCATGAGATTTGAATTTTCAGGTAGTGCTAGAGTCCTGAAGAAAAGTTATACTCTCTTTGTAGAGCTTTTGTTTTTCCTCATAAAGAAACTGTAAAGTGCATTATCTGTACTTTTCCAATTTAATCTGAGAGACAAATTAATGAATAGATATGCAATAGAAAAATGCAAGAATGGACTATGCAGAACTTTCTTCATCTTCCCATGTCCTCAGTTTGGACAACATCCAAACTCCATTTAATTTTCTTTAATGTACTTTGCCCAGCACCAAAAAAGTCCCCAAAGTTTTCTCTTTTCTCCTCTGGTAAAGGGAGGAAAGAGTTTTGATCTATTATCTTTGGCATGGCCTCTGGTTTCAACTGGGAAATTTGGATAATAAAAATGATTGTTCTGTCTGATTTTTCTTTGAACTTTGAAGGAATTAATCCAAGCTGCTGCAAGGAATTATGACAATGAGTCCTCTGAAGACATTCTTATTTTTGTATATTCGTTTATGCCAAATCAAAAATACTCATCAAAAGGAACATGCAAAAGCATTTGTCTTTGGTTTTTTCCTTTATTCTTTCTCTTAAATATTATTTATTTCTTATAATATTCAATGGTATATGTCCTTCTAGACAGTGTGAGTTCCATGTTTCTATCAGAGCTTTCATCACACTTTTAAAACCCAGACAAAAATGCCAAAGGCATAAAAGCCTTCTATTTCTGCAGACATTTGGTTACACTTGTGTACTTAAACTTGCAGTGGCAATCTAACTTAATAGGCTCCTATTAAATATAGAGATGGATGAAAACATGTTAGCTCTTTTCCTTGTGCCACAGGACTTGCCTAATTTTTCTACCTAACTTATTGATAAACATGTAAAAATTAAGAATAAATTATGATGGCTAAACATTTTAGTAATCCAAACCATTCAATCACTGACATTCTTCTGAATGGAAGGCTTTTCAAAAATAGTGGAAAAGGCAGCTTTCTTAATTTGTGCAGAGAGGTGGCCTAGTTAATCAGCACTGATTACCCTGGCTTGGCCTCTCAGTTATGTTTGTTAATTAAAGTGCTTTCTAATGAACATTAGCTCAATTCCCCCCATGTAGAGGGCAGGCTGGGAGATGACAGACATCTAAACTAGGATTCTTTCTCACTTGAATACATGGGGATTCTTTCTCACTTGAAAAATGATAGCTAAATTAATCAAAAAAGCATTTTTGTCTGCATAGTCTTTTATCTGCAGGGCCCCCTGGCTATCAGTGTGGGAAATATCAATGGAGTGAACATCTTTTAGTAGGAATAATCATCATCATCATCATGAAGTGTTCGTTAGAAAGGAAGACAAAATGCAATTAGGTTGGATTTACAACTGGGCCAGTAATTACTATTCAGATGGCTCAGCTGTATGGAAAATACAGGATTCTGAACTGTGACGTTTTTGTTTGAATGTGGGTCTTTTCCCTCCCTTTCTTGATCTCTTTTTCTTTTAAACATTTATAAAATATGTCAGTCATGATGTGGCACAGCTGAATAATTGTCATAGAGTCAAATGCTTGCAGATGGTTAATGGAAACAGAGAATTAAATGAACAGCAGTAAAGAAACTCATGCAAAATTAAAGAACCCTATTGCAAATTTAAAGGGTCATTTGGTTTCATCAAAAATCAAATAATATGAATATGTTATTCTCTGCATGAAAGAGACTATGTTAAATTGTTTTGAGAGCTGAAAAATGAGCAATCAATGGTGTACTAATGAAATTTCTGAAAAATCATGCACTATTGAAATACGTAGTAATTGCCAGTTAAGGACTACAGAAGAAAGCCTGATTTTGGTGACTGAATTTTGTTACTTACCATTTACTTAAATTATTTAAGTCTAGACTTAAAACACTATAGGGTCTTACAAAAAATATAGAAATTAGGATTAAACTTAGTCTTTACCCTATCCAAATCAGGTTTACTGTTTCTTTTTTTTTTTTTTTTTGAGAACTTCTTATCAGATGTAAGTAACTTAAGATTTCAGGAGACATTATGTCACCAAACTATGGAAGCAATTTCTGCATAGACCTGGAAGGTCTTAAAGCTGCATTATGAGATTAAGCTCTCATCTGTGTGACATTTTTGGAAGATATAATTGATAAACCCTTTGTAAGGAGCAAAATTATCTTTCTGGTACAAAAGCATTTGTGATACCGTTTATTAGGTATCACTTCAAAGTGGATTTCAGTAAAAGATACTTTAAAATGGATTTAAAAATTTCAAAACTTTATATTCTTTATAAACTCTTAATTATTTTTCATCTCTTTCATCTTTTCCCAGTAAAGTCCGAAGCTAATATCAATATCTCTGTCCAACATGAAAATGATTTCAAAAGGGTTTTTTTCTGCTTAATCTAAGAAAAAAAAATATAATTACAAATAAATCAGATATGGGTTAATCATATACCATTAGTTGTATTTTGATAACTGAAACACTTTGAGAGGCATCCATGTCTACGAAAGAGAGAATTTTCATAATTTAATAGATTAAAAAGGAAATTTAAACTTATCATTTGACAAAATCAGAAATGGCAACTGTCTCTGAAAATACTTAGTGAAGAAAAAACAAAACTTAATAGCTACTATTAGTATGATTTTTATTTATTTTTTTTTAGTATCTGGGTAAATTATAGGACATCTGATCTTATGCTAATCATAAAATAAAACCAATTGCAAATATTTGTGTTTCTTTCTTGACATATGACTTTGAGAACCCTAAAACATACCTATGATTTCTTGTGTGCTATAATTCCTGCAAAGTTAATGAGTTATTTATTAAATAGAAACAGATGAAAATATTGATCTTATTTTCCCATTATAGTAGGTACAAAGCCTCTTCTCTTAAATCTTTTTGAATAACTACATTACACAATATATCTAATAGAGTTTAAAGTGAAAGTTTCTTTACCTTTATTGTAACATAAATAGTTTCAAATAGAAAATAGCTAGGGAATGATGAATGTTTCATGGTAAATACACTGTAAATAAGCATTGCCTCTATGGATTTTACTTAAAGACTTAATGCCATTTCCCAGATTGTATTGGCTCAAATATGGAAGCATCTGTATATTTTTCACCAGATATGATCACATTATTCAATTTTTAAATGACAAATAAACAGTACTTGCCATGATAAATCAATCTCTCAGAGCAAATAATTGTGGCAGAATAATCCATACACTGCATAAAAAATAGTAGGTTTTTGCTGACCTATTATTCTTTATAAATATGTTTTTAAATGCTATGTCTAGCTGTATGACTATCATTTTGAAAAGGTAATTTGTGATATTTTTTTAATCCTTTTAGTGGAGTTGGATTTTTTCTCTTATAAACCATGTTAATTTTCCTCTATGAATTCTATGGTTACACTTATTAAAAAAAAATATTTATTCTGTTAAAATTAAGTTTTCTGTTTCATGGAAGAGAAGTATAAATGTCTTTTGTCCAGCATGTTTTACTTCATTGTCATTGCTGAACTTCATAAGGAAGAGATATTCAGTAGTCTCACATGAATCCTGTACCTCTTTTGTAGCACTGGATAGGTAAAACAAATGATATTTCAGGCCCTTTACATTCTTTTATATCCTTCTTTGCTCTTCTGTGACACAGCAGTATCCCAAGAGGCTAGAAAAGCTCAGAGTTATATAGAAGGATTAATTTAGGGAAGATGCTCCCAGCTTCATATCAATTATAAAGCAGTACTGTCATACACTGTGCCTGTAGGTTTAAGCTTGTGTTCACTGTGCAAGCAACTGGAGAGAAATATGTTGACACTGTCCCTGTCATGTACTCTCTCCTTTCTACCAAAGATCTCATCTATCGTCCCAAATCCACTGCTTTCAAGCTCTGTGGGAAGCCAGGTGACCTGTTTCCATTGGTGATAGTGGTGGGCTGCACTAACATGGTCAGCTTTGCTCTGGATTGAGTGAGAAACTCTTA
The DNA here is from genome assembly GCA_013397275.1 of Burhinus bistriatus. Lineage (NCBI taxonomy): Eukaryota > Metazoa > Chordata > Aves > Charadriiformes > Burhinidae > Burhinus > Burhinus bistriatus. The sequence goes on along the minus strand of VYXH01003531.1, from coordinate 70,627 downwards.
GCCCCATAGGTGAAAGACAGAGGGAGAAAGCTGGATGTGGTGAGAAAACGTATGAAGATGATAACATTTTAAAACACTCTAGTTGGCAAGAAAGGCAAAGTTTTACTGTACCTACAAACAGGTGGAAAAATGACAACAGAAGGGAATTACTTTCTTACCACAAACTTTTTGAGAATTTGCCAAAATAACGCAGCAGGCAGCATTCATGAAACTGTTGATGATGAAAGAGCTTGCAGGTCAAGATAAGAAGAGGTAGATTGCTCACCAGCTACTCTCATGGGCAAAACAGACATGTCTTGGAAAGATTAGTTTAATTTATCACAAATTAAAAATAGAGTAGAGTAGTGAGAAACAAACTCAAAACTAAAACCTCCTTCCCACCACTCTTCTTCCCAGGCTCTACTTCATTCATGACTCTTCAACCTCTTCCCCCTGCAAGTGGATTCAGGGGGATGGGGAACGGGAGTTGTCATCAGTTCATAACACTTCATCTCTGCCACTCCTTCCTCCTCATGTTTTTTCCCTGCTCCAGCGTGGGGTGCCTCCCATGGGAGACAGTCCTTCACAAACTGCTCCAACATGGGTCCTTTCCAAGAGGTACAGTCCATTAAGAACAAATTGCTCCAGCCTGGGTCTCCCACAGGCCGCAGTTCCCTCCAAAAAGCCTGTTTCTCCATGAGCTCCTCTCCCCAGGTGACAGCAGGTCTGTCTTGGAGCTGTCTGAAACTGTGTCTGGCACGGAGGCAGCTCCTCCTGTCTTCTCAGAGAAGTCATCCCTGCAGCCTCCCTCCCCACCACAAAAAACACGTAAAACCAATGCAGACTTTTCTACCAAAGCTGCTTGTCTTTTTTGAGTAATAACTTTTTGGAATAGGAGTTCTCAGTTGATCATTGAAATAAGTGCTTAGTGTCTCCAGTGTACTTCTAGACAGGAGCGAGGTGTTACTCAATAACCATTTGAGGCTATATCACCATGATTATTTTCAGATGAGTTGAATTAAGGTTGTGAGAATCTCTATGTGTATTTAAAGCTATTGAGGTGAACTTCCAGTACTATATTTTTTTTTTCAGTATCTGGAATTATCATTAAAATATGTATTTATCACACAATCTCAATCTTCACAAACTTCACTTACATCACAAAAAAAATTCCACACAACAAAGTCAAAATAACAACACCAAAACAGCAAGAAAGACGGGCAATTTACACACACTCTACTCGTCGTCCCTGTGGTGGTGCAACCCCTCCCCCCCTTGGTCAATCAGTAGTTGGTGCAATTCCCCATCCCTGGACCACANTGGATGTGGATGTTCTTCCATTTTCCGTGCACGTGTAAGAGTTAAAATGGGTACCTGCCGACTCAATAAACTCAAGCGATATTAAGAAATCTTTGATCTCAGCGGTTATAAACTGCAGTGTCTGTGTGTTTGTGTAAGTGTGTGTGTGCGTGTGCGCGTGCACACACTCATATGCTTTGTTTATATGTACATACATTAATCTGAGATCTGCGCTTTGCTCTCATGTATACATATTGGTTTGGGATACCTTATAGTAAGTTAGTGTGAATCTTGTCATCTTCGAATCTATAATCAAATCGCTGTTCATTTATTTAGTTTAAATCACTTTGTAAATCTTTAAATTAATTAATGATTCAGTGGTGTTAAAACTCAATCTCTTGATCTGCCTCAAATCACAAATAAAACTGAATCACTGCTAAATCATAACTGTGTCTAATACTTCCATCCCATGACAGTCCCTTCACCACAATTTTCCCATACCTGGAAAAATATAATTGAAATTGTGAATGTTTAATGGCATTCAGTTGCAAATCTGCAATTTTTGCAAATCTGTTGCATCTTATAGATGGAACATTCAATGTAAAATACACTAATTAAATTAAGAGGAGTTATTTTTTCAAAAATCTGTGCTTTCTAGCTGCATTTTTAATGGGGTTGAAACATGCTCTTACAACATAATAGTCTTTGGGAATGCTGTTGAACTCCCTTCCAAAAACTGTAGGATACATTACAGACAAAGCTTTATTAAAATGTGAGTATTATAACTTGGTAGTTATGACTGTTTTCTTATCCTATTTTTTAAAATAGAGTTTTTAATTTGCAACATTGATTTCCAATTTCTGTCCCTCATAGAAAAAAAAAAAAAAGTCTCAAAATCAATTATAAATTATAAAGGCAAATTGGGCAGGAGATGTAAAATATTTAAATGAACACTGAAACTTGCTTATCATCTTTTATCATTCCCATACCAACCAAGTACAATAGTTTTCAATAATGGAGATAAAAGAAAGGAAAAGATGCTGAAAGCCTCTTGTAAGGTAAACGTGTGCCTTCATGACCAAATAGTGTACTGATGTAGATAGGTGTTATTGGCTATATAAAGTGTTAAGAGGCAACTTGGTTCTATGTTTATTTCTCAACACTTGTATATAATTGTATATCAGATTAATCAACTCATGCACTGACTACCAGATTGTAAAAAAAAAAAAAAAAAAAAAAAAAAAAAGGGTAAAAAAAAAAAAAAAGTTTAAAAAA
>VYXH01003531.1:55191-68067 GCA_013397275.1 Burhinus bistriatus | reverse complement strand
AAAAAAAGTGGTTAAAATGAAAAACAGTGTTACAAAGTGCACTAAAGAAATATTTTCTTTCTAAAACCCCATAAAGAGTTACTGCATAGGGAACTATTGTTGTATTCCACTCTAACAACCCCACACTCTCACAGGTTCGGACCACTTAACCTTTATTGTAATTACAAAAATATCCAATATTTTCTGGTGCCCAGGCACCTCAAGACGTTGAAGTGCTCTACAAATACTAACTAAAGCTCATAAAACCCCTACGAGGAGATTTAAAGGATCTCTAGCATTCTTTTTACCTTTGCTATTATACAGCCATTTCAGTCAAGAAACCAGAAGTTGTGCAGGAATGTGAGACATTACAAAACAGTAATAGACATTGAATGGAAGGATAGTACGGCCTTAATTTGAAACTCCCTGGCAAATTTAGATAAACAGACTGCAATTAATCAGAGTTGAAAACTGACTACAATTAAGGCTAATATTTTGACACATCTGAAAAATGTCTGAGGTATTAGTAATCACAAGAAGTGTTATACAAAAGCTTTCTCTACTGCTACAACAAACTGCATACTTGAACTCCCTGATGTTTAAGGCAAACTTACACTGATTCTCCTCATGCTAGGAGGTAGCTGAAAATCCACTGATTATTTTTATTATAGAAAACAGTTTCATCCTGTTTCCAATAGCTGCTTCTGTCTTTAAGTAGGAGGCCACCACCAGAGTAGACAGGAGTTACTTTGAATAAACATCACAGTCATTGTTAATCTCTAGAAGACATTTGCCTTTTATAACCTACTATGTTGGTGAGTTATTGAATTGCATTCCTAAATTACTTCCTGTTCCTCCAAGTCAATTAACACTCTACAATTGCTGAGATTGTCTCTGAGGGGAACCTGTATTGCTTTCGACTTAGCCCTCTAGATTTACACAGGCTGTGTAAACACATAATACTGCCTCTGAATTGTCAAATCTCTTGCTATTTGCTGCATACAGTTATGGCATTCTCTGGGACATCTACTGACAGAATCATCATTCCAATCTTTTTGATAATAACAAATTGCATGATTGACTATAACTGTAATAGCCTGAGACATTTCTAGCCAGGCCTGAAAATTAACTAAATCTACCACTACACTGTATGTCATTAAAACATCGTTTCCTGTCGTTGTCTGCCCAACAATAGGGTCAGCAAGCTATTTCTAAACAATTCTAATGCCCTCCACCCTCCCACTGATATCCCAGGATTCTCCTTACACACACTTGGTTAATCTTTCCAGAAAAAAAACTGTTAGTATTTTCATCCAAGTTCCCAAATGATAGAATGAGTAATTTTCTTAGTTTATTATTAAGTTTAAAGGGCAAGAGAGTAGAAAAATTGGTCAGAATTTTCCCATCTCTAATTCTAGCCCCAAAACAGGCATATAAGACAGTTCCATAACAGCTATGGAATTAGTCCTATCAGTTGCAAAATACCTTCTTCACCTCTGGATATTTGTATGTATATGTAAGGATGAGAACCTGGGGGCATTCTCTTTATTTTTTGATTTTTTTTTTTAAGCTTTCTGATTTTTTCAAGTCTTAAAAAAGGCTTTTTGTAGAGATCAATCCTTTCCCGAACTCCCCAACCTCCTAGCGCTTTAGTGTTCCTGTTTTCATTTAGGAATGTCACCCCATACTTTCTCCATGCTGTTGTCTTCCTCTTGCAACTACGTATTTCACTTGATAGATCTGAGGTATTTTTTCCTGTAGAACAGTTTTTGTTGACATCTTGTACTATTTTCCAGAAGGATGCCTTTCATGGTTTGTGCGTATGATATGGTTCTCATACAAAGACTGTAGCCATACAGTCATATTAACTTGATAGTGTCCTCTTTATTGTTATATCTCATTCGCTACTTAGATGCACTGTCTGCAACCCACAAAAAATAAATAATTTCTTCTGACATTTTGGTCTTTTTATCATGTCATGCTTAAACCTGTCAATACTGAGGCCTGATACATCCTTCCAAGATATACATTTTAGTCTAAATTTCCCATTGATTTATAGTGGTTAATAGCTGCATTCAATTCTTATCACCTCCAGAATTTGGACCTAAATTTCCTACCCCCTGCTTGTCCTCCATAAAATCAGATTGGTTTGGTTCCCACGTTACTTAATTGTGTAGTGAACATACTTTAGATGTGAATTTGATTTATGACTTCCTGAGAAGCTACTGGAAGCAAAGGGTTCTACTGGTTTAGTATTTGTGATAGCATTCCTTTCATAATTATAATGTGGTAGCAAGGATTTCCTTCACCTGTTTGCAATGCAGCATAAAGTAAGCCATCCTTAGCCCTGAGCTGCTCCTCTAAACATCTGTATTACCTCTTCATTCTGTTGGTGACTAAAGGCTGCAATAATTAGTTATGTCTATACTATGTATTTCAATACAGGTTTTTGAAACATGTTGAAATTCTGTTATGTTTCCTTCAGCTACTCATTACCCACTTTCAAACCAGCCAACTCTCTCTAAACATCAGTCAATTAATAATTCTTTTCAGGTTTATACCAATGTCTCGATAATCTCACATTTGCACTTCTAACTATTTACTTTTGGTACTTCATTTTCATACTTGCTCTTCTCCATGCTACATTCCTTTTCTAATGTACCCAGTCTGTTCTTCAGTATCAGAGTGAATCTATGTATAGACAAGCACAGGTTTTATTTTTGCTTTGACATTTAGTTATTATTTCTCAGTGGCACTTTCTTACATTCTTTTTGAGCAATCAAGCCCTTTAAGATTATCCAGTTTCCATGGTCCATGTGTTTATATAGTTAATACCATAATTTTCCACTTCTATCTCTGCTTCAGATACAGTCCAGCCTCATTCTTCTTTAGTCACAATATCTTTATTCCACTGTTCTACATTCTGCAATGTGTATGCCCCAATTTTAGGTGTCTGACACATCTGTCCTGTGATACTTGCACTCATTGTGAGGATCTAGTGCTCTTAGGAATGGTAGTTTGTGATACAGAGAAATTATCTACCAAAATTATCTACTATTACAAGAATTTTCCTGCCAAACAAAAAAAGATCTGATGTTAGCAAGAACTGATTTTATTCAAGTTCCAAATTATTCATAACTCCACACTGTTTTTTGAATATATGCGTAAGAAAATATTTTGTCTTTGCAAATATACAGCTGTACAAGGCATTACCAGTATTCTTCAGAAGATTCCAGAGGATACCCTCAGGCTTTGAGCATTCTCCCAGTGTTCTGCTGAAAGACTCTCTCTTTAACCCAACTTGTTTTTGAAGTTATTATTTTTTCCAGCCAAATTAGGACACTTATTGCCCTACTTCTCTGATCAGCTCATTTGAACTCCCTTACCTTATAGCTCTTTTAAGACGTGTTTTTTCCTTTTTTCCTTCTTTGGCAGAAGGATGGAAGGCAGTACGTTACCACTTCTGTATTTGCTTTGGTATTGGTGGGAAGCATGCCTCCAAAGTACAACAAACTTGTTTTATTAAAATATATTTTAATATTATTTTATAGCAACTCCTCTTCTTTTTCCTACCTTTAAAAAATAAGGGTGGTTTTGTTTTGTTTTTAATATAAATTATCAGTGATCTGCTGTGTAGCCTGTGCTTTTTTCAGCACAAAGGAATATCCAGGAAACTATCGTATGAGGGGCAGATAAGGGGAAAGAAAGAGAGAATTATTAAAAGAAGTTCTCTCTGGAAGATGGAATCTCACAAAATTGCACATTTAGCCAACAATCACCTCCCTCTTTAATTCATTAATAGTAAAAGTTGATACTTCGTAATTCCTTTACTGGAACTTTCCTTACTGGATAAAAATCCATATTTACTACAAGATTATATTAATATATGTTATATGAACAGATTTTATAGATTACATAAGTCACAAACAATTTCTGTTCCTACAGTATAATAGTATATCCCAATTCAGAAAACTGTCATGGAAAAAAAAGAAAAAGATTTTTCTTCACATAGATGGTTGTGTGTTTGAGTTCTGTTGACTTTGGTGGTACTGTTACCAATCCATAACGGGAAAAGCTCATCTAAATGGCGTAGGTGAGCAGGTACTTCTTTATTGCAGTGCTGGGGACACAGGGGATAAGTCCTCCAAAGACATGTCCACCTTTGCATTAAAACTCTCCAATTTTATATACACTGATTATTACATATTCAAACAATTAATACATATTCATTGTTATACTCTCTAATGATTGTTCACACGTTCCTCGCCTCCTATGTAAATTAGTGCGCAGACTCTGTCTTCCACTTCCATTGTTCTCTTTTGAGTAAGTGGTATTATTTGGGTAGGTGGTCAATGAGTCAGTGGTCTCCCCCTGCCGAAATTATCTTTTGCCTACTTCTCCTTTAATCTTGGCAGTTCCAGGTGGTTTTCTTGGTTTGCTGACCAGGCCTACAGTTCATCACTTTCTTGACAGGAACCTCCTGCTTGTCCACAATGCTTCGTTGTTTCATTGTATAATGGTTAGTTCAAAATTGAATGGTAGGTAGGTCTAGTTACTGGTACACGCGCTGCTTAACATAAATACATACTATACTTGCTATTAGATCTAACCTTTATATCAAGTTTTTCTTCTATCACATATATATTTTTATCAATACACATACCCTAAAATAATCACTAATCACTTCGACCAATGTCTATTGATTGGAATTCTTGATATTCAAATCGAGATGTGAAAGCTAAGGGGATTTTCCAAGCAGCATCACTGGTGCATAACATGTTTCTATGGCAAGTTCCCTCAATTTCACAGAGCTTAACAAAATATAATAACTAACAAATACGGTTCCTAAGGCTACAAACCTCAAAACAAAACACCTCTAGTCTGTTCTTCACTGATTCATCTGGTTTCTATTAATTTCTTAATACAAATCAATAATTATCTGGTGAGGGTTCTATGGTTACAAATTTCAGAATACACAACACTAACATTCTATTTTCTACTATAACAAAAATCTAATGATTTCACAACAGTACTTAATCACATGGTATCAATATACCTCATTTAATGATGTTAAAATTCTCTTTCTAACTGATTTTTTTTTTTTTTAATAATCTGACTACTATGAGGCACTAAATTACTAAATATATGTACTGATATATGTAATTTCATAAACAGCATAGGTTAGTGATAGATATGTTAGTTAATAAACTGTATCAAACATGGCATAATTTTCACTTGACAGTATCTGCCCAGAACAATCAAAAGAGTGAACACACAATGATAGTGAGTTACAGTTCAATCTAAGAGGAAAGATGTACTTTATCTAGATCAGGACAGGGTACACTGGCAGAATAATATAGAGAAGCTTTATTAGTACTGGACATGTTATATGAATAAACAAATAAACAAATAAATAGCGAAGACTTACATTTGCTTCTCTGCCTACCGATTTCTGCCTTTCAGAAGGAAGTTTCACCCAGAATAATTTAAAAAGATAATGGAATTCAGAAAGAGATAAGAATGTCTAAAATAACACTCACTGCATATGCTTGAACTTTGTTATGATTCTTAAATATTCCCACAGACTGTAAATAGTAAAGTTCCATCAAGTGGATTAGAAAGAGAAAAAGGGAAATGCTGTACTTAGCTAAATGAGTACTTCCATAAACATTTTGCATCTACTCATTAATAATCTGATATAACTGGAAATAGAACAAATCATGTTATTCCTGACATGCAACACATAATAACAATGAGTCCCTCACATGGGTCACAGCCATCAGCAAGCAGACAGAATGAAATGTTCTTTTGCTAAGTACAATACTGCTCCCACAGATCACCTCCCTTACATTAATAAAAATGTCTTTACAGACTAATGTACATCAAATGAAGGAGAAGAAAAAACTATTAAATGTATGCAATATTTCTTGTTATGCAGCCTGTTTTTATCTTATTTTAGTTCATAGAAACTTCTTTTCATTTATGCCTTTCAAAATTACTTTTTCAGAATTCCTCTCTTAACATACATGATTTTTAAATCACCAGTGGTGTAGTACTCATGAACTCTTTTCACATTTTAAAAACCAGAGGTGTAAGAAACCAGCCTATTTTGAAGGGAACTAGGAAGTTCTGAGTATTATGTATTCCTAGTATGCACATATGATAAATTTTCATTTGAATCTCTGCAATCTGCTGATGACTTTGAATATTGGCATTTAATATTTGTGAAACAGGAATGAATAATGCTGGAAGATATGAATGCCTAATAGTATTTATTAATTTATTTATTTTACAGCATTATTATTGATTTAAATATGATACTACTTTATGATACCCAGCTAAAACTTAAGAGCAGTGTCTGGCTGGACCACCCAATACCCTGAAACGTGAGTAAATTATTCAAAGTAAGCTATTTGTCTCTGCAGATATTTAAAACAAGTTCTAGATTTCAAATTGGGAAAGAAAATGCCGAACATTCTTTCATTTGTGATCTCTGAATGCAGCTTATAAACTCTTTGGGACTATTTTTTTTTCTCACATAAATTTGCTTTCTGAAAGGTAAGTGCACATGATTTACTCGGATTTATATTCATGTGATCACAAACTACTTTTACATTGTATGTATATGCATGTCTTCAGATTAACTTCACTCAAAAAAATTGACAATTATTGTTTGGAATCACATCTAAATGAGCAGCTACATGATCCACCTGATGTCACAGTTAGACATTTGTGGAAATTGAAAATTCTGAATGTGTAATCCTTAAATTCCATATGCCCCATTTGTATCAGATAAAGTACTAAGGTTAAATGTACACGGTGGCAAATCGCATTGTATAGCTGACTTTCTCTGGACAGGAAAAGCAAATTTATAGGCCTCTTCAGTCATGCAGCTTTGTTTCACCTCATTTCCTCTTTTGTGCTTCCTGTGAGTAGTCTTGCTTGTTTAACAAGGTATAGATAAATTTGTAAATCAGTTTTTCAATCACAGACCCAGTGATCCTTCAGATTTAGATTTCTTCACACACTAGTGTTATAATAAGTTTACAAAATGAGGCTTGAAAATACCCTAAGGCTACCTTGACGATATTTATCCTGAATGAAGTGTATAATAGAAATAAATTTACCTATTTGTAGGGAAACACCAATGTATTCACCATTAACTATTTGGAAGTGAGTTTAATTGTGGAATCATTGTCACACCTTCCGAATTCACTAATACAGAGCTATTCATTGCATTTCTAGAGATATTATCTGTCAAAGTCCACAGGAAAAGTAGATTCTGTAGAAGTATAGTTTTCCAGCTCAGGTACTTTATAATAAATTGTCATTCTTAATACTTTAAATTTATCTCTATTTACTCTACAACATTCAACTTTATTATGCCTAAGGACTGCTACAACAGCTTGTTATCTTATTTGTCCATCATTTAATGAGATGTTGCAGCACAGAACTTTCTTTTCTTGAACACAACATAGCCACAGAACCTCAGAATGGTTGACGCTGGAAGAGACCTCTGTAGGTCAACTGGTCCAGCTCTCCTGCTCAAACAGGGCCATCTCAAACCTGTTGCCCAGGATCGTGTCCAGACTGCTTTTGAATTTCTCCAAGGATGGATACTTCACAATCCCTCTGGGCAACCTGTGCTAGTGGTCTGTCACCCTCACAGTCAAAAAGTGTTTTCTGATGTGCAGATGGAGCCTCCTGTGTTCCAGTTCATGCCCATTGCATCTACTCCTGTCACTGGGCACCACTAGAAAGAACCTAGCTCCATCTTCTTTGCACCCTCCTTTCAGGTATTTATATACATAGACAAGATCCTCCTGAGCCTTCTCTTTTCTAGTCTAAACAGTCCCCACTGTCTTAGCCTTTACTCTTAGGAGAAATATTCCAGTCCTTTCATCGTCTTGGTGGCCCTTTGTTGGACTCTCACCAGTATGTTCATGTCTCTTTTGTACTGGGGACCCCAGCATTGGACATAATAGTCCAGGGTTGGCCTCACCAGTACTGAACGGAGTTGAAAGATCACCTTCCTTGACCTGCTGGCAACACTAATAAAAGACATGTAGATATGTATTTACAGACTCAAAAGCAGCCTATGGACAAGTGTAACCTTACAGGACTTCTATCTAAGAAAATATAGACAACTGTCTTTATACCCATAGAGGTAGGGAGGGACTTCAGATAATTCCATTTCTGGACAGTGCACTGACAAATGACACAGAAATTGCCACAGTTTCTGATCACATCTAAATGGCACACTAAGCCTTGGAACTTCAGCCCTGAAATGCACATTAGCCACGCCTAAGTGGATGCCAAACTCAGTCAGAGACTGTAAAAAAAATAACATTTATGGGTAAACACGGACACAAATAATAACTGTGAACAAGGAGAGAACTATGGGCCTCCAAACCAGTCCATGACGTCTGAATTCAAATCAGTGATGTCTTCATTTGCTAGATGTTTTCCAAGTGCTAGAGAAATGCATGATCATTTGAAACAAGTTACCTGAACACAGGTGCTGAATGACTCTTACAGTACTTCTTACAATGAGCACTGACTAGATATTTAGCGATTTTGTATCCTGAAGAGATTGTAGTAAGTCACTACAATAATAAAAAACGCAGTCACCATTTCAATTAGATAGTGTTCGTGAAATTGTGCTAGTGGATTACCACTGTAATCTGCCACAAAGCAAGGAAGAGTAAACGACTGAGGTGGGTTGACCTCAGCTGGCTGCATGTACCCACAAAGCCTCACTCTCACTCCTCCTCAGCAGGACAGGGGGAGAAAATATGATGAAAGAGCTTGCAGGTCAAGATAAGAAGAGGTAGATTGCTCACCAGCTACTCTCATGGGCAAAACAGACATGACTTGGAAAGATTAGTTTAATTTATCACAAATTAAAAATAAAGTAGAGTAGTGAGAAACAAACTCAAAACTAAAACCACCTTCCCACCACTCTTCTTCCCAGGCTCAACTTCATTCATGACTCTTCAACCTCTTCCCCCTGCAAGTGGATTCAGGGGGATGGGGAATGGGAGTTGTCATCAGTTCATAACACTTCATCTCTGCCACTCCTTCCTCCTCATGTTTTTTCCCTGCTCCAGCGTGGGGTGCCTCCCATGGGAGACAGTCCTTCACAAACTGCTCCAACATGGGTCCTTTCAACAAGCTGCAGTCCTTTCCAAGAAATACAGTCCATTAGGAACAGATTGCTCCAGCCTGGGTCTCCCACAGGCCACAGTTCCTGCCAGAAAACTTGCTCCTTCATGACGTTCTCTCCACAAGTTGCATCTCCTGCCAGGACCATGTTCCAGCATGGATTTTGATGTGCTGCATCTTCCTTCAGGGAATCTCCATCTGCTGTGGCATGGGGTCCTCCGTAGGCTGCAGGAGGACAAGCTGCTTCACCACGGTCTTCTCCTTGGGTTGCAGGGGAATCTCTATTCCAGCACTTGGAGTACCTCCTCCCCCTCCTTCTTCACTGACCTTGATGTCTGCACTGTTGTTTATTTCACATTGCTCTCACTCTTCTTTCTCCCAGCTGCTGCGCTGCATTTTTTACCCATTCTTAAATATGTCATCACAGAGGTGCCACCGGCATTGTTGACGGGTTCAGATTCGGGCAGCAGCAGATCTGTCTTGGAGCTGGCTGAAACTGGCTGTATCTTCTCAGAGAAGTCACCCATACACACATACCCCTCTTTGATACCAAAACTTTGCCATGTAAATACAATACAAGTACTTTGCTGAGTGAAAATGGCCACTGCCATATTTCTCTTTGCTGAACACTTTTTGCTATTTTGTAATGAAATCTAAACTGATCTTTGAAAAATATTTGTCATCATATTCTTTTTTTTTAATTTTTTTGTGGTACTAGGAAAAAAGATATGCATATATGACTAATATTTGGAATAAAAACTTTTTTTTTCCTCTTCATTGAAGGAAATATTTCAATTGATATCCCCAAATCTTAATTAGTTAAGAATTATATCATCAAGTAATAATCATTTTCCAGCTGGCAATTGAAAATAACATTTCATTTTGAAATGCAAAGTCAAGTTGCAGTTTCAAATTGTTCACATTTTGGTGTCTGATTTTTCTTTCAGCTATTTTTTGCTATAGTAGTACAATAGGCCTGACATAATTTTTTTATATTTTCTCCTGGCTAAGTGATAATTTTCATGCAGGAAAAAGTTTTGATTATTGTGCTTTTTTTCCCCAGAACATATTTATTTTAGCTACATTTTACTTATAAAAGAAGCAGTATGTTTTATTAAACAAAACAAACCAGAACAAATCAGTAATGCACTTCAGCATTTTACCTTTACTTTCCAAGGATCTTAAAATGTACCAGTTATTAATGATCAGATAGAACGTATGATGAAAAAAAACATTGGAAAGTTTAACGTTATTAGCCAGCTGTTACTCTTTCACTAGAAAATTCAGTCTCTTTTGACCAGCTATGTTCAAGGATGTCATAGTGAAAAACAAGATGCTTCAAAACAAGTAACAATTTTTAGAGGCTTGAAGTTACTTCTATGTATGAAAGACTGAAAGAATTGTGACTTGTTAATTTAGATACATGAGAAATTAAAACGGATGTGAGAAGGCTATACAAAGTAATAAATGGTTTAGAGACAGTAAGCTCAGCATCCCCATTTACACTTTCACATAAGGCAAAACCAGAGATCTTCAAAAGGCAATTATTTAAAATTGCTAACCAAGTGCTTTCCTAAATGAGATCGTTTTGTTGTCTCAGTAATACAGTGTTCAAAATGCAATACAACTTTACATTACCTTTCCATGGAAACTGTTTGCAAGCACTTTGCAGCATTAGTAACAGAACTGGAGATAAGTAGCAACAGAGAGAGGAAATAAAATAATAGGTGAAGAAGACCAGAGATCTCTGCAGCTGGGATTTGTGATGAACTGATGAAGTAAAGTAGCAGAGTTACACAAGAAACCAAGTTCAGATCACATGAATTATATAGTACTTTCATGTAAAAAACAACCCCTATACTATGCACGATGACAGAGAAAAAGACAACTTTTTGACCTAAACAAGGAAAGGCACAGAAACAGAAAATGACAGGGTATCAGAAATACAGTGTGCTGAAAGAGACCTTCACAGAAATGGAGTTTCACCTCAGCACAAATAAAAAATCCATGGTGGGATGGTTCTGCTGCAAAGCTTTGGTAGCGAGATAGCATTCACCAGCGAGGAATACCTAGATCACTTCATGTGTTAAGAGACTCTGATGTTTTTAAGTGACTACCTGCTCTTTTTACACTATAGCTTTCTTTACTGCCAGATTTATCTGACAGATAACAATTGCAGTAGCCTGCTGTGGTGGGTTGACATTGGCCAGCCACCAGGTGTCCACCAAGCTGTTCTGTCACTGCACCTCGTCAGCTGCACAGGGGAGGGGAAATATGACAAAAGGCTCATGGGCCGAGATAAGGACAGGGAGATCACCCAGCTATTACCATCACAGGTGAAACAGTTTTAACTTGGGGAAATTGATTGAATTTATTGCCAAATAAAAGTCAGACTAGGCAAATGAGAAGTAAAAACAAATCTCAAAACACTTTGCCCTGTTCCTCCCTTCTTCCTGGGCTCAACTTCACTCCCGATTTTCTCTAACTCCTCCCTCACAAGCAGCACAGGGGGATGGGGAATGAGGGTTCTGATCAGTTCATTACATGTTGTCTCTGCTGTTCCTCATGCTCTTCCCCTGCAAGCATGGGACACAGTCCTTCACAAACTGCTCCAGCATGGGTCATTTCCATGGGGAGCAGTCCTTCAGGAATGGACTGCTCCAGCATGGGTCTCTCACAGCATCACTGTTTCTGCCAGAATAGCTGCTCCAGCGTGGGCACCTCTCTCCATAGGGTCGCAGGTCCTGCCAGGAGCCTGCTCCAGGGTGGGCTCTCCACGTGGTCACAAAACATATCCACTTCCTCCAGTGTGGAATTCTCCACGGTCTTCGGGGTGTATATCTGCTCCATTGTGGACCTCCATGGGCTGCAGGGGGACAACCTGCTTCACCATGGTCTTCACCACAGGTTGCTGCTCTGGCGCCTGAAGCACCTCCTCCCCCTCCTTTTTCATTGACCATGGTGTCTGCAGAGTTGTTTCCCTCATATTTTCTCACTCCTCTCTTCTGTTGCATAGCAGTTTTTACCCCTTCAGAAAAATAACAATTATGGTACATTGTACAGTTCTAAGCAGAGTCTTTTGTTCCTAGATTTCTGAAGAGTTATTGTAATAATGAATTACTACTGTAAAGCCTCTGAATATTAACTTTAACCTTTTCCTTAGGATTTGTTTTTTCTTTTTTTTTTCTCTTTTAAACTTTTTAAACTTTGTTCTGCCAAAATTACCAGTATTCATTCTGTTTTTTTTCTTTTAACATATTCAAGGAAGGAGAGGTTTTGTCTGCTTGTTTCATCATTTGTGTTCTTTTGGGTTGTCTTCACTTCTCATGTGGCACTATCAACTTCAAGGTAGCAAATTAAAATACAACAATGTGGTGGGTTGGCCTCGGCTGACAGGCAAGCAGTCACAATGACGATCACTCACTCCCCTTCCCCCCCCAGCAGGAGGAGGGGAGAAAATCAGGACAGGAGCAAGAAAGCCTGTGGGTTTAGGTAGACAGGGGGATTACTTACCAACTACTGTCACAGACAAAAACTGACTCAAGTCAGGGAATTTAGCTTAAATTATTACCAATTAAATATGAATATTTGATCATTGATTCAGATACTGGGAAAGAAATCCAAAAAGAACAAAATATTTGCATATCTATAGAAAACACCTTCCCCCCCCACCTTTCCCAGGCTCAGCTCCACTCCTTCACTCCAGAATCCTCTCCTTCCCTGTGTGAAATG
>VYXH01003531.1:29652-42498 GCA_013397275.1 Burhinus bistriatus | reverse complement strand
TATGCTGTGTTTGGTGCACCCCAGGATGCAGAGGTTTGCCCCTCTTGGCTGCCAGGGCGTACTGCTGACTTATATTGAGCTTACTATCAACCAGCACCCCCAGACCCCTTTCTATAGGACTGTTCTCCAGCTGCTCCTCTCCTATTTTATACTTGTGTTCAGCATTACGTCATCCCAGGTGCAGGGTCTGGCATTTGTTCTTATGAAATTTCATGCCATTGATGATTGCCCAATGCTCCAATCTGTCTAGAACCCTCTGAAAGGCCTTATGTCCCTCAAGACAGCCAACTGCACCTCCCAGTTTAGTATCATCAACAAACTTGCTAATGTTGCATTCAACTCCTGCCTCAAGATCCTTGATTAAAAAAAACATTGAACCGAACTGGCCCTAGAAGTGAGCCCTGAGGAACACTGCTGGTGTCTGGCCATTATCCAGATGTAGCCCCTTTCACTACAACCCTTTGAGCTCTGGCATGCATCCAGTTCATCACCCAGCATACCATGTACCGGTTTGTCTTACATTTGGACAACTCATCCAGAAGGTTGCTGTGAGGGACCGTATCAAAAGCTTTACTAAAATCCAGAAAATCTGCATCCACCACTTTCCCTTTACCTACTAGAAGGGTGACATTATTGTAGAAAGACACCATATGATTAGACAGGACTTTCCCTTTGTGAACCCATGTTGACCATGCCTGATGATTTCATTGTCCATTAAATGCCTTTCAATAACACCCAGTATGATCTTCCTCATAATTTTTCCAGGAACTGAGATTAGACTGTAGTTTCCTGGGTCTTCCCTCATGCCCTCCTTGTAAATTGGAATAATGTTGGCTAGCTTCCAGTCAGCAGGGACCTCCCCAGCCTTTCAAAAAACTCTTTCAAAATGAAGAGGGGTGGGGGACAGGGAGGAGGTGTGGGCTGACTATTTGCATGCTCTGTTTGGCTTTGTTCTGCAGCCAAAAACTCCAAGTTTGTTGGACAGTTTCGATCTGACCCAGGAAAACTGGTAAAACTCAAAAAGCTGTTCAGGTTGAATTCTGTCATCATTCAATATTTGGCTAGTATTAACTTGATCAGGAAACTGGGAAAGAAAACAACAAAAGAACAACAACAAAAAAAATAACTAAACCCAAGAGGTGTGGGATGGGAATTCAGATGTAGTATGTTTTAGTAGATATGTTATAAACAGATGTCAGAGTCCAGTATTCTCTGACCAGGTTCTAGTACATATTCCAGCCATGGATGGTGTAGTGTTTAATATCCTTATTTAAAGACAGTTAATGTTACATGGGATTTCTGATTTAGCAGAGTGATACAAAAAATATATTGCATAACACAACACAGATGTAAGTAACACATAGCCGTTTACCTGAAAGAAAGGTCACACTTCGGTCCCTTTTGTGTTGAGATAAAGTCAGTTCCTTTGCAACAGCCGTGATCAGTCACACCTTGCATTATTCCCTCATCTTCATGGGCACACCACACTTGCCCATCTCTTCTGAACCTTCTTCTGTTGTAGGGAAGGAGTTCACCTCTAGGAGTTCACCCCTAGGAGTTCAGTCACTCCCAGCAGATGAGTTAAGGATTGTATTTTAATGTGGTCCTCATATCTCAAATTTGCCTACGCTGTCCACGACATTGGCTAAAGAACACCTACAGCATCTTCTTGTGAATGGCTCTTTTTTTGCTGTTCATTGAATGTGCATTCCACAGATCCCTAAAATATCTGCATGATTACTGCAAAAAACAGTATTCTTACTCTTATCTAGCTAAAACTCACTTCCTAACCCATACTTAGCTTCAGAAATGTCTTGCATAGTAGAAACAAAGATAATAAGATATAGGAACTTGTATAAATTATGCATATTTTCTGAATGTTATGAACTCTGCAGCAATTTTCTTAACCTCAACATGCAAGAATCTGGGTATTGCTTAGAGCCTACAGACAAGAGTTTTGGTATTGTCATTGTAAATTTTCTTCGGGGGAAACCTCAGTGCTGTTCTATTTCCTTTTTTGACCTGAGCCTTCACAGTGTTCAACACAATTTATATTTATATCAAGGTAAAAGATTCTTCTGGTAAATCTGTAGGGCAAGGATAACAAATCAAGAGTACTACCATAGCATAGCTCCATGTATTTCAACAGAAGAAATAACTCTTTTTACAATTCAGAATGAATTGTTAAACACCAAGAGAAAAATCTCTACTTCAATTAATTATTCACATTTTGTTCCAAGCATCACAGCAATTTACAATACTTAATCTTCATACAGAAATGTGGTTTTCTGAGCTCCTTTACCTGGCAAATGAAGTTGCAATCTCCCTCTTATACAAAAGTTTTATTTCATACTCAGTACAAAAATCAGAAAAGAACAAAAAAGTTAACACCACAAAAACAATATTTAAAAATAACTGAGATTATTGCTTTCATTCATAATTACCATAGCTTTATTTGTTTTGGTTTGGTCTTTGTTTGAGTTTTGTGGGTTTTTTTCTGTGTAGTGCCTCAGCACTAGACAGGAGATTTCCCATTTTAGGCCATCTCTGTAATCATATAATCCTGAGGGTTTCACTCACTTTAGACTCAGACACCAAGTTCCTACACAGTTTAAATCTACAGAAAATTCTGTCGGGAACATCCTGGCATTAAACTAGAGAGACATGGAATGAATAAATTAAATCTCACTGTTATATCCCTTTGAAACTCAAGAAAGGAAACTTAAGCAAAGAGATTCCAGATTTCAAGGCAAATTAACATAAACATGTGTAGTTTTAAAGGAGAGAAAAATGAGATTTGCACTATTATAGAACAATTATTTCTAAAAAACCAACTCTTAAACATTTAAGTTCAACACAAGAATTTTTCACAATGTTATTTCTTTTTATGCTTATTTAGCCAACACAAAATTGAGTTCATAGCTGTATTTAAGTATGTGGGAAAATTTAAATGAACAGGTAAATTTTTTTCAGGTCCAAGCAGTTAAAATGAAGGAGAAGGGTTAGAAGACACTAGTAGAGTTAAGTCTATGTATTTCAGTTTTCACTTTTTACCCAGTATAGATAATCAAACTTGCTAATTTATTTCATGCATCCTTTTTACAGAGTAGTAATTTTACCAAAATAGTTTTCTCACTGCAGAGTGGAATTCACTAGTGGTATTAAAACAATGACTCCTTTGAGTATACTCATTCTTCCAAAGTGTTTTATACAATTATTATATTTCAATAACCTCAATTAGACTTATGGGATCCTTAAAGTTCACAATGTTCTGTAAAAATATTTAACTCTGGAGGCAACTGGCAATGCTTTCATTATGAATTGTATTTTTCATCTCAAATGGGAAAGAATTTATATGAACAGCAAGGCGATTTAGATAATCTTTATTATTTTTAAAAGCCCACCTCTTAACTTACTTAAAGGAAAAACTCAAGACTTTACTTAAAAACATGTAGTTTTCATTGTTTGCTTTTATGATTGTGACAGGTTATTTTGAATAATAACCCCTTTCATTACAAACTATCCTTTAATAAAGAATCTGTTTTACTGGACAAATACATACATTCCTGTTATGAAGTTCATATACCCTGAAGGAAGGACCTCTTTAATAAAGAGTGTGACCTCTGGTCACAGAGCGCTCTTGTTCTGCTGCTTGTGAAACAGTCATTACTGAGAAAATGTTTAGAAAAAGCAAACATATTCTGGTAGTTAATGTGCTAAATATAGACATAAATTTCTTAAATGTTCAACTTTTAGAAAAAGTTTAGAAAAACTCGAAGTAGGTTCGAGGTGGACTAACAGATATGGTGAAGTACGTTATCTTTAGTTCACCTATGTGGGACGTACATTTGAAGTATGTTTACCAAATATTTGTTGACTAAAATGAAATCCCAATTTAAATGAAAAGTCTTTAACTATGCTGGCAATTTTTTAATCAGCAAAATTTTCCTAGTAAGACGAAGTTAATCACTGAGAGATTCTGCTTCAATTTAGAGTTCTCAGTAACTCAACATCTTACATAAGCATCAAGAATTTGATCTCTCCCTCTCATTATAAAAAGTGGTTACCTTCTCTAGCCAGCCAAAGAGGGAAGCATAATAGAAAATTAAATCCCCCAAACAACAACAAAATCAAGAGGTGCCAGCTCAGGTGATTAGTGTTATTCACAGGCTAGAAAATATGGTGTTTATCAAATTAAGAGGAAAGGCTGGGGAGATCCCTCACTGGTTCCTTAAGGAAGAAATCCTTAAGTATTTCTCCAAAAGTGGTGCAGACACCAAGCCTAAGACAGGCCTTGGAATCAAGCATGCTAAGCAGTTGCCTGTTGCACTTCACTTCTGGATGTCATATACCTGCTGTCCTGATGTAACTGCAGGGTGGATACTGTATTCTATGGGTTTCATACACAGCACACTGTATATCTGTGCACAGGACCAGCACACAAAGATTAGGAAGTACCAGATGATACCTTAAGCAGCTCATCGTCATAATTACAGCAACCTGGCTAGTGCCAGGTTGATGTGCTGCACACAGCCTGAGATTCAGAGGTACCCAAAGCATAATCCAAAGGAGGACAAGAAGGAAAGTTCTTGTGAAGTATGGCACACTGTTGAAGATGGAGCTTAGATAGAGTCTTAAAATGGGATAAGAATACCTAAATATTTTAAAGATTAAGTTGACAGTTTTATCTCTAAAACTCTCTAATGATCAGCTTTGTCCAAGTCTGGCACTGGTTTTGCTTAACGTGGTAGTAAATTTATTTACACCTCAGAGCATAGCAGGATCCTAATTCCAAGGCAATCAAGTCAGTCAGTTGGAGAGTCTCCCACTGCCTCAGTAGCCCAGAGAAAAGGTGGCATTGTTAACTGTAGGTCAATAACATAGCCATGACCCTTGAAAAGCAGAAACAGTTTGACTTTCACTCTAATTGCAAGGAAAGTTTTTCCATTTTTTGGCAAAATGAACAAAATCTTTAGAGTAAAAACCAGCACCTAACTACAGCAAAAGCTTCCTTTTCTCCAATATGTATAATATTTGTATTACACACCTGATTGCACTGTTGCTATGCTGTCTGGACTGCCAAGAGAAAATAAAGTCAAGGACCTGAGTCTTCAGTAACATGAGGTCATACAATGCACTTAAATGACCTGTTCATCTAGTAAAAGATGTGAGATCTGAAATCACTTACGTTTTGTAAGAAAGATTATAAGTATACCACTATATAAATATATCAGTATATAAATATATCAGTAAGCACACAAGAAGTTATGGAAAAAGACCGCAAAGAAAAAAAGAGAAAATAAAGTAGTTCAAAGTAACGTTCAACATAGTAGTTATGTTTTCAAATACCAGTACAGGACAAAATTTTTGAGAGAAGGAGCTTGCTGCAACAGATAACTCCAGATAGTCTTTCTTTTCTAAAGAGAAATGGCCATTATATCTGTCCTGAAAGTAGAGGAGAATCTTAGAATGTATCAAAGGGCTCTTTATATCACCGACCATTGAATCTTGCTTTTAGTATAAAGGGTGTCATGTATCGCGTATGGTAGTGTTGGGGAGGTGTTGAGGAGATCCCAAAGTCAGAGCTCCAAAATGCTATGCATCTTCTGTCACTAGTAAGAACATGACCTTCATCTACATTCAGGATGTATGTCACCATTCCGAATAACTACAAGAAAAGGAGTGACTACAAGCTTCAATCTTAACCACAGAAAAATTACTCTATTCAAAGTACAAACAAATGAGCCCAGCACACAATATTCTCAGTGATGGGCAGCCACTCTCACTAGTCAAACTGTAAGACACAAAAAAGTAAATGCCTCTTTTTCCTGCTACCTCATTGTCACAAATTCACAGCCACCTGTGTCTGCAGGTGCTAGAAATACATCTGTAAGTACACAAACGCACACTTACTAATTTCTAATAATACTAAACCTATCTTATTATCACATGCAGAGATATCCTTACACTAGAGAACCCAAAGAAAAGCCAGCTATGCTGAAATAGAAAAGGGAATGTGGGATAACAACTTCCTTAACCCATAGTATTAAGACCTACATAATTCTTCAGGCAAGAAACTACTCCTGCGTCTGAAGTAGCTGCTCTATGAGAAGGATTGAGCTGCCTTGAGCTGGTTCTCAAAACCAACACCATATTTGCATCACAGATTACTTTTCATGTGTAGCCTGTACCAGCCTTAACCTTTCCCTTATTTGCTGTGTCCTTCAATGCCTCCTACTCAAAAAGAAATCTAGAGCCCCTGAGAACTTGTGCCACACCTGCTCCCAATGGGTGGGTTTAGCTCTTTTCCCTCTGGATATTTCCCATGTACTAGCTGTACATACACTTTCCACTTGCCTGGGGGCTGGCTTCCAGTTCAAAGAGGCTGCATTGTGTTCGGGCATGGTGCTGCCATCACGGCACTCCCTCTGGAGCTGTGAGCAACCTTTTCTCTTCTTGTATTTCTGCCCTCCCAGTGATCCTGTCTTCTTGCTTGCCAAAGGCTGTTGTGACAGCAGATTTCAGGGGGAAAAGAACAATAATATTAGAGTATTCTGAGAGAAGGATGATTTGGAGTATAATTTATTTTCAGTCTTAGCATTCATATAATAAAGAAAAATTGCTGAAAATGTAGTAGTGTTCAATTACTTATTTAATACAGGCAAATTTTCTTACGTATGATTCTCTTGAGAAGTAAACAATATAATGTGCCTCTTTTGAGTCTGAGTTGTTAGGAAGACAGGTGTCAAGACTGTGACACACATTATGCAGAAAGGCTTACAATAAGTTTGAGGATAACAGAAAATCTTGGGACATAACTACAAGGATGAAAGCTCTATGGGAAGAACTAGGAAGACCACAGCTAAGAAAAAGCAGAAATTGAAGATTGTTGGTCAAGATGATTACATGAATTACCTGCACTCTTTGGAATCAAATCAATGGACATCAGTTTGATTGCTATGTCACTGAACCACTAATGATTTGCTTAAGCATTAGGCTAAAGAAATAGTGAAATGTGTATTCCAGACAGTATAATTGTTTCTCAGAAGTAATGTGATACACTCTATACAGTAATTCTTTGGGATCTTAAATTGTCAAGATTATATAATGATTTATGGTTCTGAACTGAAAAGTTGCTCTGTAGTAAAGGTTCAAAAGGTTGTCTTTATATGAATCAGGAAGCATTGACTATAGTAAGTTTGTGATTAATACTTGACATGACAGTTAGTATACTTATACTTCGTCCACTTACATAAAGTAGATAATACTTGTTCAATTTGAAATTCACTCCATAAGTAATAAAAGGCACAGAACAGAAGCCCCCTTGGTATACCTGCAGTTACATTTGAATGAGCAGGGGGGAGGAAGGGCTTATAAAAAACCTTAAGATGGATGAATGGACAGTGTTCAATAATGAATAATGAAGCATATAGGCAACAGGAAAGTGGGTAGCCTGCACAAGCTATTAGAACATTTTGGTCTTTCTCATCCCGTTGAATTACTTCTTTGTCTTCTTCAATTTTTGACCTATCAGGGCAAAAACTGATACGCTATAAACCGTGCAAATTTAAGGACCAAAGAGAGACTGTTCTTTTTGTTATTGTATTGTTTAATACCATTGACAAAAGCAGAGCTTTCCTACATGAAAGGTGCATGTAAACAACAAGACACAGCATAGTTTCAGCAACAGTTTTCAGTCGTCTTGGATAAATCTAGCCTGTGGGTAATAAATTATGAGACTATGGATTTAGCACCAATGTCAAAAAGCAAACTGGCGTTTCCTATATTTTGGCAGGAGAAGTAACAGTACTACTGAAAAAAAGCTTTTGAGGTAGGTATAAACATAAATATTAAAACAATATATCTATAAAGCACAACAGTAGGAACAAAAATTAGTAGACATATACTTTGAGCACAGGGGAAATACATTTAGAGAGAGTGGAACATATATGTAAACAAAAAAGACTGTGTTTAATATAGGTTTTAAAAATGGTCATTTAAAGCAATTAAAAGAACCTGAGGTAATCTGAACTCTAAATTCTGTTTTTTCTGCATTGTGTAATTTAAAAACTATAGATGTACATACATACTTCTCTAACAAGATGTGTTCTTTTACTTTAAATACAGTCATGTGTTCTTAGTTGTTTCCCAACATACATACATACATTTGGGCCCAGTGCAATGAATCCTATTAAAATGAACTTTTGTTGAGTATCACACTTCAGCAAATTTCAAACAACAAAATAATATGCCACCTCAGGAGCTATTGAAAAGAAGTTGCTGTAAGAATAGCCATTTCATGATTTATCTTCACCACAAGTGAGTTTGAAGGTCTATTGCACATTTTTTTTGCCTTCTGATGAAATCTTTAAATCCACATGAAAATTATGACTAAGTAAAACAAAAGAGGCATTTAACTTTAAGTGTTGTAGTTCTATCTTTAAGTAATATGTCATGTTTTTTTCTCATTTAAAATAAAGTAAAAGAGAAATAGAACTTTACCTGTTTTATTTTAAGATTCAGAAAACTAGGAAGTAGCAATATGCTATACCAGATATTATACGAAAAATCACTTTAAATCCCAGACAAAAGACTATTGAACATCCAATTTAGCAACGTAGAGGTACTTAACACTTTTCAAACAGCTGATTAGGTATCAGTAAATTATTCAATAGGACAAGTTAAGGAAATAGAAGAAGTTTGAAAGAGAAAATAACATTTAGGACACCATCTACTATTAGCATACTAGCAGACTACAGTAGATAAAAAATATTACACGCTGACAGGTAGACTGATAACGATCATTTTACAGTAGGTATTATTTAGAATGCAGATTGCTTGCATTAAGAAAATATATGGAAATAGCTTTCTCCTACATGCCACAAAGTAGGGAAGGAATAATAGCCCGTGAAGAAAATCAAAAGGGATGGAATTAAAAGCAGCAAATTTGACAGTGCTTAGTGGAATAGAAATATGCTAAGCAAGCCACAAAAAGGCATAAAGTAAGGGAGGCTGAAAAAGATAGAAGAATATAGAGCAAATCTGAAAAAGTCACAAGAGAAATTATTTCAGAAGTTATTGATCATACTAAAAAGAAATACATTGAAATCATCCAGTGTAAATACTGGCAAATCACCTGTAATATGTAGAAACTAAACCCAAGCAAGAAACTAATTCTGTGAGAAAGACACTGAGCATCATGTCTCAAGACTTCAATCAATGCAACATTAATTTTCTGATTACTCAAAGCCAAATACTCTTCATTAAATTAAACTTTCTAATGGGTAGTGCCAAATCAGCAGCAAAACTGGAGTAATTCTGGGAGTGTTTGGAATACCTTTAGATACTGAAATACGGAATGTTCAAGAGTTTGATTTACAAAGTCTTGGTACCAAAGGGTCTGGTACTTTAGAAAAATTGCATCATGCAGCTGTTACTTTGAAAACATAGGATGTTAATTCTGGATTGTTTAATATGATATTTTATTCAAATTTGGATGTTTTGGTGGTGAAGCAAGAACAATTGGTGAATAAACCTAGGTATTTCTAAAAAGCAAAATAAAGGAAAAGATCACAGGTTTCTGTTTACATATAATCACCCTTGTCAATTCCATACCTACATAGACCTAATGGGTAGTGAACTGGAATAAAACTTCAATATGAGATGATACAACTGCTTCATATCCTAAGCCATACTTCTAGAAATAGGATTTTATTTCCTTAATACCCCTGTAGATCATATATTGTTTTTATATATATACATATATATACATATTTATAGCCAGAGTTATTTCAGTC
This sequence comes from Burhinus bistriatus, assembly GCA_013397275.1. NCBI lineage: Eukaryota > Metazoa > Chordata > Aves > Charadriiformes > Burhinidae > Burhinus > Burhinus bistriatus. Next base: position 32,701 of record VYXH01003531.1, on the reverse strand, counting down.
AGTGAGGAGCTCTGGTATCGCTCACTGTGCAGCTGAAGATATTTCTTAAATTGTCAATGGCTTCAGCCATATCTCTACGCATTCAGTGCTGCCAGACTTCTTAAGGATGAACTATGAGTCACCACAGTCCTTGTTTTCACCCTATTATTTTCAAGATTGAGATGAGAAAATCTGCCAGTTTCTATGTAAACCCTGAGGCATGAGTGTAGGTGTCCTGGTATGAGGTAACACAGAACCAGTTTTCTTTTCAGTAATTTTACTTTTCAGTTAAGTCTCTTCTAACTTTGTGAAATTAATGGCACATTTTTCAGTCAGTATCTAGCAGATAAGGTCTGCTATTTACAGTGAATACCAAGGAATAGTATGCAGAGAGGTTCTTGCTTGTACTTAATTGCTGTAACAACCAAGATCAGCTAATTTTGTTATTTGCCCCGTTGAAGGGTTGGAAGCGGAAGAGTGTAGAGGAGTTGCACCTGTGGGGAGGTGTGGACAGGACAGGTGACCCAAAACTGACCAACAGGGGTCAGCCTTTTTCTTCAGTGGCCGGCATCCAAGGAGGACTCTGTCCATTTGTCTGCCTTTGATCCTGATCCATGTGTTCCTGAATTCAGATCCGGAATCCAGTTCCCATATCTCCCTGAGTTCAGTCTGGGACTTTCCTCATGCCTGCCAGTGATGTCATCATCATCCTGGGAGCTTAATACTGATTTTGTATATATTGTATGTATTTAATGATTTTCTTTTTAAAATACTATCTTTTTTCGTATTATTATTTTATTACTATTAGTTTCTTTTCAACTCATAAGTCTCTCTCATTTTTCTCTCAATTGGGAGAGAAATTAGAGAGCATCTGTCATTTGTTTTAGTGGCCAGTCCAGCCCAAACCACAATAGGTTATGACATAATACAAATTTATCTTTGGATTATTATCAGTACATTTGGTCCAGAATTTGGAAAAAATAAATTTGACCAAATTTTTTTTTATTCATAGTTTGTTCAGAACTTTCTTTCAGACTATATAAACCCAATTCTTAAAGGCCAGTTCTTTTTCTACCAGTGATTTAAGTGCCAGGAGAGTTCTAAGAAATAAAGTTTGAAACATTTCCATTTTTCATTTTTAATACTGCTAGAAGAAATGTAGATTTTAGTTCATTTATGCTAAACAATACAAGTAAACACCAAATAATTTCAGTTTCTTGGATTTGTTTAGATTTTTGGCTGAATAGGTGAGGGTCTTTCAAAATTAAGAATATTTGTACAGAGACTTTTTAATGAAGATTTCTGTGTACCTTAGTTATCTCTAATATAACAGATCCAGCTATAATATTTTGTGTTGTCCTTCAAGATACTTGCATAATTCAGATGCTTAGAATTTTCATGTTTAAACAGTTCTGCATATTTTGACAAAGAACACCCTTTCACCCTTTGGCAATACAGTGAATGATCAAAATAGGCTAAACCAAGCTGTGATGGACGCATTCCTCGTGTTTGAACTAACTTAACTTTGATCCAGGCAGGTGCTCAGCTGGCAATAGGCCTAACTGAAGTAAATCCTATTGCATGAGGCTACCAGTGAGAAGTCGTCACCAAGTCCCCAAAAAAACCGCCTGGCTCGAGACTAGGCTGATAAGTGGATGAAACTGCATTAACACAGCAGAAAATCTGACTACAAATCAACCGCTTTACGCTATAATTACCTGTAGCTGTCAGGGCCTGCTGAGCTCTCCGTCCACAGCAGCTGGTTTCATGGTGGTGATCTCCACGGTGCCTCTCAAGGTTACTCCTTGAGGCTGAGAGATCCCTTACCTGACACCAGACATCAATGTGTTGGTAAGTGACATTTTTTGTATGCATGTAACATTTAAGATACATAAAGTAAGCTTAAGTGATAATCTTTGTAACCCATGTTATTTTTAGTGCAGTAAATAGTATTGACTGCTAATCCATTTGGACTCATTGAATATTTTACATACCTAAATTTATTGATTAAAAACCAACTAACTAGTAGATCAGATCTGAGTGATCTCTGACTCTCTGACACTAGCCCCCATATTTTTCCCCTCTATCCATTGTGGTGATTCTAATAGTTCCTATAAACTCTTTTGAAACCCCATTTTTAACACTGATTATGATTCTTCTGCAAGTAATGCCAAAGTTACTGAAATATCCTTAAGCATAATGGTACTTCATTAGGAGGCAAGGATTGATTTTTATTCCTATCCTGTATTTGTACAGTTCCCAGTACAGTTAATGCTTTGTTTCTAACTGTTGTCCTTAAAGACTACTGCATTAATACTGCTATTAATAACAACAGCAACAATAATAATATGCAAATAGTAGTAATACAGAAAGTTTATTGTTGCAAGCACTTTCCTGTAACTGTTCATAAATACCAAGCTTTACTCCTTTTTATTGTTCTATAAATATTCCTATAAATAAGAGGATATATGCTGACAATGAGAACTGATGCTCACTGAAGAACTACTTTTTGTTGTTGTTGCTCTGAAGTACTGGTTTTTGAAATCATTTCTTCAGATATGTCTCTTGTGAGTGCTTATCAAAGGTGTTGACATAGTATCACACAGTAATCCACAGGCTTATCATCAAATTCCGCAAAAAAAAAATCACTTCAGTGATGTAGCAACAGTTTGAAGGTCATAATAATCTCCGAAGGTCAATTTCCTGAAGCATGGTTCAGAGCTTTTGCTACATGCAGGGGTGAACTTGGTGTTTTGCTGCAGCCTACTTCAATCAGGAGCTAACTTGTGAATAATCAAGAAATACTTCACAAATACTTCTAAGCTCCACTTTCCTAATCCAAAGGTGTGATAGGGTGCAGCCAACCATGGTAATTCCACTTGGAACAAGTTATTATCAGATAGAAAACATGTTGGTAGGCTGAAAGGTGCTGGAGACTTTAAAGACTTCACATGTTTTATCAAATAGAATATGCACTTTCTACTTGTTTGTTTTCCCAAACGCGTCATTTGTTGCAGCAGAGCCCTTTCTATCTAAGGCAAGTGAATAAATTGGGAGGGCGGGGGGGAGA
>VYXH01003531.1:0-11730 GCA_013397275.1 Burhinus bistriatus | reverse complement strand
TTTTTTTTTTTTTGTGTGTGTGTGTAGTTTTTTTCCTTTTTTTTCTTGATTATGGAATTAAGGACAGTTGCTTAGGAAAGCATTTAGCTATGCCTTGATCCACAAAAACTTTTTGGCCCTATTTACAAGTAGAATATAGCTCCGCAGTGACAGGATTCTGCTACTATTTGCATTCATAAAGATAAATTACATAGCAATTTTCATATTAAGATCACAGACAAGTAATAACTGTTTGACAGCTTTAAGAAAGTTCTCAGAACTAGTCTTCCTAAATAAAGACATCATAAATAGCAGAGGCATTTGGCTCTCATTTAAGCTATGGTTTTGACCTTTTTGTCCTTTTTAACTGCATCTCGTAACTGTTGTACTAAAGATTTGATGAAAACTGTTCCCCTCAAAAGCCCAGACTGTTCTGAACTCATTAACTTTTAGACTTTTTCCACAAAGTATAAATTGATCATTGATTTGGGGCAGTTCTTGCTTTTTTTCACTCATAGTAAATCTGATGCTAAGTTTTTATTATACTAGAATCATGAAAAAACATTCCTTCCAAATTCCGTACAAGTAAATTTGCTAATAAATCAACTGTTTTGTTTGAAAACTTGTTAGAAATGTAAAACATTGCAGTATTTTAGAAAGCAGTAACCAGTCTAGCCAAATAGTGCTTACTTTAGGTTCAGCACATGTGTCTCGTGCCAGTGAGGCTCCGTCATTTCTTAAGACTAAAGTGATATTTTGCCCAGAAGATAAATCCAAAAATTCACATTGTCGGGTGTTGTAACCATTGTTCATCAGGGACTGCTGAGATTTGCAGCTGGGAGTAGTCAAAGGTGAACATAAAAAGTAAAGGAATTGAATTTGAATCTGACAATACCACAGAATGAATGATGATTAATTTCACCCTACAACATCATCTGAACTTTGTGGTCCTAAGAGTCAGGTTAAAAATTCATGTTAAAAACAAGATTTTCCAGTAATATTTCCCCAGACTTCTTTAAATAACACTTAAAGTTCTCAGTGTTTGGACATTCTTTCTTCTACCTGCAATCTGGACATATAACCTAAATAATAAGAGGAGGAAGACTAAAATGTTTCTTTTAACTTAAAGAAAACATTCCTCTGAATTTGATTCACATTTTGGATAAAGATTGATGGATATAATTGTAGCTAACCCCCTTCGTTACATCTTTTACATATTATCTACTCATGAAATAATTATTAAAAAAATCATAGAATGTATTGCTTGTTTAACTACTGAGCCCATAGATATGCAGGTGTGATTGTGAGACATACTAATGAATCATAACTCTGGATACTGTTTTTATACTGAAGTGTTCTACTGTGGACTGAGTTGTGCTCTCTTGTGTTTCTTTAAAGATGTCAAGATGTTGCATGTTGACCCATATTCTTTCACTCCTTTCCCCAGTTTCAACAGAACTGGAAATGTCAGCCCCAGGGAAGTTTGGTCTTACAGGTTTTTTGTTTGTTTGTTTGTTTAGTTGGTTGGTTGGTTTGGGGGTATGCTCATTATGTCTCACACTGTGATTTAAAGGAAAGATTAATAAAGCTCTGTGTTACCGTTGTTCATTGGGTATTACAGGAAAAAAGAAAGTTTAAAGAAATTGGACCTTAAAAAATATTATTTCTACCCTCAATTCTGCAATTTCCTCCTACCGCCTAGTTTTTCATGCCACAATTTCATGGACCCTTCAGTTTCCCAAGATGATCGTACCTGATAAACTTGATGGCCTTCTATGACGAGGTTACAACATTGGTGGATAAGGGGAGAGCAACAGACGTCATCTACCTGGACTTGTGCAAAGCATTTGACACTGTCCCGCATGACATCCTGGTCTCTAAATTGGAGAGACAAGGATTTGATGGATGAAGCACTCGAAGGATAAGGAATTGGCTGGATGGCCACACTCAAAGAGTTGCAGTCAACGGGTCAATGTCCAAGTGGCGTACAGTGACAAGTAGTGTTCCTCAGGGGTCAGTACTGGGACCAGTAGTATTTAACATCTTTGTGGGCAACATAGATGTTGGAACTGAGTGTACCCTCAGCAAGTTTGCCAACAACACCAAGCTGTGTGGAGCGGTTGACATGCTGGAGACAAGGGATACCATCCAGAGGGACCTGGACAGGCTTGAGGGTTGGGCCCGTGCCAACCTCATGAAGATCAATAAGGCTGAGTGCAAGGTTCTGCACCTGGGTTCCATGCACAAATCCAGGCTGGGCAGTGAGTGGATTGAGAGCAGCTCTGGGGAGAAGGACTTGGGGGTGTTTGTAGATGAGAGGCTCAACATGAGCTGGGGCAATGTGCACTTGCAGCCCAGAAAGCCAACCGCATCCTGGGCTGCATCAAAAGAACACGGCCAGCAGGTTGAGGGAGGTGATTCTGCCCCTCTACTCCGCTCTCATGAGACCCCACCTGGAATACTGTGTCCAGCTCTGGAGCCTCCAGCATAAGAAGGACATGGAGCTGTTAGAGCGAGTCCAGAGGAGGTCAACGAAGATGATCAGAGGGTTAGAGCATCTCTCCTATGAGGACAGGCTGAGAGAGTTGGGGTCTATTCAGCCTGGAGAAGAGAAGACTCCAGGGAGACCTTATAGCAGCCTTCCAGTATCTGAAAGGGGCTTACAAGAAATCTGGAGAGGGACTTTTTACAAGGGCATGTAGTGATAGGATGAGGGGTAATGGCTTCAAACTGGAAGAGGGTAGATTTAGATTAGATTTCAGGAAGAAATTTTTCACTCTGAGGGTGGTGAGGCACTGGAACAGGTTACCAAGGGAAGTTGTGGAGGCCCCATCCCTGGAAGTATTCAAGGCCAGGCTGGATGAGGTTTGGAGCAATCCGGTCTAGTAGGAAGTGTCCTTGACCATGGCAAGGGGGTTGGAACTAGATGATCTTTAAGGTCCCTTCCAACCTAAACCATTCTATGATTCTATGATGGAATTTCCTTTCTCAGATGAAATCAGAACACCTTCAGACTTTGCTGCTGATTAGGTTTATTTTGTTTCCACTGAAAAGGAAAAACTTTCCATAAAGATGAATTTTTGCCCTCCATGCACAGGTAACTGTAATATGTAATTACCTCCCTAAAAAGACTTTCCTGATGACTTGCCTGTTTGGGAAAGACGTTCAAGTTTAACTAGCATTTAATTAAAAAAATAAAAAAGTAAACCCAAATATATATAAAGTGGTTCAAAATTCCTGTCTGATTCAGCTGTTATTCAATGAGATATTTATTTTATTGCAACGTCTTTTCAGTTTATAAATCATAATATTTTTAATACTTTTCACTTGAAATACCAATCTAGATGATGATTCTGATAAATTATTGGTAGTGGATATTTAGGGAAAAAAAAAAGAGATTACATGAATTATGTGAATTTCCTCTGATGTATCCTTCTGTCAATCATTAGATTAGGAAGCCTTGATATAGAGGGGTCACTGTGTTTGACAAGTACCAGTGAGCCCATATTGCACAAATTGACCCAGTCCCTGGTTAACCCCTCTTATTTCTTTGGTCTTCTCATTTATACCAGTGTAAAAAAGTAGCAATGTTTTCTGTATTCAATTGCTTTTTCCATAAAAAAATATATCACTTCTGTACCCCAATGACATATTTTTTATAATTTTTGAAACAGGAAAAGAATATTTCCCGTTCATCTTCTCTAAAAAATTACTAATTAAATAGACCCATAAACATCTCTCTCATATGTCTTCTTAGAGATTTGTCTCTTAGACTAAAGTGGTCTTTGGACACATATAAAGATAGAATATTATGATAATACAAAGGGAAAATATTTATGTTACCATTGTTCATCAAATACATAATTTCTGAAAAAGAAGCTGCATTAAAGAATATTTTAGATGTAGTTTTTAACTATCTAAGCAAAAAAATCAAATCACATTTCAAAAGAAAATTAATAATGCATGAATACTAAGATGCTGCTCTTTTATCAGACAAGATTGCAATTTGTTGATCTTTCCATGTTGTGAAGTTTATCTAAAATGTCTACTGCTCAAGGGTAATATAATTTAAAAATATTATAAGGAAGGTCAGAGGTCCTGCTAGTAGTAAAAAATATAAATATTTAAAAGATGTTGGTATAAAGTAGATACCAGAAAAAGCATTTTCACTAAACACTTTTCTGCTAAAAATATTTTCCTCTAAGTCAAAATATTTCATAGGAATATTTCAAATTCATTTATATTAGCGGGATCCTTGTTGTATGGTATGAATAAATAAATTAATAACATTAGCATTATACATATAAATCATATTCAGAGATAATATCAAAACATGAATAAAATAGTCAAAGAAAAACATTACATTGAAAACCTTCAGTAGTATTCAAGTTAATAATTTCTGAGTCTAAGCTGGAAATTAGTTGGAAGTTTTGAGAAAGAAGGTTGGAACCCATAGAAAAAGTAACCTCATGCGAGGCAGAAATTAATTCTGACTTCTTCCCTAAAATTTGTAAATTAGGACACTGGATACCAGTGATGGATGAATATTTGTCAGTAAGAATGAGCCACAGTTGATACGCAATCTCTTTGATTTAAAAGCACCTTGTTTGTCACAGTAGAATTTACAAAAGCAAATTGCATTAAAGAATATTGAAATCTCACTGAGAGAGAGAACAAGGAAGAGTGAGAGCAAGAACAGCCCTTCTCCATTTCCAGATGAAATGATAAGTCTGAAAAACTCTAGTACACAGTCATACCAAGAAATCACCATTTAGCTTCTCTGCATTAACAAGCGGCTTTAATAATCTTTCTCTATTCATTATTGTAATTCATAAATGAGAAAAATGAATACATCTTTAAATGTATAGTGTTTACCAGCTGTGAAAAATAGCAAAATTAAAAGGGAAAAAAATGCAAGATGAGTATGATCATTACAGACAAAGCTCTATAGTTTTTCTATTGAAACAGTGTATTAATATCATGTTCCATACTATCGCAATACATACTCAGAAGAATACCTCTATAAAAGGTTATAATCAGCCATTACTCTGCATTACATTATGGTTAGTGCAAAATCAGTTCCAACAACATATACTTCCACTTAGAAATACTGTCTCCATGTACCGTAAACTGAAATATTTACGCTTATCACATACCCAACCCAGCATTTCAGATATTTTTTTTAATCAAAGCTGCAGTTTCCTAAGCTATCATTTTAAACCAAATCGTTAAACATTGCAAATGAAAAGGTAGATGCTAATCAGTGGTTCATACTGAGTGGAGAATGGGGAGGAGGAAAGAGATGTTATATCCAGGTACAACCACCTTTTCTATGTCATAACCATCTGCAAAATAGCCTTTATCTAAGCACATTTTACAATGAGCTCCAACATTCACTGGGCAAAGCTTTGGCATCACAACAGGATTTACCGTGTCTCTATCAAGGACAACACACTCACAGAGCAAACAGTAACCCAGGGATTCCAACTACAAGAAGAAATACAGGTTGCTATGTAACAATTCATGCAGGTTTTGCAGCAGCAGATGGACATTTTGAATGGAATAGATGCCCATTTGGCTCTTGTTCCTTGTGTTTCCAGAAGTTTGAGTTTTAAAGCAAACCAGCCACGAAATGTGTTGAGCTTGTAGAACGTGAGCCTGAACATATCTGATTCTTCTCTCTTTGGGGTAATAGATAAAGTTATTCACATTTCTATTTCATCAAAGGTCAAAGCCCAAATGCATTCCATGTACAAGAGAATTAATTCTGATCTCTTCCCTCTGTCATTAAGATTAATTTGAATTTACTGAGGTAGAGTTACGTAGTGAGATGTGCACAAGTGGACCCCTACAGCTCGTACAGACCATTTTGAAATCTGTGGGTCATACCATGACTTTTATAGCTGATTTCACTGCCTCTACAGAGGAGTAAATTAGTCAGCTTCCTGATCATTAGTATAGATCTTCTGCATGACAATGTGGGAGGAAAGCATGATCAAAAACGGGAAAATGTAGGAAAACTGACAACAAAACAGAGATGCAGGGACAGTAGCTGAAGCCATCTGCTTGTGACCTTCATTTAAATAACTAGGTAGACAACAATTTGGCAATGACACTTCAAAAATTCTTATGTTCAATTTCTTAGCTATGTGCATATAAGTTTCTATGGCATGCGCCATCAACTAAAGGTGCTTTCCTTGTTCTGGTTTGACAAATGCAGGAGAGATATTCTTTAGATTAAAGAAGCAGATGGCTTTAGGGAAAAAAAAATGTCTTTTGTAAAGAATCTAAACAGGAGTAAGAAGAGAAAGGGAACACATAACGTTTCCCTTTGGAGTTATATTGTGGCATACCTACCTTCTCCGTGAACACAGCTATCTGATCTAACCAGCCTGAGGTGCTGGTATTACAGAACGGACTCCAAATATGTATAGCTATATACACAGAACTAGATATGTTACATCTGTATAGCAGAGGTTTGCAATTTCTGTTATGGGAGTTGGGCAGAGGACAACGATTTGACTGATATCACTAATAGTACTATCTTATTAACAGTATGGCTGCTTTTTCTCATGATAGCACACCATTCAAAAAAATCTGTTCAGAAACAGATACCTTCCCAAACATCTCCCTTGTGATGCTGGGCTAAGCCGTGCTAGCAGCAGTTATAACACGCTATGCGATATCATTCCCTTCCAAATGCTTTAATTTCGTAAAGCTGGCAGACCTGGTGCTTACAGGCTTTTTAAGATTCCCTTCCCATCTCTCATATTGTTTGTTGTTATTGCATTTCATCCTGTGTGCTTGCCTCATGACTATCTGAAACAAATCTGAATCTTGATTTTCATTCTTCTGTAACCCCTTTTCACTACTCTGACAGGGAAAAGATACTTTCTTATTGGCCTAAACTGCAACTGAGGGAATGCGGGAGAGTCCTCAGATGGACTAAAACTGACCCTAGCAGGATAATGGCCATGTTAAAATGGCACTGATTCAGAAATGACCCTAGCAGTCGATGAGCAGTGGAGAGCCACACCAAAGTTATTTTAAACTGTATCAGGCAGCATGATAGTCCTTGATTGTCCACTGTACTGGGAAATCTAATGACTCTTGCTGGTTTTCTTGTTCTATTGCATTTACAGAATTGTGCAGGATTGACCCCATCTGACAAAGCAGACAAAATTCACCTGAGAGCATAACTTCAAGTCACATTTCAGAAAGACATAAACACATTTTGCCATCACTGTGAATGTCCCTGGAGCCATATAGAAACAGGTAGCATACTGAGCTAGTGTTCTGCAGTCCTTGAGTCAGGACTAGCTAGCTTAAGCCTAACACTTGAGTTTGTGATGTTCATGCAGAGTACAACTGTTACTCACTTTTGTCTGTGTCATACAAAGTGAGGTGAGAGAAGGTTCTAGAAACTTTGATAAATAATTTAAAGCAAGATGTGAACAAGGTGACTACACTGGTTCATTTTAGCTCAGAACATTAACCACTCCCCAAAATCACAAATGTCAGCTCCACTTAATTGCTATACAAATCCTCAAGAACTAAAATTCATAGATGTTTCATTAAAAATGTGTCCTAGGAGACCAGAATTTGCTTCAGAGTATTCATACTACTGCCTTGATCCACTTGTAGTCCATCTTCTTTCTTTTGCCTAAATGCAGAAGAGATTTAATCCAAGTTATATTCTACAAACTCCTTCTCTTGAGGTTTATATTTGACCAGGTGTTCTTTGATCAAAACTCACACTAATCCTAAGGACAAGGATGTCTGCAAGTACAGGTAAATCCATTACGGTCAAACACAGCTGTAACTATAAATATCAATGCCCATTTTTATATGCCCAATTGTTAGACCACACTGAGAAAGGAAAGATGCCTAAATGGAATTCACATCCACACACTAGCTGATTGATTAGAATACACAGTAGGCATTTGGCAGAAAATACGAGTCACTGTTCCAGAGAGAGGGACCAGAAATGATTATATGTACCTAGTGTAGGTTTCCTGCTTCTTTTGATGGGTGGGCAGGGCACAGTGGGTTCTAACCAAGCTTTGCCAAAATGTTGACGCTTTTCACATCAGCATCTAGTTTGGTGGAAAATCACTGGGAGTCTTGAAAATAATAACTAGAACCAAGTGAAGCAAGAGTCCTGAATGGCATCCTGGCCATTAACACATGACTGTATTACTGATCTTAACAAACACTACATTACTGAATCTTGTTCCACCGTGTTTCCTTTCTCCCTGATCAAATGAACGGAATATTTCTAATATCACAGCCTTGAAAAGTATCTTGTCTATGTTGTCATCCAGTGGCCACAGCACGTCTCTCATAGATGGGAGCAGGGGTTTTGAACACTCTTAACCAGGGAAAATACAGTTTTAGCCTTCAGTCTATCTAACCAAAATGAATAACATTTAATTGTTCTGCTGTTGAAGTCCTTGTTCAGGAGGAGCGATTTCTTTGGCTGTATTTGAAATCTGAGGGAAAAATGTTCCAAATGCACAAAAGTTTTCCTTTCAATATTCACCAAATTAACTAGACCCCAGAGAGGGCAGAGAAAATTTGGAACATTTCTTTCCCTTTCCCTTCTTTTTTAACTGCCTCCAAACATTTTCTTGTTCAATGTGCTATGGGGTATTATTTATTTTATTTTGGATATATAGTAATTCTTTCATACATTGCTTTACACAATGCAATATCATATATAATTGTTCATACATAGAATAATAAAAAGTGTTCATATTGACATGCCCATACATTACTTTTTAATATGCTTTGTATAATTATTAAAGTTAAATTATTAAAATTATTATGTACTCTTCAGTATCTATTTAAGGAACAAAGACTTCCATAGCTTACTGAATATGCTCACCTGAGAAGAACTGATCTGAAAGTGATTCAAAGGATCAGTGTCTCAAAGATGAGTTGTTAGAAGAAACACTTTTTCAAAGTATGAATAATTCTGAAAATATATGAAAATTCTAGCACGTGAAAAGACATTAGTTACTAATGGTGACTAATCCTGTTAAGTTTCTAAATTTTCATTATGGTAGCTGAAAAAACTGTCCCTGAGAAGTTTTACCAACTTTTACCAGCATCAATAAGAATAAACAGGGTTTTATATGAAATTTACCAAAACTAAAAGACAAACAAAATAAACCTGCATTAATGGAGTTATTAATAAGTATGTGCATGAAGAGGAATTCCAAACAAAATTGTAATCAATACATTAACAATTCACTGAAAGAACAAAAAACCACTGAGAAATTGTTCTGAACTCCAATGTGTTATACCAAAATGCCCAGTGTCATCTCAATTGGCTAAAGTTATACAAAGCTACATCATTTCATTTCTGGACTCCTGTGTCTGCTTCTCCAGACAGGTGTCACATCCTTTTCAGTTTTGGGGATTTGAACGACCTGCTCTATATATAAATCAGTTCTATACAGATAGCTTTGAACCAAATTATTCTTCAGTGCTTTGTTACTGAATAATCACTGTTACTAAAACCAAGAAAAGACAAATCTTCTTGCTGAAAACTAAAGGAACAATCAATGGAAGTTTTCACAAATGAATTTTTATAGAGATACCTAATCCCTAGTATTTCACTTTTCAGACCGTGTCAGATCTCAACTACAGCAACAGCTTTTCCAAGGACTTCTTACATAAGACAACAGATTTTGGAAATGAATAATAACAAATTTGTGTAAAATCCCACAAACAACTGATGTATTACAGAGCTGGAAACCGATCTTCTTAATGATCACTACAAAATAATTGCTTATGGTGGAGAAATTTTTCCTAGGTACTATCTAATTATCTGGAAGGAATAAGCTGGTTTTATAAAGTCATATTTACAATTAGTAATACAAGTTAATGTTTAATACATCAATCCAAAAAACTAAAAGCTCCAGCTGTGGTCTTTTCAATAGGTGCCAAAAAAAAGCTATTCAAGAGTATCAAATGACATAATCTGTTTCATTTATTAGAAAGAATTGGACTTAATCCTAGCTTTATTTACAGAGTAAAGATTTCATATTGGATAAAAACTTCTTTTTTATTATGTAGTGCTATTTACATTTACAGCTGTATTTAAATGATTGTTAATAACAACATTTACAATTGCCTCTAGTTTTCTTATGTTTTGCCTTTTAAACTGACACTGATTTTCTGGATATTACTGACATACTTTGTGACCATTCTTTTTAACCTACTACGAGTACGCAGGCAAGTGCTGGGTGCTGTCAAACTTTAATAGCTTCCTAATATCCAGATAGATACTGTCTGGGGAGGATATTTGAACTATGTGCTTGAAAGAAAATATATTTTGGCAAATCTTCTTTGACATGTCAGGCAGCCTTGATAAGCAGTGTTGTTGTATAGTATAAACTCTCTTTCACAACTCCATGTAATTGCAATGGAAAGCCACATGCATAAAGAAGCTGCATTCTCTTTAAATTCTTAACCTTGTTGATCAAAATCCATTAACATATTAATGTTAAATTTAACATGAGGGAGTCAGTTCAGTAATTAAAAACAAATCATGAAAATATTAATTTGGCGCTAAAATGATAAATATTTGTAGTCACTTACAAAGGTTCATTAAAAGGTCAGGAACATAAGTAGTGTTCTCTTTCATTCCAGTTGCAGGGAATGATGAGGTAAGAAAGAGGAAGACCCAGCAGATCAATACCTGGCTCCACGACTGGTGTCTCCAGCAGAATTTTGGGTTTTTTGATCATGGGTCAGTCTACACAATACCAGGCCTGCTGGTGACACATGGAGAACACCTGTTTCAAAGGGGGAAAAGGATCTTTGCACAGGAGTTAGCAGGGCTCATTGAGCGAGCTTTAAACTAGATTTGAAGGGGGAAAGGGATAAAACCAGGCTCACTAGAGACAAGCCTGGGAGTAACATGCCAATGTTTGAGGGACAGTGTGCTAGAGAGGTCCTTCAGTCTGCTCCACGATGTGCTGACTACAACACATTTGAAATGTTTTTATATTAATGCACGTAGCATGATAAATAAACAAGAGGAGCTAGAAGCTTTGGCCCAGTCCCATAGCTATACCATCACTGGCATGTGAAACCTCATGAGAAGAGTCTTGTGATAAGTGTGCCATGATGGACAGTTACAGGCTTTGCAGGAGGGATAGGCAGGGCAGGTGAGGCAGAGGGGTGGTGCTGTATGTAAAGGAGGGATTAGATTGTACGGTGCTTGCAGTTGGCAACAACATGATTGAGAGCCTTTGGGTAAGGATCATGGGGAAAGCAATACAGTGGATATTGTTGTGGGAGTCTGCTATCGGCCACTCAACCAGGATGACAATCGATGAATTATTCTACAGGGAATTAAGGGATATCTCTAGATCAACTGCCCTTCTCCTTATGTGTGATTTTAACTTCCCGGACATCAACTGGGAATATCATACAGCTGACACAAACAGGTGCAGAAAATTCCTGAAGCATGTTGAAGATAACTTCTTGGTGCAGGTACTAAGAGAGCTGTCTAGGAAAGGTGGCCTCCTAGATTTGTTGTTTGTAAAGAAAGACAGACTCGTGGGCAAAGTGATGATTGCTGGCTGTCTTGGTCACAGTAACCATGAAGTAGTTGAGTTTCAAGTTGTCGACAAAAGAAGGAAAACTGCCAGCAAAACTTTGACCCTGGGTATGGGGAGAGCAGAATTCAGGCTGCTGAAAGACCTAGTTAGTCAGGTCCCCTGGGAGTCTGCTTTT
>VYXH01003529.1:134411-178685 GCA_013397275.1 Burhinus bistriatus | reverse complement strand
CTGTGATTCCGTGATTCTGTGACACATGGCTGCTGGATATTAGCCTGTTCTCCTAGACTACAGCCAAGTAAGATATTCTGAGGTGCTGCAGGCTAAAATCGCTGACCAATTTTCAGTCCTCAAATGGGAGGTGCCATGCAAAAGCAGTGTATGATCTTAGATGTTATACCTTTGATGTACCTTTTAATGTTGATAACTTTGTGATCCTATCACTGGTGTAAGCAACCCATGCTTACAGTTTTTTTCTGACTATGTCTGCATGCAGACACCTTGGGTCCAGGAGAAGTGATCTCCTGAAATGTACTCCTATAAAATGCCTTAGAGCATGAATGAAGCTGGAGAGACGGAGTTCTTGTATCGACCATATGAACTGAACCTTTAGAAGTGTAGTAATTACAAGACAGTAATTGGTATTTCATTGATGATGCTATTGAGACAAGAGCTCAGCACAGAATGCACTTCCACATACACCCTTCATTTAAAACACTACTGATGGCGAAATAGATTGAAGTGCCCATAGCTGAACTGTGATTTGGGCCCATATTGATTACATGTATAATTTGCTTTTGCTTTTTGAATATGGTTATCAAACTGCTCTGTATAAATGGGAGTGGTGCAAGCATAGGAAAGAATTATCCACTTAATTTCAGCCTGTGAGCATGATCTATATTAATTTAACAGAAAACCATGCTCAAATGTAAATGAGGGCTAAGGAATTTAATAGAGCCTCCATACAAACATCCAGGGTTCTGAATTGGGTCCATTGCTTCAGGGTGGTAGCCAAAATATATGATTATAATAAAAATTTGCTTATTTCAACAATAAAAAAATCCCATCCCCCTCAATATATTTGTGATAGAGATTTAATTTTCAGAAAAACAAAGCTTTTTAAATGCCTTGATAGCAGATGTTGCTGTTAATGAAATATCCCAAGGATACATGCATTATGAAACAATCACCTGGAAAGGATGTAAACTAAGCAAGGGAATTTCACTGCAGAGTCGTAAATACTGCCTTCTGCATAGAGTAACTGCTTGCTGCTGCTATCTCTATAAAACTATGGCTGTAACACAGAAAGAAAAACAAAAGTAAAACAAATTAACTATAGACACCTGGTCAATGAGGAGAAGGGTTGTCAGGGCTAAAGCAAGTAAACCAAAGCTGCAGGCAGGTCAAGAAAACTTCCCACAAGGCAGACCTGACCAGCCTCTGTCATGAGGCCTTGCAAACGCTGTACAAAGTACTGGCAGTCCTCTAGTACGGGGCCACCCACTTACATATGTCAAGTAATCCCATTAACGGGTGGAATTTAACAGTGAGTCAGGAGAACATGTAAGGACCACTGACTCCTTAATAAATGAAATGAACAGATGAATGTCTCGGTATGTAATTTTACTTCTCATTAATGGTAAATGTGAAGTCTTAAACTGATGCATGTAATTCTGACCCTATAGTTATTATTACAGTTGATTAACTCCTTACTGTAAGTCATGATCTTTCTGAAGTCTCTCTGGATAGGATTGAATGATTTTGTGTTTTACATGAGCGCTGCTAAAATATTTGAGGTGAAATAGAATTCAACCCCATCTGGATTTCAGGGAATAATGAAATAAATATATTGCACTTCTCTGCATTTGACTTGTTTATAGGTTTATATCCTTCAAAGAGACCGGTCTTCCATGGCCTTTACAGAACCACGGAGCACTGAGAAAGCAATAAAGAGGTCAGTCCTAGTCAGCCACAGCAAATCAAAAGAGGATCTGAATGGGAACATTGTTTTAATCTCATTAGCCTCTGTAAGCTCACGGGTCCTTCATGAGTCTGTGAGACTTTCTCCTGTTCTGTAAAAGAGTGGCACATCTGTAAGTGCTACCTCCATACACTGTCTGCTTGGCATTCTTTTGACTCACCTTGACACGCAGTTGCAGGTTCATATACCCTTCATGGCCGTCAACAAGGAACAAAACTACATAAAATCTCTATGATGTGAGTTGGTTTTTTCCATCTTTCATTTTGCCCTTCTTTCCTGTGGGTGCCTCACAGTCCAAGTTCATTAGCTTCTAATAGAAAACGCCATTATTATAAATTATTTCAAAACTGCAGTGCAGTCAAATAGATGCCAAATCTCCTCCTACATTTTAGGCACATCTTAAGCTGCCAACAAAGTGCTCTTGTTTTGGTGTTCTGTGGTCTGCTCAACTCTTCCACATGAATAATTCCAGAGCTTACATGAATTTTCTTAATAAATATCTAGATCTTGGCCTCCACCTCTCACAGTCTGCTTTCAGGACTTTCTGAAAATTCCTTCACCATGCCTTTCATTTGGATATTAACCCTTTCCAAATATCTGCAACCTACTGCTATAGCAGCGGCTCCAGTTTTTGAGCATTCTTTTTGCTAGGACTGCGTATGCACTAAAAGGATAAGTCCAATCTTAAAGCAGTAGCCTTGAACTCCAGAGTGCAACAAGTGGTTTCTGATGTTTTAAGCAGGAGACTCACTCTTTTGCCTGTTGCCTTGTGCTCCCCCACCATGTGGTTTCCAGTGCACCATCTCTGCCCCTTCTTGCTCTGGGTCGCTGTAAGCTGGATGAAGGTCATTAGCAGATCTGTGACACACTGACCAAATGAAGCTGGTTCAGGGAGTCTGAAGCAATGCAGAGAATAGATATGCCTAGATATGACACATAAACTCACATGGTACAGAAAATCAGTATACAGTATTTCTGCAACACGACATCCATGCCAAGAGTTGAAACTCAAGTCTCACAGACTACTTATTCTTCCAGTAGTTCAAGAAGCATTGACTTCTCTTGAGTCCTATAAATGGAACTGTCATACCTTTAACTCCATGAGAAATGTATGAGTGCTTCTGTCATGCTTTATGAGACTAATTTAATCTCTTTTGTATGGTGTTAACTCATCCTTTCTCCACAAGAACCCATTGTGTTTGACATAGGGAACTTCTTGCTGAACTCATATGCAAAATAGATGTACACAGAAGGTGGAAACAGGGGCAGGCTGCCCAGGAGCAATACAGGAATATTGCCTGAACATGCAGGGGAGGTGAGATGCACATGTGGGAGGTGGACAATATCATCACAAGGCTGCTGCCTATCACCTTTCAGAAGTCATGGCAATCAGGGAAGTTCCCAATGACTGAAAGAAAACAAATGCTACGATCATCTCCAAAAAGAACAAGAAAGAAGACCCAGGTCAGCCTCACCTCGGTTCCTGGGAAGGTCATGGAACAAACACTTTTCAAAGCCATTTTTAGCTACATGAAGAACAAGGTTGTTGTGAATGGCTAGCATGGATTCAGTGAGGGCAAATGATGGCTGGCTAACCTGAGCCAGCCTTCTGCCATGAGATGAATGGCTCTGTGAATTAGGGAAGCAGTAGGTATTGTATACCTTGACTTTAGCAAGGCCATGGTCCTCCACAGTGTCCCTATAGCATAAGTGATGAATTTTTGTCTGGATAAGCAGGCAATAAGGTGAATGGAAAAACTGGCTGAACCATCAGGCTCAAAGGGTGTGCATCATTGTCACAAAATTCAACTGGTGCCCTGTTCCGAGTGGCATCCCTCAAGGATAAATACTGAGGCCAGCAATGTTTAAAGTCTTTATTAACAACAAGCATAACTTTGCAAGTCTGCGAATGACACTAAAATTGGAACTGGGGGGGAAGGTGGGTCTGATATGCTGTGGGCAGGACTGCTATTTAAAGGGTCCTCCATAAGCCTGAAAAATGAACTGTCAAAATTTAATAAAGGCAAGTCTGAAGCCCTGCCTTTGGGGAGGAATGACCCCATGCAGTAGGATAGGTCGAGGGCTGAATGGATAGAAAGCAGCTTTGCAGAAAATGACCTTTAAGTCTTGGTGGACAGCAAGGTGAGATGGGGTCAGCAGCACACCCTTACAGAGAAGAAAGCCAACTACTATACCTGGGCTATGTTACAACGCATGTAGTCAGTCTTGACAAGAAGGTCAAGCAGGGTGGTTATTCCCCCTCTATTTGGCACTTCTGAGATTCTGCCTGGTTGACTGTATCCATTCTGGGTTTCCCAGTAAGAACCTGAAGCAAGACCAGCAGAGGGCCCCAAGGGCTGAGGAGGGGGCTGAAGCCCAGGATGTACAAGGGGACACCAAGGGGGCTGGGTTTGTTCAGCCTGGAGAAGAGAAGACTTCAGGGAGACTTTGTTGCTATCTGCAACTACCTGCTGGGAGGATAGGGAAGATGGAGCCAGACTCTTCTCAGAGGTGCACAGGGAAAGGAGGAAATGAGCACCAGCTGGAACACAGAAAATTCTGCCTCAATATAAGGAGGAAAAACATACTGACTGTGAAGGTGGTCAAGGACTGGCACAGGGTGCTCAGAGAGAGGCGATGGAATCTCCATCCTTGGAGGTACTCAAATCCAGCTGGACGTAGCTTTGAGCAACCTGCTGTAACAGGATGTGCTTTGAGCAGGGGGTTGGACTGGATAATCCCCAGCAGCCCGTTCCAGCCTCTGTGATTCTCTGATTTCAAGTCTGAGATAATCTTTCCCTGAATGTTTTAAAATGTACTAAATGGAATATGCTTAGTCAAAAGGTCTTAATTTTAAGTTTTTTAATTTTCTAAAGCACTGTGGCTGAGTCATGATTTTCCAAAAGCAGCTCTCCAAGGAAGAGAAATGTGAGGATTTTATGGAGAACAGCAACACAGGAAAACAGCACTCCAGTTTGGCAAAAGCTGACTCTAAAATAAGCAGCAGAGAAGTTGATCCAGTTGTAATCCCTAAGGAGCTGTACCAGCAAGTACTGATTTGGACCTAGAGCAAAGAAACTATCCTCTTCCTTCCCTTCTTCTGTTGTACACATCTCTTACTATCTGTTCTCCACCTGATGATGGGGGGGTAAGGGGTGGGGTGGGAGAGAGGAGAGCAATAGTTATCAAGACTCCTTAATCCTGAGTCTCAGGGGAATTGCCTCACCTCATTTTATCCCATTCCCTATTCTTTTTCTTAGCCTTTGCTAAGAAGAATCTCTTAGATTTAAAAACAACAAAATCTCGATTGAAAAACCTGCAGAAAGACATGACCTACTATTAAGGATAAGAACACCCAGTGTTCCTGAGCTAAGCTGGGGGTAGGAAGACAACCTCTTTGGCTACATATGTAGTTGTATGTATGAGATCAGCTTTGCTCGGTTCCAGTTAAATTTAATTATTTCCATGTTAATTTATTATTAATGCAGAAGAAACTTTTAAAAACTTGTCCTTTAAAAATGAAGCTTTAAACCAGAGGAAAACATAGGCACTTTGATCTGGGGACTGTGTATCCATCACTGTCCTAGGAGAAGAACGTCCAATCCATTACAGGATGCTGATGCAGATATGAAATATGAAACAGTACCATTTGCAGCACAGTTTTATTACATTAATTATTTTGAGTCAATTATTATTTACTCTTGGAATGTTACACTCAGCTGAAGGCTCTGAAGGCAGCCTCTGGAGAACTGCTGCCTCTACTCTTTTGGTACTTGCCTATGTTTAATATAATCAGCTTGTAGCATACACTGTGGCAAAAACAGCAGTAAAGGATTCATGACATGCAGTTGGGCAAAATTCCAGCCGTGCTTAATGCCAGCAAAGTGGTGTATTTGCGGATCAGCACAGTCCCTGGGTATAGATGACAAAGTCAACAAGTGATTAGGAGGATAAGTGTGCAAAGTCTGGGAGGAAAAGTTTCTAGATGAGAACAGGATACATCTGTGGGGGAAGGAAACTTACAGAGACTCTCTCTCTGCACTGATGACAGGCTTTGGTTTAGCGATGGAGAGTATAACTTCAGAAATATCAGCCAAAATGAGATTGTAAGCAAAACCCAAAGGGACGGCATGGGGTGAGTGCATCTCCTAGGCAGCAGATGTAATTAGCATCATCCTGGCCAGAGCCCGCAGGTAGGCACACGTCTCCCAGGACAGCATCGGCAGCAGATGCAGCAGCACGATGCTCATAGCAGCTAGACTGAATGCAATGAGCCTCTCAACCCACTTACAGATCTGGTTCTCATGAACCTGTACAAAATGGTACATTGTAAGAAATTACTGAACTCCTGGAGGTAGTCACTCCAGGGCTCTGCAGCCACTTTAACACTGTCTTCAGAGTTGTGACTACGTGTTGCAATGCAGCCTTCGGTTCTGTGTGCGTATGTACTTGGAGAATGTTAAAGACTTTACATTTGTAGCAGCGTTTGTCCTGTGTTGTACTATTTCATTTGCATCAATTTTGCTGTCACGGCATGGTAGTGATTGGGCAATCTGATTTGCTCGATCTTCATGACCTAAACAGAAATTCAGTTACTCTTGTAAGTCAGGTTCTGTGTGGTGTGGCCACTTGAAGCCCTCATTTTGTTCATTAGGCTAAAAAATATGCTCATTATCTATCAGAATTTGGCCCTCTTATTGGTTGTCTACCCTTCTGCATTTGATTTTCTAATATTTTTCTTACTGCATATTTGACGACTAAAGGATATTTTAATACCACTCTGAAACATAATTTATGGAGTTAAAATTAAGACTCTGCTTCATTGTGCAAAACATATGCAGTGGGGGAACATGAAGTATTTTCTATTGCAACAATTTCTTTTCAGTGATACTTATTCCAAACCACTAAATTCTTCCTCTTGGTTATGAGAAGCTTCAGTCCTAATAGTTCCCCAAAAGTGATAGCATCTAGCAATATTCAATTGCATTCTACTTAATTCAGCTAGCAGAATATTTGTTTCATTATGTGAACACATTTTGTGGCAGAATGTGCTCTTATTTCTGTGGTGACTGAGCTTGATGATTCTTTCAGGTCAGGTATTTTTGCACTTATATCATTTTTCCAGAGATATGTGCTCCATGCGCCGTGCTCCTTTCCTAATAACCAGTGCTTACAGTGGCATGAAAAGTGGTGTCAGGGTTGGTGCCAAAGCTGCTGTGGCTTGGAAGCTTCCACATCACACCTGTGTGTGTGTGCGTGGTGCTGCTCCTGCCTGAAAAACCTCCCCGAGAGCCAGGAGCTGCTGCCACCTTCCCAGCAGCACACAATTAACCCGTGGGGAGTTACTGCTGCAAGCTGCAATCCAGACCGAGCATTTCCAGTAGAGCTGACTCATTCTGAAGACGATGAGATAATTCATCATTTCATAGAACGAGATTCCCTCTCCAGTGCTATCTTCAGTTTAAGAAGTAGGAAGCAGACTGTGATGCTGTACGTGCCAAGCTGTGGTTGGGAGCACTTGCTACGGCTGTGTTCAAAAAGGAACGAACCATTTTTTAGAGCGCAGTGCTGTTGTCCTGCGAAAGAAACTGCGAGGAAGAGCAAAGAACCTGGAATGGACCTGACACGAAGGAAGTCACAGTAGGCAGGACACTGCAAAGACAGGTGGAGCAGAATGGAGCATGGCAGGCCACTGGGAGTTAAATTAAAGAGAGGGGGGAGGAAGAAGAAGGGAAGGATGCCCAAAAGCTAGTTAGACAGATGGAGAGTGTAAGTCAGCAGGGAGTCTTCCTGGGAAATGCAAGCACCCTTGCACGAGAAACGAGAGAACAGGGCTGACACGTAAAATGTGTTAGTCACCATCCCGTTTCCACAGATCTCTATTATTCTATTTTTTAAGGATTTGGCCAAACCTGCAAGGATGTTAAGCAAACTGAGAACAGTTCTTAGGATAAACATTGAGCTCAGAGATTAGAAAAATCAGTATTGACAGTAGCTGTGCTTCTCACACTCTCCAATATGTCACATTATCTGTTCTTCCTCCCACCCCCCAGGCTTTAAATCTGCTTCAACACTATACAGGGTTGCATTATATCAGAACAAGGAATACATGAAGATTTCAGGCTTTTGTGGGGTTTTTTGTTATCTTTCTTTAATAAGCCTCTCCTTGTTGCTTGAAAATGTCATTCTAGCCAAAGATCTTCTATAATTAAAGAGCAAAACTGTCCAACTAATTAGAAGTTTTCTCTTGCCCTAAGCATAGCTCTGAGCATAGAAACAGGGAGTTTAAGGCAAACTGCACAGCAGTAGGAGCAATTGAATTATTTAAAATTAATGTCTACTTTCTGAACCATGTTCAGTGGGAAAAAAATAAACAGCAAGATCAGGAACAAGAGAAAAATGATAGGGGATTTTCCTTAGGAAAGTAATCAAAGCAGAAGTTACAAAAATCCTCTCTAAATTGCATTGAAACAGCGGGATTTTGTGAAAGTCACTGACTGTCAGGCCCCTAGGGCTTCTGGCCTTCATTATGCAATTGCTGCACAGGCAGGACTGGCTGCCAGCAGTGGCTTTCATATGAATTTCCTAAAGAAAATACCACAATAAAATGCATGTTTAGGTGCTTTTCATTCAGAAGATATTGCCTGCGGTAGAAATCCTTGGGTTCGTTCTCACTTTCTGATGATGGAAGGAGAGAAGAGACTTATCTAATTGGGTACATCTCATCCAAGATTCCCTCTTGCAAATTTCCCATCTTTGATAATGAGGTGTTCCTGCTCCCTCTGCAGGGGCTAAGCAGGCTGCAGTCATAAACCAGCCAGCTTTAGCATGCCTGAGAACCAGGTGAACGCATAACCCCGACCATAATTGTCCTCTCATTAGTGCAGTGTTGAAAAATTTGCTCAGCTGAATGTCTGGGGCAAATATAATTTGGGGTCTTTTATAACCGCCTTCCTCACTGTTTTTTGCAGTGTGATAAGGACAAAAACATAAGTTAGTTTATTTTGTGCTTGTGCTGATTGCATTTCCTGTTTTGGAAATGCTGGTTTTTAGGGTATGGGATGGAATGGCATCCTTAGGGACCAGCAACTTACCTTCTTTCACTGGTGGAACATCGGTGCTATCAATGCTGCTTGGTGGAAAGGAGACAGTTAAATGTGACAGCACAAAAGGGAAGCAATATATAAGCGCGCCTGTGCTAGCTGCAGCAAAAGTTCCTTATAGCAAACTTCGAGCAAAACTCTGCTTAGTGTGCAAAGTCCTGGACTGCACCCATGCATTTCAATAGAGTTTCATCCACTTAATGAAGCTGCACTTCCCTTCCCTACTTTAAAATACTTATGTGGCTGTCACCCAAGTGTTTGAAATAAAGATAACAACTACTCCCCTTTCTTCTTCCTGGGAGACAGGAGAAATGGCTTGATTAATTTATTATAGGTTTTTGTTTGCTTTATGTCTGTATGGATGACTGGGCACAATGTGCTGGAGACTGGGTGGGAATAAATTATCAAGGGAGAGCTGTAGCAGATCTGAAAAAAGGGAGATCTGTGAATGTTCATTTCACCTGAGGGTGCTTTCCGTAACCTGAAGTCCTTCTCCTAGTGAGTTCTACTACCAAAAGGATGTATTGCTGCATTTGCTAACAATTTCGAATTTTCAGGCTGTCTGGTTTCATGTCTATATTTTGTTTGCTACCATCAGTTCTGGCACCCATCACACATATTTTATTAGTTTATAGTCATACTCATAGCGATCATCACAATTTTTTGTGACTTGAATTCTTTGAGCAACCAACCATGTACATACTCTTAGACTTTGTATGAAAAAAGACTTACAATTAAATTCTTATTTTCTGTGATGTAAACATAATATCCTTAGAATAGAGGATAAAAATGTATTCTCTCTTGTAACTCCTTAGGTTTGACAACTGAAAGAGGAAATCTATTTCTTACTCGCCTCTGTGGGAAAGGAAGAGGAGGCTTCCATTAGAGAATGAAAAGATGCTCATCTCCGAAGGGAGGTTTTAGCTGGAAAAGGGAGATTTGAAACTGGTCTTTAAATGATGCTCCACAATTATTTGGGCCCAAAGCAGTGGGATTTTGTCAATAAACTCAGTGAAAACTTCAGCCTTGGCTTTGAAGAAAGTCTCTTCATCCAAAGCTAATAAATCCCTTTCCAGTGGTGAGCAGGCTGTAACGATGCCCCTAGGGTGACGGGAAGTGTATAGGGGAATTGCAGTGATGGGGAGGAGGGGAAGCACCAGGACAAACCACACAGCTGCAAGGGGGCCTGAACTGCTCTCAGAAAACAATGTGAATGCTCGTTCTTGGCATCCCTGATGCCTCTTTGGGGTACCATATGCACGCACAGTGATCAGCCAACCGTGCACAAGCAGCATGAGAGACAAACAGCCTGACCTGGCACCAGGAAGGGCCTGGAAGTGACTCTGTTAAAAATGCTCTTGAAATTTAATTCCTTTGTCTCTTGGGGTTTTATAACACTTGAATGTCCCAAACTGAATTCACCTAAATGTCTGCACACACGTTTCACTGGTGTAAGATTTTAATTGTTTCAATGTTCTCCTAAAAGCTGAGGCAGAGAGAGGAACCGCTCCGTGAACTCTCTTGCCTGCTTTCTAAGACAGCAAAGATGACTGATTAGTATAAAACGGAATTGCGCAACCATATTAATACCCAGAGATTTTGTAGGCGGGCTGATCTTTGTATTACCCTCCAAATTAACTTGTGATTTCCTCTCGTTCTTTCCTGCACTGTTAATGGGTTTGTGTTTGCCCTTGCTGGTTATTTTTTCCACTGTTCTTGCCCCTGCTCCAATAGAATACATAGTATAAACAAACACTATAAAATGTAAAAAATTACAGGACTAAGAAAACAAAAAACCAATGAGTTAATTTGGAAGGGGGAGGCAGAAAACAGTGAGAATGTAAAACAGGAAGGAAAGAGAAATTAAAAACAGAATTTATTGCTAAATGTATATAAATGTATATAACCTGCTGATAGAAATAGATTTTTATTTTGAGGTAAACAAACCCTCAGACTATGGCCAAAAGAAAATAAAAAGCTAGTAACTTTATACGACCAACTGGAGATACCAGGTAAGGACGGAAATTTTCAGGGACAAGTGAGTAGGACCTCCTGAAAGGTTAAAATTTGGTACCTAGGTAATTAAACACTAAATAGTTCAAAAAATTTCAGGCCATGTTTGTATGATAGGGTAGTATTATTGTTTTTGTCTATAGGCTGTAGTGCCTTGGGGAAAACTATTCTGGGACACGTAAGTTTCTCTGTTTTCCACAGTCACCCTTTCGGAGCTCAGAAACACCCCAAAATTCAGGATGCTTGTTCAAACAGGCATGTAAATTTTCAGTTAATCTATCTCAAAGGATTGGAGAACTGCATTAACCATGCATTTGAACCCCTTTGTGGAGAATCTAGACAATTTCTGATACGTTTACTCTTCCCCTTGAAGAGTCAAAAGAGATCTATAGATCTTTTGGGGAAATGGCTGGCTTTATAAATTATTGAGGCATAACTGCAATAATTAGCTAGCTTTTGTCAGCATCAGACTCCATATATAGCAGAGCTGCTAAACTCTTACTGTTTTTCAGTGCTTTTGTCTCCCTAGTAGATTATATCTGTATGATTGGTTTTGATCACTTCGTAATGAATATTGTATCACAGTGTGCTAGGTAGACTAGTATCAACATGTTCCTTATTTCTTTAGGATTAAAATGTATGTGGGTAGTTTTAGAAGGTATTTGCATTGACTGGAAAAATCCAGTGTTTTCCAAACAATTAGATTCTGCAGATTAGGACAGTCTTTGATTGTACACGATATTACTCTGATGTTATAGGGCAGAGTAAATCCATGTGAAGCTGTTTCAGATCTAAATTGGCTCACAAAGACAATTCATCATTGTCTCCATCCTGAGATGTATACATCCATCGTGTGCTTCAGGGAATGGTAGCGAGTATTTTATTCCTGCTTTAAAGATAAAAAGACTTAGCAACGAGAGCTGAACAGGTTTATCAGACATCACAGCGCAGGCCAAGTGAAGCAAGAAACATAGCTATAGGATACGCTGATGTCCTAACTGTTAGAAGTATGTGGCCTTCCTGGAAAAGTTGGATAAAGATGGATCTGCTTTTATTTAATTATCCAGACTCAGCTTTTGAGAACTTCTGGCTGAGAAATTAACCCGATTTATTTCAGCATGTTAATAGGTGCAAGTGTCTCAGATGTAACTCACTACATCTGCCCTCCTGGC
This sequence comes from Burhinus bistriatus, assembly GCA_013397275.1. NCBI lineage: Eukaryota > Metazoa > Chordata > Aves > Charadriiformes > Burhinidae > Burhinus > Burhinus bistriatus. The sequence continues at coordinate 166,647 of VYXH01003529.1, read as the reverse complement.
TTTTCTCCATTGCTCTTAGTGCTTATACAATGTTAGTCTGGGTTGGCTTATAAAAACTCCTAGGGCATGTACAATTTCTCTTTTGTGGCAGATGGTACCAGGTTTGCATGTCACAGGGCCAATGCTGCAAAGTGATGATCTCGTTGAGTGTGGCCTCATAATGCTTCAGTGGTTTGCTTCTCCAGCCACCATGCTTCAGCAGGCCATAGGAAATACCTTTAGGCAACCTGTTGGCCAACCTACACACTCAGAAATATGGTAGAAGGTAGAGAGTCAAATGCCAGATATGATGCCCTGTAGCACCCTGATGCATGTGACTATTTAAATAAAGGTGAAGCCCAAAAAACATTGGTTAACGTGTGCTGAACTGAGCCTATAGCTTCTGTATCTGGTTTGGATGCTCTTCTACAGAGCTGAAGACATCGAATTGCAAACAGCAGAGCCATTTGTCACCACCATCTAATAATTCTTCCAATACAGAAGGCCTGTGAAACGAATCAAAATGCTGCACTCAAACTCTTGAAAGCATTTCATGCACAGAGCATTGCTCTGCTTAACACATTTCAAACTACAGTAGCTGCTAATAAGATAAAAAGCAGTGACAAATCAGAGAATATCGCCTCCAAAAATCATGCATGACTTACCAGGGCAAACACGTCGTCGCTGAAGAAGGAGAGTGCTCAGCGTCCGTTTCAGGCCTCCCGCTGCAGTCTTTTATGCTTTTTATTTTTATCCTGTTTGTTAAAATAACAGCCCTTTATCAGTGCTGATTGCAGAGATTTTGACTCCTCGCCTGCTGGGTTCCCCCTCTGCTCCATAGGAGTTTCCTAATTGAATATTTCCCCTGTGAATAGAAAAGCTTTGAATAAGAACAGGAAAAAAAATTATTAAGTCTTGAAACCTCCCCCGAATCTTCCACCCCAGTCCTGCACACAAGCTCCTTTTCTCTCCCCAAAGTGCAGAATATTCTTCTTTCAGTGAGCAGCCTCAGCTCTTTTTCTGAAGCTAATCACATTTATTATACGCTGAACATTGTAAATGGACTGCAGGAAGATCCTAACATGAGGAGGAGGGGAAGGAGAGAGAGATGTTCATTCAAAATAAGTTATAAAAGGTGTCTGGTTTGGTTAGAGTCACCAGTGCCTCATTTCTCACATTTGTGAGTCAAAAGCAAGGAATTGTTTAATGCCTGCATTGAGAGCTTGCATTAACAATTTCTGCCCATGCCTTGGTGGATGATGTAGGACTTTGAATTAATCGAAGGATGAATTGTAAACTCTCTTTTCTGGCACCATTATTCCTATTAAAGCACCAGCAGGCTGCATGCTGTGCTTCACTTGAGGAAGGACCAAAAACTTGTGTTTCAGCTCTCGATGTGTGTGGGAGCTGGTGCTTTGGATTGAGACAGAAGGAGGACTTTATCTGCTAGGTTCTTACCCTGACCATGATGGCTACTGCAAATGCTCACGTTTCCTCCTTTCTCATCAGAAGCCGCTGCTCAGGTGCTCTTGCTGCATCCCTCAGCAGAGGAGGTATGAAAAGCCGCAGCTTCAAAGTCAGCTACGCAGAGCGGGACCTACCTGGCTTGGCTGTGAAAAAAAAAACAAATAAAAAATGTCAATGAGGCTGTTGTGCACACCTGGCTTCTTCAAAGCAAGGAAGACTTTTCTAGAAAAAGGAGGTTCTGCTGTATTGTTCCCTGGGATTTCTCAGCTAAGTGTTTCCTGAGTTTCAGAAAGCTCCCTACCCCTCTGCAAACAAAATAAATAAATAGATAGATAGTAAAACGGATGGGAAGGATGTATGAAAAAGGAGAGGATAGATAAGCATGGGAAGGACTTAAAAGGGGTAAAGGGAAATTCTTCTCCCTACATCCCTGCTTCTTCAGCCTCTATGCCGTCATGGATTTAATTTTCTTCTTTTTTAAAGGGGGCTTTGTTCTTCAGATGCTTGTGGAAATAGTCTCACAAAGATATTCCCTGTAATCTTTCAAGTGCATCAGCTCACAATAATAAGAAAACCTGAGGTTCTTCCACTCTCCAATTTAGGCCAGTTACATCCCATCAAGGGAGGGAAACCTGCACATTCTGCTCCTCTCCCACCTCCAGGGTTATACGTCCTTTAGCGCCTTTTCCCATATCATTTCCCCACTTTATGAAGCAGGTTGGTGAATCCATTTATCTGTTCTCCAGCTGCATGTGCAGCAAGAAGATTGCAGCTGGGAGTTACCTCTCCTAGTGAAAGCGAGCAAGAGGGCACCCCTCAGTATCTGTCTTCAAAAATCATCTGTTCTCCTATCAAGTGACCTACTGTTGAATTTCAGCTTTGAAGCAAAACGATCTTGAGAGGAATGCCTGTTAGGGATGGTTAACTGGACTCTGGTACTCCCCATAGATCATTAACAAGAGGTTAATTACATTCTAATTCCTTGAACGAGCCAGCTGAAAAAAAAAAAAAAGTGGAATTCAGCAAGTTTCCCTGTGTGTGTACATCGGTCTGCAAAGCCAGCGCTGGCGCAACAGAAAAGGAAGACCCAGAGAGACCTGAGCCTGCTGCAGATCAGGCTTAGGTGGTTTTGGGCAGGTAGGCAGCACCGGAGTCTGGTTGCAGGACAGATTCAGCCATCACCAGAGGAAGAGGATGGGCTGGGTGGGATGACCAAGGTGGGGGGGTCCTATGGCAGCAGGTTGAAACTGCTACGGACAGTCAGGTTTGGGGGAACTTCCGAGCAGCTGAGTCTGCTGGCTCTCCTGTCAACATGAGGGTAGGAGACAGGTTGTGATTGCTGCTGGGAAGCACTGCAGGGAGGCTGCCGTCTTATTCCCCAGCTCTGCTTCTGTCTCTTATCTGAGCAAAGCAGCAGTGGCTCTGGCTTTGTAGGGTGCACAAGCAACAGGGAGTACAAGGTCCTGGACATTTAGTAGCTCCGGAGAGCTTGCTGCCAGTTCTGATTATGCCTGGAAACAGCCCTGGTTGCAGGCAAGAAAAAGTAAATCATTCTTTTGTAAATGAAGCAGTCTGATACAGGTAGGTACAGAGACTAAAGGTGGGACCAGAACTTAGACTTCCCACGGGTACTCTTTAGGGTAGCATGCCTCTTCTTATGAGGCCCCGCCAGGTGTGTGGAAAAGCATAGCAAATGAGCTTTTGCACTGTGTAATCAAATACGTTGAGTAGCAGAGAAATGGTTAAAGGCCATAGAGAAGGATGCATAGTGCTATGTCGCTACGGTTCTTCTGGCTGTTCACAAGTTGCCCACTAAGTGCAGCACAAGGGAGTGAGCTATTAATAGTTCTGCTCATCATGGAAACAGCATAATCCTAGCACGAGGGAATATGTGAGCTCTGAACTGTAAAGAAAAAACTTCAGGCACAGAAGACAGCTTCGAAACCATGTAATAATTAACAAAACAGGGAAAGAATATGTTTAATAGAGGCTATTCGTGAAGCTACAGAAGAACACCTCTGCATGAAATAAAATTTAAATGAAGCCTTGCACCTGAGCCAGAGAGCAGTGTCCCAGCTCACTCTCACAAACTCTATAAATATTTTTGTGAACAGATCAGTTAAAGTGTTTGCCATACAGGTGCCTAATAAATACTGTTTGTGCTGGAACACGTACATCTCACTTCGATACATATCCATGTCTTCATTAGGGTTCATATGTGTTTCTACAGCTATGAACTACTTCTACAAGTCATTGCTTTTAGAAATTGTTGGCAGAAGAGTACCAGACTGAATTTCTATCAAAAGCATTGACAGAAAATGAATATACGTTCAGTTTGACAGTGTCCTCAGATAGTTAGTAATTTCCAGTGAAGTCTGTAATAAAATAGTATGTTTTGGTTATTTGTACATGCCAAACACTTATATAAACACACATCTAATTTTAGTGCCTAAAGTGTATTCACAGTTTCCTGAAATTACCAATGCTGTGATCATGACTCTCAGGCAAGAGGAAGAAAATCCTATTAGTGCATTCCCACAGAGAAAAACAGTATGTTTTGGAATAACAGTAGCTACTGAAGGCCTTGAAGATAATATATAGAGGACATAATATTTGAGTAAATACCATCATATTTGTATGTGAGTATTATGCAGTATATTTATAAAGAAACCTTCTCTGTTAAATGCTTATACCTTGATTAAATCTTGTAAAAAATGCTAAGTATATTTCCAGGCGTATTTCTATTACCACTATACAATATCTGGATCACTTGCATTCAGAAGGTATGCAAATGGCTTTTGCTGGGTCATCCTTTAGCTGGTATTTCTAACAAATATAATGCCACGGGGCATTCCTCTTGTCAGAACACATTTATTTTATTATCTAGATGATTAGGGCTGTATTTTTTCCTCACATATTCTGCCTTGATGATATGCTGAATTCTCAGATTTTCAACAAATGCTTACAATGCAATTACTTTAAATATAATACGTTTCGATATATAGTGTCTTTTACCCCCATTTTTCACAGACCTTTAAAATTATTAAGTTTATATTAAAATTACCAAAATGAACAAATTCGTTATGGCTCTACTACATAGGTGGAACTATCATTGATATTGGCTCAAAATATTGTCATAAATGTTAAAAACGTACAATAAAGTATGCAAATGCTCACATACAGAGTTTAGAAAAGATAGAGCTGTAGGCTACTTATTTCAATATTTCCATTGAATTAAGAATAACAATTCTAATTTATAGGAAATGTTATTGTTAAAGAATTTGTTTTAATTCAAGGTGTGGAACAAAAAGAAAAAGCAATTTGTACTTTAAAAACAGGGAGTTGAATGTGAGCTCTTGCTCTCTCAGATGTCTTATTAATCAAGCCCCGGTGCCATTTCTATTACTGCTTTAACATGAACAGTCACTGGGAAAACGAAATAAGAAGATATTTGAAATCATGTCCCCCACATCCTAGCTGACTGGCTTTTCAGCTCCTAGGCTAATAACTCATTTCTATTAGCTCTCATTTGTTTCGCATTCTTTCAGCTTTCTATTAAGGCTTTATCAAAATTGTTCTTTTTATTTTTACTTTTTATTTTAATTCACTCTCTTTCCAAATGCATAAACATTAGAGTCTGAAACATAGCCTGGCTAGGAATGAAATGTATTTGTAGTACAGAGTGCAAACTGTCTTGGATAAAGTTTATCAGAGGAGAAAGCGCAGGATTATGAAAGAATAAAAATTAAGATATACCAGAAGCAAGGTCTTTCTGAGTCACCACGCTCCTCTAGAAATAGATTATTTGCAATGAACAGGAAAAGAGATGTAACATAAGTAATTAATACCAAATTCACCAAAATCTTTTGTCAATAACTTCATTAATAATGTGATTAATATACTGTAACTTTTGTCCTGATTGTAAAAATGACCATCAAATAATTAATTAATCCTTTTATAATAGGCAGGATTAGCCAAATCTACCTGGACCGAAAATCTAGGCAGCCTAACTCCAGGTGAAGTCCTGTTAGTAGAGCAGTTGTAGATGTCAGTAGGGGAGATGCCCTACTCAGGCACCAAACAACCTCTACTCTAATAGATCCCTTGACCTTAAAACCAGATTAGGGCGGTTTTGGTCTCCTTTCTGGCAAACATAGTATAGGCGTATACTTAAATGTTGTCATTTTATGGTTATGTTATCAGTTTGCTCCAGGCAGTATGAAAATATTGGAATAGGCAAAGTCCGCAATGATATTAGAGTCAAATAAAAGTTTCAGAAATGGATCCTGAGTGTCTGGATCTCTATTTGCATCTAGCCATGATTGCAAAGCATAAAGGCTACGTCAATGGCACTACAAGAAGGCTGCATTTGTAGGCAATCCAGTCTCTGGCCTCTGCTAGACATAAAACATTCCCAAAGGCAAGAATTATTTTGAATGGGCCGTGGGGGGTTTTTCCATATTAATAATACTGCAGGCCTTTAACTTCTTAAACACCTAGTGCTGTTTGATTGAGAAGGAGCTCAGTGGAGGACAAATGAGGATGAGACTGTATAGGGCAGTACCTCTGCGGGTGGGGGATGATGCTCATGTCCACCAGCGTCTGGCTTTGCGCGGCTGCCACCCTCCCTGCGTGCCATGGCACTGCCTCCTAAGCGTGAACCCCTGGGGACCGACAGCAGGAGAGGGGCTGGCCCCATTTGGAGAGGAGCAGGGCATCTAGAAAATCCCTCCATTTTCTTGCAATGGTATAGCATGTTTCCCAGAAGAAAGCATTCTCCAGAGGAGCACACAAGCACCAAATATTGACCTGTTAGCAAAAAAGAAAAAAAAAAAAAGTTTTCGGTAATTGTTTCAGTAGTGTAGATGTATTAATCCCGGTAGCTTAGACTGATATCAGTCCTTCCCACATTTTATATACTATCTGTGCTTATTGAAAAAAAAAAAAAAAAAGGGAAAGAAAAGCTGTGAAATAAAGTGATGTGCTATTGAGCTTGAGCCAAACCCTCTGAGCGGGGCTTGTTGCTATGTGATGTTAGTCAACAAGGGAAGAACAACCACAGAGCTGCTTTAATTACTTGAACTATTCACCTAAAACTCCAGATAAACTGACTTTCCAAAGAGAAAGAAATCACTCTTTTCTTTGCTACAGGAAAGGGAAATGCTGAGCTTAAAAAAAATAAAAAAATAAAACCCTTCATTTGCCTGAAGTTTCTACCCAGAATTCCTCCCATGACAGCTGGACAGGGAAAATGAATATACAAGATGCACAAAACAGGGATCCCATTTTTGGCAGGAAAGGTACTGCCAGCCGCACATCCTGCATTCCAGCCTTGGTCTTCTATCATTAAGGGAGAAATGACATGAAGCTGGTACCTCTGTGTGATAACATGCAATACCACTGTCTTTTTGTCCCAACATTCAGGGACAGTCTTCCCTACTCAGCTGTTAAAGAAAGTTGAAATCATGACAGCTGGACAAGCTTTTTCCCAAGTGGCTGGAGACAGGTTTGCCTGAAGGCACCTGAGACTTGGAGAACAGGCTCCTGTGGGCCTGGAAACTACAGGCCTGGAAACTACAGTCTCATCCTCATTTGTCCTCCACTGAGGACCCAGGAAACTACAGGCCAGTCAGCCTCACCTCCATCCCTGGAAAGATGATGGAACAGCTCATTCTGGGCAACATCTCAAAGCATCTGGAGGAAAAGAAGGTTATCAGAAGTAGCCAACATGGATTCACCAAGGGGAAGTCATGTCTGACTAATCTGATAGCCTTCTACAATGGTGTGACTAGACGGATAGATGAGGGGAAGGCAGTGGATGTTGTCTACCTTCACTTCAGCAAGGCTTTTGACACTGTCTCCCACAGCATCCTCCTAGGTAAGCTTAGGAAGTGTGGGTTGGATGAATGGAAAGTGGGGTGGATTGAAAACTGGCTGGCAGAGAGAGCTCAGAGGGTTGTGATTAGTGGCACAGAGTCTAGTTGGAGGTCTGTGACAAGTGGTGTTCCCCAGGGGTCAGTACTGGGTCCAGTCCTGTTCAACATATTCATCAATGACCTGGATGAAGGGGTAGAGTGTACCATCAGCAAGTTTGCTGATGACACAAAACTGGGAGGGGTGGCTGACACACCGGAAGGCTGTGCTGCCATTCAGTGTGACCTGGACAGGCTGGAGAGTTGGGCACAGAGAAACCTCATGAAGTTCAGCAAGGGCAAGTGTAGGGTACTGCACTTGGGGAGGAATAACCCCATGCACCAGTACAGGTCAGGGGCTGACCTGCTGGAAAGCAGCTCTGTGGAAAGGGACCTGGGAGTCCTGGTGGACAACAGGATGACCATGAGCCAGCAATGTGCCCTTGTGGCCAAGAAGGCCAATGGCATCCTGGGGTGCATCAAGAGGTGTGTGGCAAGCAGGTCGCGGGAGGTTATCCTCCCCCTCTACTCTGCCCTGGTGAGGCCGCACCTGGAGTACTGTGTCCAGTTCTGGGCTCCCCAGTTCAAGAAGGACAGGGAACTGCTGGAGAGGGTACAGCAGAGGGCTACAAAGATGATTAGGGGACTGGAACATCTTTCTTATGAGGAAAGGCTGAGGGACTTGGATCTTTTTAGTCTGGAGAAGACTGAGAGGGGATCTCATCAATGCTTACAAATACTTAAAGGGAGGGTGCCGGGAGGATGGGACCAGTCTTTTTTCAGTGGTGCCCAGTGATAGGACAAGAGGTAATGGGCACAAACTTGACCATAGCAAGTTCCATCTAAACATGAGGAGGAACTTCTTTACTTTGAAGGTGGCAGAGCACTGGAAGAGGCTGTCCAGAGAGGTGGTGGAGTCTGCGACTCTGGAGACATTCCAAACCTGCCTGGATGTCATCCTGTGCAACCTGCTCTAGGTGTCCCTGCTATGGCAGGGGGGTTGAACTAGATGATCTCCAGAGGTCCCTTTCAGCCCCTGTGATCCTGTGATTCTGTGGAGAACTGATAGAGGCCAGTGGGATGCACTGCTTAGTAGCTTAGAGGTAAGAAATCAGTCCAAAGGTCTCTGCTCTGCCTTTTATCAGTAACCTCCTGTGGATGTCTTTCTGTGCCTGAGTTCATACCTTTCCTACCTGCAGATAGGTCATACTATGTTTTTGCAACTCCTTTATACTAATGCAGTAAAGTTTGTAGACCAACTCTCCTTTCCTGAGTAGATGTGCAGCAATCACCTGTTGATGGAGGCATGTCAGCAGACAAGGCAAGGGAGAAATGATATGGCAAGGAGACATTTACTTACTGAAAGCCAAACTGCAAAGGGGGAAGTGAATTGCTGCTAAAGTTGCTTCTGGAAAGTGATGTGTTTTGTTTTTCATATAACTAGTTACTGTGTTTCTGCAAGTTGAGGTTGCACCTTCCATAATTGATTATTCCTGGATACTCTACAAACTAATCAGGAATTAATTTCAAAGAAATGACAAGATGCTGAGAGCTGAAGTCTATTGTCACTGTGAAATCCTGTTTTTCTGCAGTATTAATCAATATGTCTCAGCCTTTGAGAATATTTTTTTTAATTTACTTTTTCCATCAGAAGGTGCTAGAAAATACACATCCCATTTGGGAAATATTTAAAGTACAACATACAAGAAAGACAAAGTCGAAATCAAATTGCAATGAATTCTGAAACCAGGCCTGAGGGGTTATGCGAGACAAACTATTGAAGCCTACGCAAGCCGCTTTGGCCCAAGGAGGCTGCCAGATAGTCTCCCAGGCTCTCAAATAGAGCTGGAAAGAAAGTTGTGTTGTTGACTTTTCAAGTTGATTGGTGTAGGAATGGAGGTAATTTTCTTGCACTTGAGGAAACAGACACAAAAGAGAAAGAGGCAGTGTAGCAAAAAGTAGGGAAGCATGGTTTTGTGTTCACGTTCTCAGGGTACGTGGCAGCTGGTCAGTCACAGATGGATGCTCTGGGCTGGCAGGTCGGCCATGACGGCTGTTGCTTTAAACCTTGGCTTGCATCCCTGGTCCGCAGCATCATCAGGATGGGTTTGAATAAATCTTTTTTCCTTCCCTCGTTCCTTTGCAGGCTATGGCCAAGTGAAGGGGTCGGTCTGTGCTATGAGGTTGGTGTGGCATTCACTCCCAGGTCAGGAGGAATGCCAAGAGAGGAGACGGGACAAAGTGAAGAAGGACGCACAGCCATGGGATGATGGAGCAAGAGCTCATGCAGCTCAGAGCATCTGAGCTGGACATCCCAACTGCTGGGGCTTGTGCATAAAGATCAGAGTTATCCATCCCTGCCAGCTTTACACCAGTGCATCCTGCAACAACCCATCACCTCTTTGTTTTGGTCCATAGTGCTGTGTTTCTCTTTGGGTGTGTATATATAAAGCTCCTCAGACTCTAAACTAATGTCTGATATAAATAAAGTAATATATATTGGAGTTACCATTAGACCTAATTTTTCTCCTTCACTTAGAAGTCTTGATAATACCACAGCCCTTGAAAATTAATAGTTTATTGTATTTGAATTATCCTATATTTGTCTCCTCTTTGTATTCCTTCTGTCATTAGCCATAAGACTATCTAATGACTAGTGATTACTGCCATAGGTAATGACATATAACATATGATGAACTTTCACCAGTTTCCTACAGGTGAGCTAGCAGATCAGTGGTCTCAATTAATACCAGTATCTTTTTCTATTACATGATTGCTACTCAGAATCAACCCTTTGTTCATAAGATTGCAATCACAAAAGGAAGAAATAAGAAAAATATGATGGATAGCTGTGTTCCTCGCCCCAGGTGGCCCCAGAGACAGTTATGTACCAAACCTCTACAAATGTCCATTTCCTCTCTATCTTCTGAATGCTTGCAACCCTTGATCCAGCAATCGCTGCCCTGATGTCACCAGGCAGGACTGGCTAAATGATCAGCATTTTTAAGTCTGAGCTTTGGCCTTCCTAAGCCCTCAGCCCCAGCCCCATGGTACACATCTTTGCAGTGAGGCACGCTACAGTGTGGGATGTCTGGTGGGAACCCATTGTTAAAAATATCAGCTAGCTGTGCTTCCTGGGTAGGAAGTTCCAGGAGGAGAAACTTCCTCCCTTGGATGCGGAGCTATAACTTCTTTATTGCGTAGGGACCGCAAGAGCAGCTGTGAGAACCTGTGGCAGGGAAGGGGAGATGTAAGGCAGGGACAGCTAAATGAACCCTGTGCTCGAGGTGCTAAGACATGACGTCTCGTGTCAAACGCTGCTGAACAGAGTGGGGAAATATGTGTGTACTCTGAGCTCGCAGCTGCCAAGACAGACATGTTTTATTCGTCATTTCTAGCAAAGTCTGCGAGCACATGCTGAAGAACCAGAGGAGCTCCATTGCCTCCAGGAAATTCAGCACACTGTACCAGGCGACAAACATAACTCTAGTGTGCTTACTTCCTTCACCTAAAATGTCACCTATCTCACTGTTCTGGTAGTAATCGTTGGGGTATAGGTATGATCACAGTCAATGTTTTCTAAAACAGATTACACAGATGCCAATCTACATACTGTGCTACAGCACAGCTAGTATTGAATAAAATAATTTTCACAGTCTCATGTTGTTTTGGAATTGGAACATATTTATTCATTTGTATTATTTAAAACTTTTTTTTATGCAAATGCACTCATTATGGAAAGGACATACTGTATGGCTGAAGAAATAAAAGGATCTTAATCCTAAAAATGAGATATATATGTATCTAATGCATGTATGCATAATATTGATATAAGTATATGTACATAACTCTATTATATGTGCAGATTTTTGATATGGAAATTCAGGAATGACACAGTGTTTTCAGTTCAAATAGCATGAGCATATTCAATTTGAAAGCACAAACAAGAGCAAAATATAGCATTTGGTTTTCCGAACCTGAGAGAATATTCCAGTTAAGAGGAAGTGGAGGCCAAACCATTTCAGCATTTGGAGAATGCAAATTATCCTGTAGCTAATTTACCCTGGGCAAATGAGCTGCACTTCCTAGAGGGCAGGGCCCCTCTCTAGACTAAACACCATACAGATTAGATCAAGTTTACCTTTATGAGAAGGAAAAGGTAAATTTGCTTACAAGAACTGAATACAGGGGTTTTGCTGTGTGCGGAAAATGATGTCTTCTGATTTCATTATGCATGCTCTTTGCTGTGCTGGGAGTCAGGAGCTAAGCAGTGCTTTTCTCTGCTCCTCTAGCCCCTGTGCCCAAGGCACGCGAGGAAATTCTTGGCACCCTTCAGCTCCTTGGGGGCTGCTGCAGAGACACCCGCAAGCCTGCACGGTTTGGTAGCCTACCACAGATAGAATAAAAATATGATTACAAACTGGGACTCCTGGAAGAGCAAATTTGAGAGCCTGGCCACAGAGGAGAGATTTGTGCCCCTGCCACGCGTTGCACCCGGGCTGCTCTGCAAGCGTGGGAAGAAGGAGATGTGCTGTGTACCAAAACCTGTGCAATCTACACCACAGAGCAGTCCCGATGAGGGAAGTACAGCTTCCTCTCTGCTCTCTTCCCAGCAGACCAAAAAGAGGGAAAAACAGCTTCTCCCTCAGTGACTCCAGAGCCCTGCTGACAAGGAAATTAAGTCGTCAATGCTTCAGTTTAACAAAGCTTTGACTAGACACCAGGAGAACGATGCTTCCCACAAAGTAAGGCCTCCTTTACCCTCTTTCTGCAGGTTTTGTGTGGCAAATTTGGGGGGGGAAGATGTTATATACAAGTAAACCCAGATAAACTTTTCTGAAGAGAAACAGATTATGCAGGGTTAATTTCTATTTCAGAGAGGAAGATGAACTGAAACATACTGAAAGTGAATACATGTAAAAGAATTTATTCGGGGTATATATTCCTCTTCAGCAGATTGTTCAGCCAGGCTGTGTGTAAGACTTTGCCTGCTGAGGCTGTGCTCTTTTTTTCAGTTTTATTTTAAACAGCATCCACAGAAATCTTGCCAAGTAAGACTCTGGTGCCAATTCATATGCTCCGTATGGCCTGAAGTGCTGGGCTGTTTGGGGTTTTGTTTGGGCACGGGGAGGACAACAACGTTGTTTTGGTTCACAGACACGATCCCCAAGTCCTCCCATTTCACTGAGTTTTCAGGAAATGAACATATGGCTTTGGAAAATCCAGCTCCTAGTCTTGGGCTGCGTCAGCTATAATGAGGAGAGGAGCAGCACAAACCAGAGGCAAGTCACTCACACATACGTGTCTAGCACAGGAAGAATACCTTCAAAGAAAGCTGAAGGAGTCGGATATTTCATTCGGGAAGACAGCACTCAGATTTGGGTACTAAACACTGTCATCATCTTTTTGGAAGTCATAGCCGTATGCTTTCAAAATGTTCTGCAGAAGGGGCTGTATTGATCTGTTGTGCATCGTTAGCAAGCAATTCTCACAATCTCTTAATTCTCAAGTCAAAAAAATGGTCTTCGGCAGAAAAACAAATGTTCCCCTTTAGGAGAGTTGGGCTTCAAGCCACCATTTGCCTGTGATGCTGTGCTCAAAAAAAGGCCACAAGTTATTTTTTTAACACAAGGAAACACTTTCTCTTCCACTTCTCGCCCACCAGTGGCTGAAACTGACATTTTCAGACTTGAGAATGCAAGAAATATAGATAAACAATTGAAACTCTAGGGACTTTCGACTTGATAGCTGGAAATTTTAGCAAGTTAAGTAAAGAAAAGAGTATTACTTAGTGTCTCTGTACACTGCAAAAGTGAAGGGGAGCTCTGCTGTTTGCTGCGATAGGTACAGATCAGGCCATCACTAGCCCTGCTGCTGCATGCTGTATTGAGATAGAAAGTTTGCAAATAATAAGAGAGAATAAAATTCTTGTCTGCTGAGTTAACTTCAGTAATTATTTCATTTCTATTTTTCTTCTGAACTCACTGACTGTGGACTCCTATCACAAAGGTCAAGAAAATAGGCGTTTTCCCCAAGAATTTCTAAGGCTATCAGAAATGGGAAGCGCTCTATTGTAAAATCCATTGTCATTAAACTAAAGCTCAATAACTGATAAATCCCACAATCACGCAGATTTGTGGCCCCAGTATTGGAGGAAAATAGTACTTTGCTAGTCTGCTTCGAGCCTTGCCGGTTAAATGAATGGCTGTAACTTGTTGTTCCATACACAGTATCTTCACAGTTTCTACCCAGTGAACTTAAAGGGTGGACACTTGAAATGAAAATGTAAATGAACCAAGTCAAGTTCCCAGCACGAGCTAGGCAGTAAAAGACAGCTGTAGTTCTGAGGACTACAAACCAAGATCAACATTTCAAAAGTACCCTGAAATTGTTTACTGCCATTAAAGCACAAATGCCTTTGACTGGATGTGAAACTAAAGTATTAGATTTCTGCTCTTGTTCCGATGTCTCTTAAATGAACAAGCTTTAAATACATTGCTTTTTATACGCTGCACTTTTGTTTCCTTTTATGTAACAGATTATTCAGAGCACTTTCTTTGGGATAGAGTTTGTCAGTCAGATGGAAGTTATTTGATTTCACAAACACCTTCACAGAGCAAGACGTGTGCCTTTTATACTGAACATTAATGCAAATACATGCACTCTACCTAATTCAAGGAGACACCATTCTGTTAGAGCTCTCATGCTAATCTGCAGCTTTGCTCTGGCCCCTTTACGCAAAATCAAAGTGAAGAAAAGCTATGAAGGTGTTCAAAAGTCCCTGGCAATAGCAACAGGGGAACTCCTCTGACCACGCACAGCAGAAAGCAGCCATGAAATTGCCTTCTGAGTACTTCATGCAAGTTTAAACATGGAAACGGTAAGTGTAGGACCTGACAGACGGGTATCAAAGATTATGCAGAGTTTTAGGGCAAGTCTGTATTACATGGGACAAACCCAGGGAGATGACTGGAGTTCAAACATTCCCAGAGCTGTCCAAGTTACATGGCCTCCAGGGCAGACTGAAGCGCGCAAGTATTTATGCCCTATTTTAATGACCTGATCTCAATTTCACAGCCCTGTTGTTTTGCCTACCTGTGGACAGCAGGATGAAGCTCACTATGAATTTTTTTTTTCCCCATAGGGATTTTCTGGCCCGGAGGAGGAGAAAATCAAACCTGCTGCAGTGTGTTATGCAACTTCTTTTTTTTCTTCAGATGAGAAAGTGTTGATCCTTGCCTTCTTCACAGGCTGGCCTCCCAGCTGCTAGCTTCCTCGCTTTTATTACAAAGCTCTACCACTTTAGTCTGATCCTTCTCCGTGCTGCATCATTCTCTCACTTTACCTTATGAAGTTTGTTCCGAGTGGACTTTATTAATTTTAAGCAAATTGACTGCTTTCCACTTTAATCAGACTGAAGTTGTGACTGTGTGTTGTTTACCTATAGTATGAAGGGGAAAAACTCTGTTTGCTTGGGAGAGATCAGAGGACTCTCAGGACTGAGACTTCCTTAGGTAAGCTTGCTGACATGTGGAACATCACTTTCTTTACTCATGTGCATTTTTTCCTCTCTCATTTTAATATTACACCACCACCACCCCCCAACTATCTATCAAGGTTATACACTACTATCCTGAGATGTGGTTTATTTGCTGCTGCAAACGGTTAAAGATTCTGTAGCATCCTATATTATTTCTTCATTTGTTGCAGACAAAAGGTGGTATATTTTCAAACTGTTTCACTGTGTTTTAGCTGAGAGATTTCCATCAACACAGCTGCTTTCTATGCAGCTACAAATACCTGAAAACCTAAGGCTTACGCAGAGCAGCCAGAGCCACTTGTAAGAGGTGCCTCATGGCCCATTAACAAAGCTGTCATATGTGGCTTGCCTTTAATTAAATATTGATAGGGATTTAGTCTTGGTGCAATGTTTCAGACTAATATGGAAAAGTCCTTTTAATCTGCATAACAGATCAACATGCCACTACATTGCTCACCCCTGTACTTCTGGCTGGATGAAGCTGACACACAAAATGAGAAGGTTGTTCAGGTTTTGGTGCCAGTTGAATCCCCACTGTCTTTACTAGCACAATAATTAAGGATGCCAGTTAGTGTCAGTGATGGTTTATGTGAATTGTGGTTTATACACTATGGTATTTTAATTCCCATAAGGGGAATCATCAACCTGTTTCACAACAATTTATCAATAGGGTTTTTTCCTAGGTTTGAATCTAGTCTTGAAAAATTAAGAGGTCTGTAAAAGTTTCACAGTTCAATATCAGCCTTACGCAAGTCAGTAAATAAATACTTTTCCAATTGAATGGTTCTCATCCTGAGAAGAATTTCATGACTTGCTGCCCACTTCCGTGTGCATGGCAGGTACCCCTGAAGATCGCACGTGTCTCTGGAACTCTCGCCTGCACGTTAATTGTCTTTGTGTGCAATTGTCATAGCTGCTAAAGGGTCTCATGAGACCTAGATGGTCAATGCTGTAGTGCCCAGGAAAGAGAGGTAACTCCTTTTTTTTGAGCTGTAGTCTGTATATTTGTAGATTCTTTCACTTTTAGGTCTGCCTTTTTTCATTAGCCATTTAATAAGTACTTGTAACTACTGAGCTCTAAACTTTTTTTTTATTGCTCAAGAAAAAAAAAGATAAGGTGCTGACTGTCAATTTGAGTGCAGTATTTAAGATTTCTTTTCAGTCCTTTGAGAACACATTTCAGGCTCAGGAGACATTCCACAGAATCAGCAAATTCTGACAAGTATGAATGATTCACTTACACTGTATTTTTCTATTGTGTGGTGCTGATTTCTTCTGATGCTCAATTTTACAGCCAAAATTGTCTTTGAAGAGTACAAATGAGCTACTACCTGGATGTACAACATGCTTTGTATTGCAACTTTGCATGAATGGATTAGTCTACTTCTAACACGGATTTCTTCTAAATTTGGTTTTCTTCACAGTATTCAATCTCAGATATTTTCCTTCCTGAATTGATACAGAATGTAATGAAAGAAAAACATTAATAAGCTTTCTTCTATCACTTACAGCACTTTATTCTCTTCATATCTCGTCCATAGGAATGGCATTCTTTTCTCACTCCTAAGCTTACATACATCAGCCATAGCAGTATTGTACAACATAAGCAGAAGGAAAATGCAGCTCTAGAAACATTTAAGTTTAAGAAGAAACAATTTCAAGTAAGTTACTTATTGGAGTCTGGTCTGTAAAATCTGGTCCTGGCATTTTGCTCAGGAACCGTTTCAGGCCAGTGGTGCTTGATAGACATCCTGTTTGCTGATATATTTCCAAGGGCTGTTATTACTAGACCGTGTAGTTCTACACCTGTCTTACTCCAGTGAGGAAACTAGTCTTTTTAAAGAAGTGATCTCTAATGCCACAGTCAATGGATTCCATTTATTCATGTGGTTTCGAGTTGTACCAAATGAACGAATCCTACAGCACTAGGTCTTTCAGGATCTAAGCATTGGCTGGAGGCAAATCCAGATCTGGAGTTGTTTTCTTTTGGCAGGGCTCATATTGACGGAAACAGCACTTGGATTTTTGGGAACCCTTCTTCCAGCACTCAGTTCTGAGTTGTTTGTTTGTGGAACCCTGTCCTAAGATATAAAAGGTCCTTACTTTATTGCCAAATCCCTGAGCAATGGGTAGTCTTTATAAATGTTTCAAAACCCCTTCACATTTGTGTACTTTTGGCATGCTCTACATCTGCATGCATCTGCATCACTTAACACTAGGGAAGAAAAAAAATACAAGACAAAACTGAAATTAAAGTTGAAAAAAAACCAAAACAACAAAACAAAAAGATGCTCCAAGGTGTAAAGAAAAGGGAGCAAATGAATAAATGCTAGTTAAGCATTACTATGTATTGGGGAGCCACAGAAATGTTAGGCAAACAGGCAAAACATGAGTATATCTAATAATTCTGCAAGACATAATGGTAATGTTGGTCTATTTAGCAGCTATTACAGAGCAAGGAAGCTGCAAGAAACTCATAGGAAGCAAAATAAGTGGTAGCAAATGCTTTTCAAGAGAGTTTAAGCACCCTGCCTATTCTGTAAAAACAAATTTTATTCAGTGATGTTGAACAGCACCTGTAAAGTAGAAGACTTTCCAGCAAGAGAGGATGAATATTACAGCTTCAAGAACGCATTGACTAGTGCAGTGACAAGAGAGGCTGTGCCAGTGAAACTGTGATATGTTCATCCTTCTGAATCCAAATAATGGGATCGTGTGTTGTGCCTCTGCAAGAGTTATTCAAGCACATGTAACATTCACTACTGGGTCTTTATCATCCTCAAACAGGTATGGGATAAAGATTTTCCCTACTCTGTACGCTTAGAATTGAAGGGTAGGCTAGATTAAGGGACTTGCCCAAGGGCACAGAGGAAGACTGAATCCAACCATTGCTCTTGTCAACTGGCGCACCATTTATCAGGTTGCTGATTAAGTGGAGGGTCCTACATTCTATTATTGGTGATGCTGGTCTGACAAGAAGGATGCATTAGTCCTGATAAGGTGGCATACAAATGAACCATGTTAATTTAAGTACCATTAGAAACAAAAGACAGAAGGAAGAAAATCAATGCTTTGTTTTATAGTAAAGAAAAAATCAATAAGGAAAGAAATGGTATTTTCTAGGATCTCAGAAAATGTGTTGGACAATGGGGAACAGTTAGAGGGAATTAAAACTATTTAATATAAGTTGCTGGTGCCCTTTTAGACAACGATGGTCTAGAGCTATCATTCTGTAATAAAAACCTGAGTAAAATCCGAAAGTACAAAGTTGTGAGAAGGAAATAATATCAAGTAGAGGCTGGTTGTTGTGTTGGGTTTTTTTAAATTAAACTGGCAGACAGTTGCAGTGAATCTGTGAAAATTGCAGAAAAGATGCTAACAAATAAAATTAAAAAATAAACTTGTACAGCAAATGAGAGGCTACATGTAATCCCAAAAAACACAAGGCAGGTTTACATAAGAAAACTGCCAGAGTTCCATTTCTAGTCTTGTTTTTCTGTCTCCTAGAGTAGCCCATAGCAGATGGCTAGGAAAAAAATGTGAAAACAGGCCAAAAATGGAATAAAGTTTTCATGGTGTTGACTCTTGCTCTTAGCAGTCTGCAGTTTAGAGACATACTGAACCAGAGCTTGCATCTGGACCATTCTATTTAANGGTGACATGATTGTCATCCTGGGAGCTTGATACAGTTTTGTATGTATTTTGTTTTTTTCTTTTTATTATTTTATTATTAATATTTAATTAAAGTAGTTTAGTTCCTTTTAAACTCCTTAGTCTCTCTTTTTTTTCTGTCTCTCCTGCCTCCCTTCGGAAGTGGAGCAGGAGAGAGAGAGCATCTGTCATTCCACCTGATTGGGCCAATCTGGCCCAAACCATGACATAGACTTTGACATTACTTTCATAATTTTGTAACTGCTCTTTAAAGACAATATTCTGTCAAAACAAATCCCACCATTTAAGTAACTATTATATTAAAAATCAGTGGGTTTGGTTTGCTTTAAACTTGTTTACTTATCATTGGGTAGCTGAAAAATTGTTCCCTTAACTCCTTCCTCATATTGTTTCATAGTTATGCAACAGATTTCTGTTTCCCTTTGCTCCCTGTGCCCAAAAGTAATTTCTTTGTTAAACTGTTGTGGTCTTTGATATTTATTTTCTCTGAAATATAAATCATTCGCTAATTCTTAAATATAATTTTGCTCTTCTCTTTTTCATCATAGGTGGCTTTGGTACCATACATAACATTTGGGATATGAATTTATGCAATGTCATAATGACAGTCTCCTATTTGTTTTCTGTTTCCTCCTAGTAATTCCTAGTATTTCTTTTTTTCTTTTTGACTGCCAGTGAGTTTTTTACAGCAGATTTCGCATACCTACTAACAGTGTCTCACGAGTCTTTCCCAAGTGATAATATATGTGATGTTGAGTCCATCAGCTGTTTGGTCTTTCTTTTAATGTTGATTGTCATATTATATGAAACTGTGTCATTCTTTTTTTCACCCCTTCTCCAGCTCTCTCACTTTATGCATTATGGTGAAAAAAAAGAGCTGGCCCCGGGGAATGCAGCCACTCCTGCCCGTGTTGTTAGAATCATAGAATCATAGAATCGTTAAGGTTGGAAGGGACCTTTAAGATCATCAAGTCCAACCATTAACCTAACCTGACAAAACCACTTCTAAACCATATCCCCAAGTACCACGTTTCCTGCCTTTTAGCTAGTTTTCTGTACACAAGCAGATCTTTCTCCTGTACCACAGTAGTTTAATTTTTTAGCACCTTTTGGTGAAGGACTTTGTCTAAAGTTGTAAGGAAAACTGCAGTTTAGACCCCTTCACTAGTTGGAGCATTCTTTGCCATATTTCCATGGACTGTTTTTCAGAGAATTTTAAGAAATTTGGGAGGCATGATTTATTCCTCATTATAACACATTTGCCATCCTTTTATACATTCATGTATGTATTATGTATGTATTATGGCTTCACATAATTTGCATGTCAGATGAATCAAAATTTCTGATCCATAAGTACTTTTAGATGCCTTGTAAAAAACATGTAACTGGCATCATAAAAATATCTTCTATTTCTCTGACAGCAAGGCCAATAGAAGTGGTATACTGCACACAGTACTTAACTGTTACCAATTTCATATTTAAATTCCTTTAGAATTCCTGGAATTCCATTAGAAATCTTAGAACTCTGTTCTGATGGTTTATTAAGACATTTATTTATTTGTTATAAAGGCTCTTTTGCTGATACTTCAGTTTTGGCCATAGTTCCATAAACTAGCATCCTGTAAAGGACTCTGGGACAGAAATCTGCCTAAGGTTGTCTGTTTCATGGTAATAAAATAAGATTACTTTGATTTTTTTCCCTATAATCTTATGCCCCCTGACTACTCCCATAGTATCTCTTTTTTTATTTGGCATTTTACTAGTTTTCTCGTTTCTAATGTTTTGGGAAAAGTTTCTAAGAGTTTTGAATTGTTTTACCAAGTGTTCCTCAAAAATCTTTTTTTTGGTCCATCATGTTCTGGGTTTACATTTAACTTGCTGGTTTTGCATTTATATATTTTATAACTTCTCTGTGTATGTATATAATATAAATATGTTGCATTAATATATGCCTATAATACATTCTGTATTGTATAAAATATATTTTATTTTTTATTGAGGTTCTACATTTTTACCACCAGTTTCATATTTCCTTCATTTGAACACAATTTCAAACTTCGAAGTAGTCTACTAATTGCATTAACCTCTTCTACTTTGCTATTAAAACTACGCCATTTTTTCTTGTGTTCTAGTAATTTCTTCTTGATAGGCAATCTTGGTTTAGTCTGGGCCACCAACATGGTGTCTTTAAACAGTCTTCCTTTCCAATCCTTCTTTCAGTCCTTTTTCATAGCTTTTTATGTAATTCCCTTTCTTGAACCTAAATGTTACATAGTGGATGTTTTGGCTTTTTAACTGCTGTGACAGAGTGGATCATTGTCAGATACACATTTACCCGGTTCCGTGTTGCTTGGGATTAAATTTTGCTTTTGTAAATTCTTATTGTTCTAAGAAATAGTTTAACATAATATGCAAATCCATTATAATGTCTAAAAATTTAGTCTCTGCATCACTTCTTCTTGTGAAATGTATCCAAATGCTTACCACTGGGGATAAGTGAGTCTCCTGTTACTGAATTTTCTATGCTTACAGTATATGTAATAGTTTTCAGCATTACACAGTCTTTACCACCATCCTGGTTGGATGGTCAATTACACCTTATGCAACACATTTAATATACACTGATTGCATTTAGGTATGGAATTTTAATACATACTGATTCTTTATGGTCAAAGTCTCCCAATTATTTCATGTTTTTTCTGTATCCTTTTGCTCCATTCCACCTTGTTCTTTTTTTCTTTCCTGTATTTAGGAAAAACAGTCCTAAAAGGCATATCATTCTTCTGCTTGGTAATCTGTCATAACCTGTCTCCAAATTTAGATAGGCCAAAGTTGGTCATAAGCACTAAACTAATTTTCAAAAATGGTTAGAAAAATTGCAATAATAAAGATTACTATGTAGCCCAAAACTGTAAGCATTTCTGAGACAATCCTAAAATCATAAAACATGTGAAGTATGACAAGATAGTATCTTGTAGAAAATGGAAGGTAAAGTACTGCATTGTACCAGAAGTTGCATTGAAACTGGAAGCCTCCCACCACTCTGAACATGAGATTAATTTCAGAGGGACTAGGCACTGTTGGGAAAGAAGTTCAGCATATGCAGAATAATTCCTGAAATAGCACTTCACTGGCCCCCTAGAGGAGATGGAGGATACGTGACTCCTTGCTAGGGCAGTAAAGGACACAAAAACAGCTATCGCGTGCTAGAGAAAAACTCCAAAGTTGGGTATCTTCCCTCTGAAAGGGGACAGCAGTAAATAACAAAGGGAGAGTAGAGCTAGCAAACCGTATAGTTGTATATCGATATCTAAGTGAGTTTGTTTCCTGAACCCATTTCCATCCACAAGATTTTTTGGCAATCAATTTCACAGTTCAATATGGAAAGTATGGTCAAAATATGTCTTCATTTGCGTTCTTCTAGTTCCGATATTATGAAAAAGGGTGAATCATCATTCTCTGTTTACCTTCTTTATGTCACTCCTGACTATCATGTTTTCATACAGTCATCTCTTTTATAGGTTGAGGAGTCTTGGTATACGCAGTCTTTCCTTGTTGGTTGAGTTCTTTGTTCGTGCTTGTCACATTTTTCTGTTCCTTTCCTCAGCCACCTGTATTCATTAGGAGATAATGAGAATCAAACCTACATCTATGACAGTTCTCCATACTTTTCAAAATAATGCCTAATACCCTAGTCCCTTTTTGACTAGCATCGAGCTGATATTTTCTTAGAGCTATCTATTATAACTCCAAAATCTCTTTCCTGAGTGCTAGTAGCTACTTTACAGTTCATCATTATGGACTAGCTGGAATTCTTTTGGTTTTTTTGCCTCACGCTTTACTTTGCTTTACTGATGCAGAATTTCATCTGCCATTTTATTGCTGATTTTTTTCAGTGTAAGACATCCTCTGCAATGGCTCTCAGTCAGTTTCTGTTTTTTAACCCTCAGACTACTTTCTTCCTATCCAATCCCTCATTTATGAATACAGTAGATTGAACAGGCCCCAGCACAGATGCCTATTTCCTTCCATTGTGAAAACTAATGCTTTATTCCTGGCTTTTTTTCCCTATGTTTTAGTCCATTATTAGTTCATGAGAATGCCTTCCCTTTTACTCATCTTAGCTAAAGTCTTTTGGGAAACACTTTTAAAAGCTTTCTCCCTTCCAGATTAATGTTATCAGCTGGATCATGTTCATCTACACACTTCTTGGTTTGCTCAAAGAATGCCAACAGATTTGTGAGGCATAAATGTCCCGCTTGACTATCCATAGAATATTATTTTGCTTATATGCCTACTATTTTTATTCTTCACTATTGTTTTAGCCAGTACATAAGTCAGATTTTCTTCTACAGATTTTCACACTATGTCAGGCTTTTCTGCTATCTCTGGAACCTCATGAAACCCTTAAGGAACTTCACGTTACATTCTTCTGATATCAAGGCTGATGTGAGAAATTGCACGTTGTTGTTATAGCTCAGTATTAGGCTAGAACTCTTGGCTGAATCCCGAGAAATGGTTGCTGTTCTTTGTATCAACTTTGTTCTGAAACCTCCAGTTTGAGATACAACCTTTGATGCACCCCTGTAAAGAAAGATTCTCCCACAGTGAACAGATATGAAAAATTCATTTAGCTTCTCTCTTATGGTCTTGTTTCCTCCAAGTGCTCCTCATGTAGTTTGTTTCAGAGATGTCTAGGTTTCTATTTCCATTGCAAACCTAAAATGTTTTATTCTCCGGTGAGAGGAATGAAGGAATAGAATACGCTGGGTCATCCTGTTATGGTCAGTACCAAGAACATACATGCACTGGATACTGTGGAGGAGAAGTGTGTATGGCATAAAAGGGGGAAAATGGGAAGATTAATTCTATTCTCACTGTACTTTACATGCACACAGGAGTAAATGTGTTGAAGCAGCTGAATAAAACCAATACTGTAACTAAGCCCAGACGCTAAAAGAAGACCAGTGGAGGAGAAAAGGTCTAGTAGGTCTATCCTGAGTTAGAAGTAAAAGCAAGAAACAGAAGCGATTCTTTTCTCCTGTAAATGAAAGCCTTACAATAGAGTTCTGGAAGGACCCTTTTTAATGAGAAGTTTCTGTCAAACAGTCCTGATTGATTGAGTCAGACTGAATACAGCCATGGAAGTGTAGCTGCTTCACGGGGATTTTCTTCAGGAGGTATTGGGGTGGCAGTAGAATAACTGTTACTCAGTGGTTGGGGCAATTGCATAGGATGCAGAAAATCTTCACATTAATGCTTTACTGTCCTTACAAGTTGCTAGCGCGTCAGTCCCATTGGGTGATCTTTGATGCATGTATTTCTTTCTCCATAACTATGTAAATAACCTTTGATTTGAGAGACATGTTGAGCTCTATAAATCATAGATGCAGGACTGGACAATATGAAGATGCAGCACTGAGACTGTTACCGAACTGAGGCTTTTGGGAATAAAAATCAGATATTCTGGGATGTCATTCAGCACTTCACCACCAAATACCATTTAATATGAATTATCTAATTTGATTATAATCCAACTTTCTACTTCTTAAAAAGAATGGGAAATCATTTTACTTACTATACATCAGTGATCCAGGAACACTGCAGAAGTGTCTCTCAGATGTATTCTCCCTCTTGAACATATCCTTTCGTATTCTTCCTTTCTTGGTGTGATGATCTCAAACAAAACTCTAAAGAGAGACAGTAAACCAGAAGATTGGACTAGTTCAGTAAACTTTCTAACCATACTTTTCTATGAATTTACATACCTGTCAAAAATCAAAGGCTTTTGCAAACACAGTGTGACGACGCTGAAGTTCCAGCCCAACCCTCCCCACTGGCCCTCTGCTGCCTTCTCACATCTCTGCCTTTCTCCCAGGCAGGCCACTTGCTGCATTGCCAGAGCAATTCTCCAGGCAGAGTTGAGACATCTTTTATTTTTCGTTCCAGTAAGGTTTTATTGTGTGGGGGAGCAAAAAGATCGGAGGAAGGAAAAGGATTTTTTTGTTTTGGTTTTTGTGGGGTTTGTGGGGTTTTTTTGTTTTAATGTTTAAAGTATGTAATTCTGAGATCATATTTTCAGGTCTATTTTCCAAATTCTTCTTAGATGACTAGAGCTAAGATAATTCATTATTTCTTTATGCTATTTCTATTCTGAGTTTAAAAAATCCAAGTTGTGGTGGCCCAGTAAGTTGGACAAAGCACTCCAGCTTTGCCCGTCTCTCTACTTCTCTCCCTGATGCAGCATCAGTGCAACTGCCAAAATATTGCATATATCTGTGTTGAGAGATTTGACCTGAGGCTTGTCATTAAGCTCCTACAGCCTTGATATAATTGACTGTTTGCCTTTGACAGCCCTTTTCAGCAATTGTATCAATTAACCCTGTGGACTGAGGGCTCCTCACACCAGCACAACACTAAATTTCTCTCCCCTAGACAAGAACTTAATGGATCATCTAAAGCAGGTTTCTTCCTGAATCACCTACTGAAACCTCTGTTTAAGATGAAGAAGAATTGTGGGACCCATTTGCCATAACTCAACAACCAAATAATGAAACGTTTCTAATAATTCAAGAGCCCTTGATTGTCCAGATGCCAACTGGCAAGTAAAAAGAGTAACATAGCTATCCACGCAGCTTCTTTTATCCTGTGGTGTGTTTGGCAATCTTGAGTTGTTAAGAAAAAGGGCAAAATGTTATTCTCTAATTTGAACCCAACTTCCTGGCAAATTAATCTCTGTCAGGTACACATCAAAACAGAGTAGCTTTTTCTTGTGTAATCTGAGCATTGCAGC
This sequence comes from Burhinus bistriatus, assembly GCA_013397275.1. Classification (NCBI taxonomy): domain Eukaryota; kingdom Metazoa; phylum Chordata; class Aves; order Charadriiformes; family Burhinidae; genus Burhinus; species Burhinus bistriatus. The sequence goes on along the minus strand of VYXH01003529.1, from coordinate 141,284 downwards.
ACAAAAGAGCACAGAAATTAAATTACAGTTGTGATCTGTGCAATGCAGACTCTAAAAAGCAACGTCTAATACCAAACCTGGAAACCAAACATACGAACTAAAGCAGCAAAGGAAGCTGTGAACATATTCTCATTAAATCTTGCTTCTATCAAAAGCCTGAGTCAACCTATCAAAGAAATCCCATTAGTACCAAAGCAAAAGCCTAGAAACAGACTTGGTGAACTACTACTGGATTTTTGCCTCTGCTTCGGGGATTTTTCTTCCATCTACAATTCACCATGGATTTGTTTAACAGCAGGAACTGTTTGTTTAAAACCTCAGGTGTGCTTGATATTTTCTTTTTCCAAAAGCAGTTATAACCTCTATTTTTCTAGAGAAAAATTAATCCCAACTGAGAAAAAAGCATTGGAGAAGGAAGGACGGTGGGGTTTTTTCTCCTCTATCTCATTCAATTATGTTTAATTGAGAAAGTAGAAAAGTTCTGAGAGCCTGTTCTTACTTGTTTACTCCTTACTTAAGGCTTCACTAGGAAAAAAAAAAAAAAAAAAAAAAAAAAAAAAAAAAATGTGTTTTAAAATAAACTCCAGGCAAAAACCTTTGAGAAGGAGAGTTGGGAGTCTGTGCCATAATCAACCGTCTCACTTCTGTGAAAAGCACAAAAGTGTTTTTCACTAGGCTTTAAGCCAAAGATAGCTAGCTGGTATTAATAACATATTTGTACTCTGGGAGAAATCCAGCCTAGGGGTCTGAGCTATAGAGGCACCGGTCACCTGCAGCTCTGATCAACTTCAGTAGGAAGTAGATGTCTCTGTAGATCAGAATTTACTGGAACAGAAATTCAGCCTCAGGATAAAATGAGACTTTTTAAAGAAATTTAGTTTACAGAGAGAAATGTGACTGCTTAGATTGGCTGCAAGCTGCTATGTAAGGATCTCTCCAAAGGCCCCAGCCAGTGTTTGATGGAGTAGTGGCAAGGGCATATACTATTGTGGCTACAAATCATATCAATTGTTAGTATCCTTAATTAAAAAAAAAAAAAACAAACACACAATTGGAAGTGATTGATTTCCAACAGATACAGGAGGAAAATGAAACTCAAAAAAAATATCAGGCATAAAAGAGTGAAGGGTATGATAGCTCTAGCACTAGGGAATAACTTAGGTTCCCAGTTCTTTGAATGATCTTTATATAGGAGTTACTGGTGTAAAACAAAAACTAATTTCTTGAATAAAAGTTCTAGAATTCATCCCAATAGTCCATGAAAATTGTAAATGTGCAAATAAACACCTGTTCTTGAATCTGTCAAGAAAACGACATTTAAGTGGAAGCTTGTAATAAAAAGAAGACAAAAGATGAAATAAGGAAAAAAGACTTGTAATTGCCTAAGTTTCAGAAATCAAATAGCTAGTGAAACAAAGCTCATTTCAATATCAACACCTAGATTGCTTCCTCAGCTGATAGTTATTGGAGAAAACAGTGATGGGGGCTGAACTGTGATTAGGAACCAAGTAAAAGGACTGGGCAGTGTTTTTAGAGTATGCTAAGGGCTAAATTTTCAGAAGTCCTGGACACTCATTTGTTTCCACTGTGATAATGATTGCTACATTTTTCAGAGCAATTCAGTGCCCAGTAGGCTAAGATTCTTCAACAAACCAGTTCCTTATTATTGTAGTTACTTGTTTGGCTAGCTGGGACTGTGAAAGGCTTCCTGCATCTTGAAGGTACCAGATGCATTGGTCTTCCTCTTCTTCTTCTCTACTGCCGCTGCTGTTCTTAGGCAGAAGCTGAGGTACAGCTCTGTATGAAATTACCACGCTGGTTCAGCAGCCTGCATCTGCTTTAGGAGTCAGTAATCGTGTTATAGTCGCATTAATTTTAATCATGGGGGAAGGAAGGATGTATTTTGAAAACCTTTGAAGGCAAGAGTTTAACACCCTGCGAGGATTACCAAGTTAGGGCTGGTTGGTTCAGGCAAACCAATTTATGGCTGATTCGGTTTAATACCCTTATATGTCTCCAACATCCATTTTACCCCTAGAGCAAGATGCAACTTTTTATTTTTTTAGCCAGAGCTTTTTGCCAGTTGTTGGTCTCTGACCTCTGTTCTAAAACCAAGTTAAACAGGATTTGCCGAAGTACGGACTGACACCTTAGAGCACAAGGCCCTATTCACATGAAAATTTACTGGGGTCATGTTTATGGAATATTTTCTGGTTAGTGTTATATTTCACAGAAATATTAGAAGAAAACACGCCTCGAATCCAATCTGTTTCTAAGCTCTGAGCTGAGCTGTAGACCAGTGTTAGATGAGGTTTGCCTACTTCTTCCTGCCTTGACAGCATTGGTGACTGAGTCCTAGCCTCCTCTGCAACAAAATGTTTCATGTGTATAAAGCTGAACAGTCTCAAGTGAGAATTTAATCACCACTAGCCTGGTGGTTAGAGTATTTTAATGGGAAGGCAGGATTAAGGGGTTAAATGTCCTCAGCCAGGGGAGGGAGGGCACTTGTAGCTCTGCATGGCATTCAGTCCCCGAGTTACTGGTCACTAGTGTCACAGGGGAGTTTTTGTAAGCATCTAAGCTGTCACCGTCTTCATTGATCTTGTAAGCACCTAATCCAAAAAGTCAATTGTTTACCATGCCCTGCCTGTAATAACTCTCAAGCAGTACTGTGGGTAGCCAGGGACATTGTGTTGTTCCCTCTTATCTTCTTCCAACAAACAGTAAACTCAACCAGCATGACCAGCTTGCATTCATTATCACAATTACAGAAGACCTCTATTTCTTTCATTTTAGACCTTGTACCATGGTGCTTGAGCACCCTGCTTGCTACAGTAGTCCTAAGGACATCAGCAGATCAAGGCCTGGTGGTAGCAACCAAACAAGGCACCAAGCTTTTGCACAAATGAACACCTAAATTTTTGTACACGTATAAGGGAGGCAGTATAGCAGCTATTCAGCTATACACTCAATATCTTACTATGGAATAAAGTCAATGTAAATGGAGCATTGAAAAGGGAAGATGACAGAGAGCTAGGACCTTTACATTACCTTCTCAGCTCAGTTACTGACCTGCTGTATGACTTCAGGCCACTCATTTCTGCTCTCTTTTCCCTTCTTTCGTGGTCACTGGAGGATGTGCAATTTTAGGGCTACCAGCCAATTCATTAAGCATTTCTCCAACGCCTACACATGGGGACCCAGTTGCATCTGGGGTGTCTAGGTCCTGTATGCAAACACAGAAAAGATAATTCTTTTTTTTTGTCTGTTTCCTGACTGAAGTTCTAGCCCAAAGACTGTTTAATCTCACTTTTTGTTCCTCTGCTCTGACAGCTCATAGCCTAAATCATGATTTCTGAGCCATGTAACTTTTTTTATTAGAGGGAAGTCTGTATCACCAGCCTCTGAGATTGCAAAAGGTCCTGAATGTAATCATCTCCAGTAATTAGATCTAAAGACAGAACACTTGGGAATCTGCAAGTCTTGAAACTTTCCATATGCTACAAATCATAATTTGCCCAGTTTTTAAAACAATGACATTATCAAACGTTATATGAATTAATTTAAAGGCCTCACTGGGCCTTTAATTTAAAAAGAGCAACAAAATAATCCATTGCTTACCTGGTATCGTATCAGCAGCACTTCCTAAGGGACCCAGGGACTTCTGCAGTCATGTAGGGAATGTAGTAATGACAGGAAAGCAAAAGGATTTGAACACCATAATTAGCAGAATTTTCTTATAGATTGGTGTCTTTAAATCAGTTAACTCCAGCATCGAAGAAGGTGTAAGCTCTACGTGTCTAGTGTAGCCTGCGCATTTATACGGGTACCGTCTCACATGGAGTCGCTGCTGTGTAAGTGATGAGGTCACGGTGCACCTTCAGCGACAACCAATATAAGGTTGCTCTTCTGTACCAATCTTCCTCTTTTCATGAAGCTTTAAGGATTCAGTTCCCTTGTCAAGTTTGGTTGAACTTAGCCACCTGGTTCGAAAAGTACGGAAGGCAGCAGGATAAGATGTGCGTGCATTATGCATGAAGTGTTACTGCAAAGGCTGCTTTTTTTACAAACTGAATAGTAACAATGAGAGGAAGGGAGGGCAAGGAATAGGAAAAGTGTGAAGATGTATTCTGAAAAGCGTATCACCGAAGGCTTTGTATCTAGGGGTTTACGCTCAGTAAGTTTTGGAGAATATCCCCTAAGAGGCATGATGGTTCTCTCAGTCTGCGAACATTTATATTACAGGATCAGGCGTCTGGTGGTTATACTCTAATTTTATAAAGCATGAATGGAACGCAGGCTTTTGCACACATACTGTGAGTTCCTTAACTTTTGAATTCTTGACTTGGCAAACTTAATTTCAGCATCAGCTTCTCCAACACAATGAAAAAATTAAAAAAATGGTTTAGTTATGATATAAAGCATTTCACATGTTTGATGACACAAAAACTGTAGAAGACAATATTTAAATTATTTTTTAAGGGCTTGTCTTTGTGGGAGACAAGAGTTTATAATTACCAACCATACAATAAATGTTTTTACATTAATAAAGTCAACATGAGTATTTGAATATGAACAATGTCTTTTAAAATATTTTTATTTCATATATGTACATATACAAACATTGTTCAGAAAACAATCTATGCTGTTTTTCAAGTAATTTAAAGAAAAACAAATACTAAACAGTAAAAATCCTGTTATGGAAATTTTAAAGAAAGTTAGAAAATGGAACTAAATATTGATGTGAGTTACAGGGCTAAATCAGTTCTGACAATAACAGCTTTTATTTGTCCCTGTCTTCCTGTAGGGTGCAGAACAATTTTTTTGTTGAATTTTATTTATTCATTAAGTTTAGTTCAATGTTTAATACAATAAAAGTCAAGAAATCCTGTGAGAACTGAAGAGACAGCAAAGCTGGGGTTCTGGTTTTGGGGGGGTTGGTTTGTTTTTCCTCCAGTAATATTAAAGAGCAGTGAAAGGATGAGATCTATTAACTTCAAAAGTGGAACAATACAGAAACTTTTTTTTCATAAACCTTGTGATACTTGATGTTGCCTTTATTGAAGAAATTTACTGTAAACACATATCTACAGAAACTTAAATATTATCAATAAAACAATAATATAATTACAAATAATAAAGGGAAAAGTTAATACTGATCTGCAGTTCAGATTCCATTTGAACAGAGCTAAACACAAGCTTATGAAATACTTTGTGCAGTTTTCCAACACAATGACAACGTAAAAACTAAAAATGTTAGCAGTGCATCCTTTGGCTTTGCAAAAGGGAAGAACAAGGTATAGTATTACGACTATGTTTATAGGAAAGATTGTGTATTTAAATATTTCATGTTACGTTGTGCACGTCCAGGTGTATGTACATGAGAAACATTTTGTTACCTCTTTTAGAGCAAAAATGCACAAATATCAAATAACATTGTGAGCCATTATTAACATCCAATTTCCCCAGGCTACTGAAATTGTCATGAAAATAGGTGCATCAAAATCCATTTATAATCACTCTCCTGTCCTGTAATTACAAGCACAAAATACTGCGCTTTGAATATACAATTATTTTTTCCTCAGAATGAGCCCATACGCACAGGTCCCGAACTGAATCCTCCTTGCTCTCCAAAGGTTTCACTATGCAATTTTTAATATTATTTAACTACTGTGGTTAAGATGGTAATAACACTTTTCTGAAGTTTATATTGGCAAAACCTCCATTACAGGTGCAACAGGCATGTAAGAATAGAAGAGAGATTTAAAGAGGTAGAATTGCAGACATCTTGTATACAAAAAGGCAGCATGTATTACCCTCTCTCTTTCATGGACCCAGAAGGGAACCGTTACCGAGGTGGAATACGTGCATTAGAGTCTCCTCAGAGCTCACAGGGCAGAGAAATTTATTTTGCCACAGAACAAGAGCATTTCCGAGTTGTACAAAACCAGTTGTCTTTCCCACATTTTGAAACAGGCCTCATTATGAGTACTTTTCATTAGGGTATATTAAATTAAATAAATGTTAAGTATTTTATTTCCATTATATTTACACTTCTTTGCTTAATAATGAGAGAAATTATAAGCTAAAGGGGGAGTTCTTAGAACATCACCCAGTAGCAGCAAAAATCTCCTTTAAAAGATGTTTCATGAACTTATGACTTCTAAAGTTTAAATCTCCCACTGGCCTAGAGCAACTGGGTTTTTATTACACGTAATAAGCAAAATTTAAAATAAAAAAATCATTATTTATTTCCCAGCATGCAAATTGTGATTTACAGAAGTGTAGAGAGAGTCCTTGCACTGAAGAGGGTAGATTTAGATTAGATGCAAGGAAGACATTTTTTACAGTGGGGGTGGTGAAACACCGGAACAGGTTGCCCAGAGAGGCTGCAGATGCCCCATCCCTGGAAACATTCAAGGTCAGGTTGGACGGGGCTCTGAGAAACCTGGTCTAGTTGAAGATGTCCCTGCTCACTGCAGGAGGCTTGGACTACATGACCTTTAAAGGTCCCGTCCAACCCAAACCAGTCTATGATTCTATGATTCTAAGAGCCTAAACTCTAAATGACAGAAGGTTTTTAAAGTTTTGTTTTCACACATGTAAAGCAGAAAAAATAATGTTGTAACATATCATTATCTGTGATAAACTGAATAATTTAAAAACAATTAATGAAGACACGATTGTAACTACAGCTTGTGTAATACTTCTTCAGTAACTACTTATCAGTCAACTAAAGAGACATCAGACTAGTGAAAAAAGAAAGAACTGGAGCAGTACGTGCTCAGCATCCTTTGACAAGTGGCATAAAGAAAATAGAAGAAATAAAAATGAAAAGATGAAAGCTAACCTAGTTTAAAAATAGTTACGGAA
>VYXH01003529.1:55520-125933 GCA_013397275.1 Burhinus bistriatus | reverse complement strand
GGAGGAGTACGCCTACCCGGACTACCGTGGGAAAGGCTGCGTGGATGAGAGTGGCTTCGTCTATGCCATCGGGGAGAAGTTTGCGCCGGGGCCCTCCGCCTGCCCCTGCCTCTGCACCGAGGAGGGCCCGCTCTGCATCCAGCCCGAGTGCCCCAGGCTCCACCCTCGGTGCCTCCATGTGGACACCACCCAGTGCTGCCCGCAGTGCAAGGAGAGGAAGAACTACTGCGAGTTTCGAGGGAAAACCTACCAGACCCTCGAGGAGTTCATGGTAAGGGCGGAAGCCAAAAGGCGTTTTCTGGGTCCTTTTGCCATTTAACGGGGCGTTGTGTTGTTCAAGTGCTTTCTCAGAGGGTGTTCTGGGTCTCCCCCTCCCCTTTTCATTTCTGTGTTGATACTAGTTATGCAGTGCTGTAAAATACTCCCCTTAAACATGACCTTTCTTGCTCTACGACACTGTAACATTTTTAGATGAGGGGGCTGATCTTTATTAATTCCTTTGGTATTTACAGTAAAAAGTGCTACTTGAAAGGATGCTACTCGGTGGTGATGTGGATTTTATGAGAATTTCCAGCATTATATTTGTTTCCTTATTTAACTGTTAACTGTGAAACTCCTACCGTGCAGGGATCGAGCAGGGTTTTGTGGGCTGTCTGCTATTCCTAGTAATCAGTCTGTCATGATACCTTTTTCCTAGCAGCCGTTTCTCTTTTCCTTTTTAACCGTTGAAACTGTGCTGCCAAGGTTGCATAATGTTTGCTTTCTGAGGATGACTATGGGCCTTCTTTTTAATAAGAGCAGGGTTTGCAGTCTGAATTACAGTGCTACCTAAACAACTGACTTGAAAAGCTTTCTGTTTAGGGAAATCCTTTTAGAATAGGGCCTTTTTAGCACCGCTCTGCAAGGTTGTCATCATTGAAAATGCAACTTATTGCAGTGCACTGAAAAGTTTTGGAGTTGGGGCCAATTCCCTGGTTGCTTACCTTGCCTTTTTTCCTACTGTGGCTGAGATCTGTGAGCAGGCTCTACGAATTTGCTTACGGATGACTGTTAGGTACAGGGCTGGTTCAAAACCCATTTCTAAACACATCAGAGATTTTTGAGCTGAATATATTGAGGGTAGTATAAAATCCAGTTCAGGGTTCTGGCAGCTCGAGCCGCTTTCGGGATGGAGAAAAAGAAAATGTATTTGCAAAGGCTGTAAACAAGTTGCCACCTCTGCTCTCTGTGGTATTTGTGTATTCTTGGAAACTTATCTTCGATTCATAATGTTTTTCCACATTCTGCTACTACTTGAAAAATAAACAAATAAATAAAGGAGCAGAATTACTCTTTCCAGAACAAATCAGTCTTTCCCCTTGTTCTCTTTAGGTAGTGATATGTAGATCATCAGTGATTTTTCAAAGCATGGCAGAAAGCATCATATCATCCCCCCTTTTTCCATGTCACCCTCAAGGATTGCATTCAGCTTTGGGATGGTGGTTTTCTACTTTAAGAGGGAGAGGGTACTTTTTAACAGCAGCTAGTTGGTACGACCTTTTTGGAACAGGATTGTGAGAGAGAGAAGTTCCAGAGAAGTTAATTCTGAGGTGTGGCCAAAACAGTGATGCTTCTGCACATGTTGTCTGTAGGTCTTCATATCAAAGTTTTAAAGGCTTGTTCCCCGCACTCTCCTAACAAGTTGCATTTCTTTATCTTTATATAGTGGTGATGTATTAATGGCTGTAAAGCAAGCCTAAAATACCTTATTGTATTAAGTGTGTAGTGAGTGGATAAAACTGCAGGGCTCCCTGTTACATTGGAACATGGCTGGCAGCCTTGGTAAAAAGGGAATGCAGAATGGTGACATTTACAGAAATGTTCTGAAAAGACTTTGGCTTTCAGCTATCTTTTTAACGCCATTCAGCCTTTAGCCCTTGCGCTGATACCTTCCCGCAATGAAACAATGATTCCCTTCCTGCTTTTTGTTAGCCAGCTTTAGAAACATGAGGGAGAAGGGATGCCTGCTCGGGATGCGCAAGGGAAGTTACTGACACAGTTAGGCAGGGGAACTGTAGCCTGGTTATTTAGACGTGTGAGGACATTGGTTCTTAGTTGGGCTTCAATGGTGGTTCCAATATTGTGACCGCAAAACTGTAAATGCAGCTGTTTGCCCATGCCACTGCCGTCGGTGGCGATGTCTGGGAAGGTAAGGTACGGATGTAGTCAGGTTGCTGCTGCTCAGTGGAAGCAATTGCAAATGCAAGTAATTGCACGTGATTTCAAAGGTCATTTGACAAGTTTAAAGTTGATGGTTTTAGAGAGGTTACTAATATGCTATCTCTTGATTAAGGTCAGGGAAGGAGTTATAAAATCTAATTTTTCTGTGTCTGCGACTACTGTTTGTGGCAAAGAGTATGAGAGGTCACTGAAGGAAGAAAAAAAATGACCTCCTGACTTCTAAGTGATGTTAACCTGCACAAACATTTATGCATAGATGTGTAAATATGCATGCAAGTTTGGAAATTTGCTTAGATCAAATTCATGTATGGCTTGGCATGGCAAAAAATTGCCCTGACCGGAGTCAGTGCTAACTTGGAAGCCGAGTGTGCCAGGGAATGGGAAGTTTGCTACGTTTCTTTGATTCACAGTCCTTCCTGCAGGCTTTGCCTGTGTGTGTGTATGCACGTGTTTTTCTGTTTGCAAAACAGACATGGATGTCGACACAAAACGCAGCGCAGGTGTAGGGGAAGGATGAGGTCTCATAAAGCTGTTTCCATCAGCACCACTCTACTCTCCTGTGGGTATCATGAGGCAGGATGGCAGAGGGGTCACAGCATCCATACGAGTGGAACTGGGAGCGGAAGCCTTAGTTGGTGAAATGCAATGAGGATAAAATTCTGCACTGGAGCTGCAGATTTCTGAGCACATGCTCCACTGGATGTCTTACAGTAAGATTTGAGAATACAGGCTGACTTATAAAGTAATAGCCTTACAAGGACCATAAATTCTCTTCAGAAGTGTAATATGGTTTGGGAAAGACCTACGTTTTTTGAAAGGTGTTGCTTCACGTGTTTTGTTTGGGATTTCTCTGCTACCAAAATTTGTGTTTATTTGTGAGTAACTTGGAAATCTGGAAGTCAAGAAGCCCAAATGGTTTTTTAAACATCAGTGGTATGTTGAAGGCATAGAGAAGTAAAAAGAAGGCTGGTATGTTTATTCTTGTGAGCCTAGCTCCGTTCATGTTCTCCTGAGTTGTGTAAGTGGCAAGCAAATATTAATAAAAATTCCAGCACAACAGCAAATCAGTTTGGGATTATGATTGATTTTTTTTTTTTTTTTAAACTTAGATGTTTTCAAGGCTCAAGGGACCAAATGTAGATTTTATTTTTTTTTTCTAATTCAGATATTTTGTTGGTTTTGTTTTTTAATTCAGCATGCGGAAGGGGGGGATGAGAAAGGTCAAATTACTTTGGACCAGAACTTTAATGAGTGCAATTTGTCACTTCTTAATTATGACAATTTACAGCAAGTTGCTGGATAAACCTACTACCCCTAATAAGCTACAGTTTTCTTCATGCCCCACCAGTGGGAAATCTACCTGTTTACACAATGATGTGTTTGCTTTTTTACAACATCTGCAACTCCATTTATACATCTGCTCATAAACTTACCTTTAAACAATTCTAAAGAAGTTATTTTTTTGCCATCTGTACTCTGTTTTCTACAGGTTTTACAGCTGCCTGGTGAATACTTAAGACTTCTGTGCCTCTTCTTGTCTTCCCACAGTTTTTGCATAGGCAGAACTACTGCTGCTGTGGAGTTAATAGCTTCATCTGTAGGCCACTTGGTATCATTGGTCTTCTGAGCGAGGTTGATGGGTTGGTTGTATTATTTCCAGTCCAGCCTGGTTATGTCAGATGTGCTAAGCGTGAGTGCTGCTGGGCTGATCGTTTCCCAGATGAACAAGTGGGATGCTCCTTGCATTGGCTGCCACTAGGAACTGCGCTGCGGGGAATGTGCTTAAGTTATAGGAATCGAGGAGAGGAAGTGAAGGACCAAACGTGCCTTTTCATGCTGACTTATTTAGCTGTTGTTATATACATGCACTGTCCTATTGTCTCCCTTTCTCTCTAGTGATGATTATGTCTCCAAGTATTAAGCTGTGATTAAGATGTGGAAAGAAGTGAGGGTTTTCTACAGTTCCTGCTACATCCTGATGATCTATAAAAAACAATACGCTACTGTTTAGTCCAAAGATGAACAGATAAAGATTGACATTAATTCCATTTTAGCAGCCACCATGGTTCACTTAGATGCCTGAAAAGAGCTTTGTAGAAATAAGCACATGGAGACCTTCTTTAACTCTGCTACCATTACTCATATTGGTGGGTTATACAGATGGCAGTAGTTCTTAAAGGTGTACTATAGTTATTCCCCTGAAATCCCACAATCTATTACACAGGAAGCGTATCCTTGACTGCAGTATCACATTAACAGTGTACTCTGTTCATGAAAGATGTAGTCTTCAAGTGTATGTGCTGTATAGGATGGAAACGCGTTATTCTGAATCATCATTACTACATAAAGATTTAATCAATTTTGTTTCTCGTTCAGTAGTATTTTCAATGCTTCATTAAATGGCTTCTTGTTCTAGGAATTTTAGGCTTCTGTCAAATTTGGAATTCTAGTAAACAACCTACTTAATTAGAATATGTTTAGATTTTACAGATGAGAGATTTTAGGAATAGCATCTGTGTGCTGTCTTGTTTCCTGATTGTCATCAGATACTCTAGTTTTTACATCACTTCTAATATTGAATGGCACAGCTATGAAGTGGAGTCCTGGGAGAGGGAATATCTGTTGTTGTAGTTACTGGTCTCGTTGAACTGTGATCATTGGCAAATTGGCATCTTTTTCAAGTAATGGCAAAAAATGTTGAAACCAATTGAAAGCTATATATAGTTTTGCCCTGTTGAGCCTGATCCTTGGAATGAAGTTCTAGTAGCATTCATCAAGTAGGATTAATTAAAAAAAAACCCAAACAAACAAACAAAAAAACCCCCAAAATCAATCAATCCTCCCCAAAACCCATGTTTTCATAACTTAGTATTGTTCCTGTATATATGTCCAGAGGGAAGGATTCTTTCTGTTGGCTTGAAGATAGTTAAGAGCTCAGGTTTGCTGACACTCAAAATTTCACATGCAGTTCAAATGATTACCTGGAATACCTGAGCCTCTCGACTCTGAACGTTGGATCAGAAACCTCCCCATCCTCTGACACTCCAGCTCTGCAAGCGAACATGGCAGTTTATAAACAATTACAGGACAAAGTTCTTGTCCCAAACCCTGCAATAAAAATCTGCAGTACTGCGCTGTCAGCCGCCTTGTAGCATTTTATAAATGTACGGTGTGGTGTTATCTTGGGTCGAGTGTAAAGCGAAGAGAAAACTGGAAGTGAGTAGCTGGCAAAGGAAGCCTGAAATAAATAATAGTAATAAAAGCAGAAAGCAACACAGCAAGAGACCCTATTTAGGCTTTCTAAGCAGAGGGGACAGCGTGAAAGGATATGTGAGTGCATAAGCAAATAACAACCCTGGCAGGTGCGAAGAGAAGTGGCAAAGCATGGATGAGCTTTTAGTTGGAGGTGATGCTGCGCAAGCATCAGCATCTTTGAACTTTGGAAGCGAGAAGGGTGTGAAGGAGGCAAGCAAGCAGAGAATGGATTTGGGGAAAAATGTGATGGGCTTCCTAAGAAATAGGGAGAAGAAACCAGATGATCTGCAGGTTAGACGTCTGGATGATTCTTCACAAAGAATAATTTGTTTTAGATTTGAGGTTACTCTGCTTTTATTGGAGAAATGCAACGGGTGGTTGTCTGGCATCAACTGGAATCTGGAACGGAAAAAGGTCTGTAGAAAAATTACCTCATCCTTAAGTAAGCCTAGATTCTGCACAGATTGTGGATTTAGAGGGTCACTGGTAGTAACATACAGCTGCATTTTCATAGATGCCGGTGTGGGTTTTTGGAGTACAGCAATGAGATTTACAGTTTACCATTTATTGCTCTTTAGCACCCTTGCTTCTCTCTACCTCCAGCTCCTTGTGTGCTATGAGGACATCAGCAATGCGCTGTGTAGCGCCTGGTCAGGAGCACTGAAGAGGACAGCTGGAATTATACATGTGGCCAATGCAGACATTTGAAAGTCCATTTTTTCCTAAATAGGGCCTTGATGCTGTTTTGTTTGGAATTAATTTCTTTGAAGTAGGTCATTTAAGTAATTATCTCGTGGTACTCCAATTCTGTAGACTTCTTCAAAACCAGTAACATTTCAGTAGATGAAGAGGATGACCCATATCTTGCTTTGCCTCTTTTTTTGAATTACAATTTCTTTTCATAAAGTTACAAGTATTACAAGAATGGTCCGAATACAATTAACCTATGGGAAATACCTGAATTCAAAGGGTTTTTTATTCCTGACTTCTCTTTGAAAATTATGGTTTTCAATAAAATGCCACTTCCTGCTACCAAAAAGCTTTCGAACCTGGAAAAATTGCAATAAGGATTTCCATTAAAAGAAGTTTCATATTTCATTTAGCAAAATTTTTCTTCTTTAAATACAACAATTTTTTGCTAAATTAATTTTTGAACCTCTAACAGAATGAAACCAGATTTCATCTAAATTATGAACTTAATTTGCTTGAAGTTCATTAGAAATGTGGTAGGGAAATTTTTGCAGTAAAAGTCTGAAGTGTTCTTGTTCCCAAGATCCCATTGACTTCCCTGTTTGGGGCACAGGTTCCGAACAGAATCTGTGGTTTTTCCTGCGGCAGTTCTGTAATTTTGCAGGAGCCCAGCTTCATTATTCAGACCACAAAAAGTGTTTTTTTTGAAGTGGGGAGGGGGGGGAAAGAAGTGAAGGAAAGGACAATGCAGATGGGAAGGTAGGCATTCCACACTTCGGGGGGCATTAAGTGAAAGAGCTAAAAGATGACTGGTTTGTGTTTCAGGTTTCTCCGTGTGAGAAGTGTCGCTGTGAAGCCAATGGTGAAGTGCTGTGCACTGTCTCAGCTTGTCCCCAGACGGAGTGCGTGGATCCAGTGTACGAGCCCGATCAGTGCTGTCCTATCTGCAAAAATGGTGAGTGACAGTTGCAAAACTAGAAGGGCGCTTCTTTTGGTGAGATTCATGTTGCCCTGTTCTGGTTTTGAAAAATAATTCCAACGTTTTCCTTTTTCCCCAAACAGAGATGGAGAAGAGTTTTCTGTGGGTGGTGTCTTCCCAGTGTGAGGAGCCAGATCTTCCCTTGACAGGGATAGACTCAGTTATGACCTACAGGGATTTTTGTTACTTGGGAGACAACTAGGGTGTTAATACCAGATATTCATGTGGCTTCTGAATATAAATTTTACATTAACTCATTGTGGATATGTTTTATATAGGCACACGAAACAGAACTCAAGCTCTTCATGTTATCCACCTTTCAACGTGAGCAGTAAAAGTTACTTTTGTTCTCCCGTCTTATTTGTTCCCCTTTCAGAGATTCTTCTCTTCTTTTTTTTTTTTTTCTTCCTGAGGCAAATCAAATGTACCTTATTGAGCTCATTTAATTTTCATAACTAAATGAATTAAACTCCCAAGTTTAATTGAATATTTTTCGTAACTAAATTAGACAGAAAGTCTCTCTACTCCCAGCAAGGGCTTGCATTAGATCAAAGTCTTGGTCTATTTAGAGGAAAAAATTACATGACACACTAGCTCATCACTTATAAAGAAGAAATGATAATTTATTAATAGAAATGAAAGCTGCAACATCTCAAATGAAATTATATTTAAAATTAAAAAAGACATTTAAAAATATTCAGATAATTTGCAGCCATATATTATTTCTCTAGAATAGGTGGGTTCCATTACATTAGCTAAAACAAACTGATTAAAATTGTGGAAAAGCTAGGGGAGGAGAGTGTGTACAGCATATGCTTTCCGCAAATTCAACAGTAGATGATAAGGGATAGTTAATTGCATTGGAGGAGTTTCATTTGTATGGGTATAAAAGTAATTGCTTCACATCCCTTAATTGGTTGTTACAACCCTGAAGGAATTTGTTCTCTGCTGTACAGCTTAAGGGCACTCTGCTTTTGGAGATGAGGACAGGCGTTTTTTGAGGCATTTAGGGACAGTTTCTGAAAAAGGGCTGAATTTAGGAGCTGGTGGTCAGCTAGCCAATCCAGAGGATCCTTTAGCGCTTGTTTGATGGCAAGAGCCTTCTGACGTGCTCACAGGCTTTTTGTGTGCACCACACTCTGCGGCAGTTCCCCAGGTTGGAGTGACTCCTGGCAGGCAAAAGGTCTATTTTCAGTATTCAGGGATGGAGTTACAAGCATAATGCGTGAAGTCTATGTAGTGTTTCCCACTGAATTTCTCCAGCGGTGTTAACACTGTTTGGAGCTGGGTCGACTTCCCATTGGTGCACATTCTCCCGTGAGCATCAACATAATGCGCTGGGTTGGCCATCTCTCAGCAGTGGCTTGCCTTTGGATTAAGGTGGTACGGCAGTGCGAGGCTTGGCTTGACTGTTTGCATAGATCCCCTGATATGTTTCCCAGAAATGGGGCTGTTTATTTGAAAAAATCATACATAAACACGCCTTGGTTGTGAGGAGGCTGCCCTCTCTGAGTGCTAAAGCTGAATTACCTGCCTTCTGCCTGCAAGAAATGGGTGGTCTTGTTCCTCGGCATCTGAATCCCCAGTATTAATTGCATATTCCTTGGGTCTACCCACAAGCTGGCATCTCTGACCCAGTTTTAGACCAAGGTGACCAGAGCTGACTGTTTCCGCTGAGCTGTACTGTCACTTCTCTGCATGTCAGAGAACCAAGAGTGGCTTTCCTTGTCAGCTTTTAGATGAGGAAAAAAGCCATTAACAATAACAACAAAAACAAGATAGTTCAGAAGAAGCTCGACTTTTCTGGTTGAGCAGCTTCGATACAGTATCACAAAGAAATTTCTGAGGAATCTTCCCCAAGTGGGGAGTGCATTTTAAAAAAAATATCAGTCCGTTTGCTTTCAGAGCTTATTTTAAAGCGTGGGACACACACTTTGCAAGGAACTTCAGTGAATTCCAGTTTTTAATTAGATTGGAGCAAAAACCTACTGAGCAGGAAAATGTAGCCTGCCTCATCCCCTCATTTTCAAGCCTACTGGAACAAATGCACTGGGAATGTAAGTCGGGGAAACAATCACTGTGTTGTGCTTCAGCTTTGATCATTGCAGCAAGGACATCAACAACGTCGCCTTAGTGACCGTCGTGTTAGAGCTTGGGTGATGTACAGGGGGCTCAGCGGCATAACCTGAGTGGTAGGAGAGGTGGAGCTGTGGAAAGTGTGTAAGTGGGGTGACTGCTGTCGTGCTCTGTATCCCACCCTCCGTAGAGCAAGAAGGGGTGGGAGGTGAAGTTCGAGTTCTCTACATTTAGTAACATTTGTGTGTTAAAAATGCACAAACTCCAACTCAAATTTCCCTCCCTTTCCTGGCACTTCATAACATATAAGACTTTCCCAACTTTCCTGGCCTACAGATTGCTGGTGGTCAACCGACAGAGTCAGGGCTAAGCAGCTACATCCATCACTGGTAAGACCATATACAAATGCCTGATGAAGAATTATGGAGGAGATCTAGTGAAAGCCTGCCATTATTGGAAATGAACGAATTCAGTCTCTTGGCAGATGTGAGACACTGTGCATTATCCCTTGTGGGAAGAAGGGAGTATAGTGGACTTCCCCAACCTGATGCCACAAAAGTGCTGGCAACCCTTCAGATGAGGGATGGATAGGTAACTGCTCATCAGGCTTACCCAACTGCTCACATGTATAGGTACAGACTTTGAATGTAAGAAGCACTGAATTGAAAACTTGCAGAGTGAGGAACAGTCTTATGTGTAGGATTTGATAGTCTTCTATATCACATCCCAACTTTCAAGAAGGAGCCTAGATACTTCCATAGCTGAAGATGTTATTTTCTTCTCTGTGGGCAGGGACAGGGAGTACTTTAAAGAAGTATCTTCTCTGAAAAGTAGTCTATAGAGGAAATAAAAGGTGACACCTCACTGAGAAAATCTTGGGGTGAGGGGAATTTTCCTGGTTTTTATGTCTCAAGTCACTACAGCTAAGGGAGCTGTTTTGTGTTTATCTTATATACATGCCGTGCAAGGAAGCAGGGTGGGGACAGAGGGGAATGGAGGAGAGGCTTTCTTCTTGTGTGGGCTGACATGTTGAGCTTCATGCTTTCAGTAACCAACAGCAGCAGCAACAAGAAAAAACATCCAGAAAGTTAAATCTGACTTGAGAGAATTGCATTAAGTAACAAGTGCCCAATTCAGATCTCCATCCTGCTTTACAGTACTAGCAACATAGTTAGTTATGTGGAAGCCATTCCTGTTCGCAGCGGTATCAATAAACTCAGAATCGGGTACAGACATTTCTATAGTTTGTATGGAGTGCAGGGTAAAGATAATAGGCATACAATTCCCTTTCCATTAGGAAAAGGCTGGGCAGTTGTCGCTGATTCATTTGGGGCAGTGGGAAGTGGCGGGGGGTAATACAGAAAGTGAATTATTTTGCTAGATTAAATTACCTTGGTTGTCTGTTCCACTTCTGTTTCCAGTATTAGAGCCCTAATAGGCGTACACAGTTGAATGCCGCTTTGCCTGAAGCATGTAACCTCAGAGCAGTCAATGGAGTTAAGGGTGGCCCTTCTCCTGCCGGTGTCTTTCCAGGAGGATGAGATTAAACCTGCAGCCCACATGGAGCCTGGAGGGGGAGGCATGGTTACGAGACCAAAAAACATTTTGTTCTAAGGTCCCCAAGAGCTTTTTATTTCATTAATATGGCTGAAAGATTGCCCCAGATAAGATGAAGCTGATCCTGGTGCCTTCCTGGCGTTTAACCGTCTGTGCATCAGCGTTGTTTCTGTGTTTGCAGCAGGGAGAGCTGAACTTCTGTTGGCAAAGGCTCGTAGCTGCGTGGTTGAAAATACAAGTGCTGCTGCCCAGGCGGTTGCGTGTGTTCTCAGGGCTGTAACGTCCACAGGAGATGTCTGTTCTCACTGGCCATGCAATAGGGAGACCTTACTCTGGATGAAGTCATCTTAGGTGCCTTAGGTGGGATGAGTCAGGACCTCATTTCATATTTGGGTTCATAGTTACGGTTGAAATATATGCATCGTGTGGTTGAAATGGTTGCTACTAGTAAGGTGCAGGTCTGACATGATGTGGTAAATGGTCATGGTTTTGTATACCCGTGCTGTGAGGTTGACTCGCTGAAACCTGCTTTAGTACCTTCATGTACAGTTGCAGTGTTTAGGCATGGGGTGACTTGAGAGTGCCTCTGAATGGCAGGTGGGGACCTCCATCTGCGCGATGGAGCTCTCAAGGGGGGCAAAAACATGATAAAAGGCTGGCAGAGCTGCCGTCCCCTTTTGCGACTATTTGCACAAGGGGACTTTGTCTCACCACAGGACTCAAACCTGTTAAAAAATGGTGCTGGTCAAGGCGGTACCGTAGCCCCCTCTCAAATCCAGGTGGAGAGAGGATGTGTTGGGCTGAGGGACCTCTCTGGCCATAACAAGGCTGAGGATGTTTATTCTGGGTAGATAAAGAGAAGCTGCACCTTGGCAGCTCTCATATGAGCTGGCTGTTTGCTCTTCCCTGCAGCCCCAGCTCGGCTCAAGCACCATGGAGAATCTGACCTGTAAAATTTAATGTCCTTCTGCAGTGTGTTTAAATAAAATATGATGTGCCCTCGACCGTATATACCTCGATCTCAGCAATGAAGAACGTATCACAATGCCCAGGTAGAGGTCAAGGCAGGACTATTGCAAACATCAGGAATTTAGTTGCTGTGAAATTTAGATAAACAGTGCCTTTGATTGTCCTCTCTTCCTCTTTCTATTATCGTTTGAAATACCTTTTTCAGTCATGCTTTTGCAGCTAATTTATATATAGCAAAGAAGACCCAGAAGTTTTAAAGCCTGAGAGTGGTTCTTCAGTCTACATTAAGGAGAGGATCAAATCCGGTGGTCATGGTGGTCTCTTCTAGATGTAAAATAAAGGAATCACGAAATGATTGTAAAGTCTAGTTTATAAGATTGAAGCAGTATTTCATTTATATAAAAAAGGAATTTACTTTAAAAAATAATAACCTAATGAACAAGAAATAATTTCGAGTTAATCCCAGTTCCACCCATACTGTATGCGCCAATGTGATTTGTTCCCTTCTGATGTGTTTAGTTCAGGCATTTGAATGCCTGTGTGTGCAGGGTAGTACTTATTCCATGTTTCTGTGGGCATGAGTGGCTTAGCAAAGACTTCTGCACAAAATTCCCACTTTAATAGGCTATATTTCACAAAATTATTTATAATACAGGACTGTTAACCACGAAATAGTAACGTTTCAGGGGGAATTAATGTTTCAGGGGGAAAAACACCATTAAAGTCGCATGAACAGCTGCATGTGATTAAAATTGCCTAGTGAATATGCAGGTAGGTTGAAAAGCTGTAGCAGATATTTTGGCAGCTGTTTATTGAAAACAAAGAAATATCAGACTTGCTTCTTTTTGGCTGCACTGGACATTTAAAGTGGCTTCCAAATCTGGTAGGTGAAATGGGTAAACTAGTTGAAGTAGGTTTTGTTGTTGGTTTCTGCTGTTGATGAAGTTGAGAGAGACTTCAGTCTATGTCGTCTTAATTCAAGGAATTCCTTTAAGCCTATTTCATCTCTGGTCTCACCTCTCTCATTTTTTCTTTCTGGGAAAGTTGGTGGCCACACCAGCTACGTGTGCTTCCTGTGCAGAAATCATACAGTTTTCTTCTTGTGCCGTTGTTTCCGCTTAGATCAGAACCTGTTTAAATGTGCATGGGTTACCACTGCAAACTGAGCTGAGCAAAAACTTGTGCCAAACCCACGTAGGCCTTATTGTTTCCAGCTCGCATACGTGTGCATGCATGCACACGCATATGGGATCCAGTGTTGACTTGGTATTTTCATGCTGAGCTGGCTAAGTAGTGGTAGGTGTTGTTATTTCCAAGGGTATTTATTTAGCGTACAATTGTGTTGACTGTCAGGGTATGTTGTTTTTTTCCTAATGACAGAAAGCTGTCAGAGGATGAGAAGGATCTGTCTGAAGACAGGGCAAAAGTATCCAGTTATACTGAGCCTAATACATCACCAGGACAAATCTATTTCTATAGTGTATATGTATTTAATGCATATACATATTGTGTGTATATATTATTTTACATTTTTTTCACTAAGAAGCCAAAATGCTTTGAGTTGGGAGTTCTGCTGTCAAAAGGCAGCAGTAAGTGTCCCTGAGTATATAGCATCCTGTCATTTTGCTCAGGCACATGAGGACAATTAGAAGTTATCGTGGTGTTCAGTATTCAAAGTAGTACTTTATACTTAAGTAGGAGGATGTAGAAGATCCGATTAAAATATAAAAGGAGTGTATCCTATAAGCTTTCCAGAACTCACTTTGCAATATTTTCTCATTACAGGGAGCCTGAAAAGCGTTTCTTTGGCAGTCAGTTTTTCTCCTCTTACCTGATACTGCAGGCTTAAATCATATGTCACAGCTAAATTATGCTGTATCAGTCACTTTCATGGCAACTGCTTGCAGGGGCTGTCACTTTACTGTGGGTTGAAGCAAAAGTCGATGATGATGTGCCCCAAACAGTTGTCTAGCAGTGACAGTCCCAGGTGAGTGTGGGGAACAAGCTGCCAGCTCTTCACGTTGGAGTCAAAACTTCAGTGTGTCATGGCTCCTGGGTTCTTAAAAGATGTTTTGCTTCAGCTGCAGGAGCACAAAGATGCAAATGATCTCTGTGCTGACAGAAAAAAAGAAACACTGAAATCCTTGGATGGGGGGAGAAGAATAACTTTTCTGGCAACTTTCATGTATTTTAAAAAAAAAAGAGAGAGGTCTGATGTACCTTACGCTGCTCGCCACGGCAGTTTCAGTATCTGCCATCCTGTGTAGTCCTGGGTGCTGGTTCTGGTTCAGACAGGAAGATGTCTTTGTGCTAATAATCCACCAGGGTACTGGAGTAAACAGTGTGCTATTGCTTGATTTGTCTTCCTTGACCACTTTTACATAGAGATGCATTTGGGTATTTGCTTGTTTTCTAGTTAAACAGCTAACCTGCACTCCTCAAAATCAAGTTTTAATTGCTTTGGGGTTTTGTGTGTTTTGTTTTTTAGATTCTTCATATAAGAATTTTCTGAGTTTGTAGTGCAGTTTTATTTTACACGCATATGTGGAGATAGGTAAGATGTTAAAAAACAATAAAATCCTGGAGCTCACATTATGCCCCTTTCCTCCTCTGCAGGCTGCCCCCAGTGTTCATTCTTTGCTGTTCAAAGAAAGTTCAGAAAGCTAACATTAAGGGAGTTGAAGTTTTTCCTATGTCCAGTCTTGTTCTTTATGCTGTTCATTAGAGAAAGTATTCCCAGGGTTAATTTTGCTCCCCCATTCTGCTGTTGGATGTCTATCTTAAGTTTGTATGTGTCACTAATTGAAGTTGTGGCAAAGATTTGAGGGGCGTGTACAATTCCAAGGTCTGAAACACTTCTGTGCATCTTGCTGTATGCTATATCCTTGGAATAATATTCCCTATCAATAGAACACTGTACTATTTGGTTAAATTATGAGCTTTTAGATTCCAAAACCCTGTTTTGCTCCAGATTGAGTTACCATAGGTTAATGCATTACCCGATGTTAGCTGAGCCACTGTCACTGCCCACGTGAGCTCTCAGTTGTATTCTTTGCAGATAATCCTGTTAGTAAATAGAAACTATTTACTAGCTAGGTGCTACAGCGATACAGTAATAGGACTACATGGCTGATCAGTATTTTGCAGTGCGATTAAAAGGAGCAATGAAGAAAGATATATACCTTGTGTGTTTCGCTTTATATTCTTCTGGATTTTCTCATTGCTATTTCATTATCTTAAATGATGCATCCAAGAGTTTGCTTGGCTTTGAGGGGAGGTGGAGGCTTATGCTAAAGTGTTATAACATGTTAGCGTATTGGCAGTGCATCCCTCTGATGATAAATGATACATTCAAAATCTCCTTTTACTTCTAAGTGCAGTGTAATTTTCTCTGCTTATTTTTCACAGGAAGTTGAGGTATAGGCGTTAAGGAAGATGTGAATTGATCCAGGTGACTTACTGATTGATGGAAGCAGGGAATTGGCTGATTTCATTAAACTTAATTTCTTTGCACTTTGTTCTTCTATGGTTTGTGCTTTGCACCGCTGTGCCCTTTCCACGCAGTGCAGGATTGCTAGTGCGAGGTCTGCCTTAACTCCTTGTAACTCCTCATTCTTTGGGATATGTCTTAGGTCTTAGCTGAGCATGACAGCAGTCTCAGAAGTCTTCTTCCAGTCCTGTTTGAACTGTATTTGTAAATGAAGTACAGGTCTGATCAAGAACAAGAAAACCGGTTTCCTTTCGTGACATCAGTTTGACCAGGGGCTGACTTGTATGCCTCTGCCTGTGTTTGGAAAAGGGTTCTGAAGGAAAAGGAGTGTTGGGTTCTTAGGGGAGAGGCTAAAAGCCTTTATTAATATTTGTAAAATTGCAGTGCTTGTTTTTCTGGATGCTCTAAATAGCGCCGTACTGTTTCAAACTACTGCACTGGGGAACTACCCTACGCTGTGTGCTGTGAGAGTCCCGAATTAAGTCTCTGTCGATTACCTTTGCCCAGCAGGTCAAACATCTTTATCAGCTGGAAGTTCAAGTGCTTTCCTAATTTAAAACCTTGATCTTTAAGTTGGAAGCAGCTTTTACTTTGTGAACCTTTGGATTGCTTCCATGGGGGTAATTATCCATGCAGTTTTGCTTCCTTGAGCATGTTCAGCTGTACAGCAGCGATTAAAAAAAAAAAAAAAAGTTTTTAAGTAATTACTTACCTTCACCAGCACAGTTACCATAATGATTAACATTCCAAAGCTGACAGGCAACCAAAAACTTTGAATGCTGTCTTCATTTAGGGAAAACCCTCCAATGTTTTGGGGGTTTTTTTGCTGCCTACACAGGTGCTACTTAAATTTTCATTAGAGGAGTGACTTCCTACTGGAAAACATCACTTTCTTCTAAACATGCTGTTCTTTTTCTGAGTCTTCAGCTCTGTTTGCTTGTTTCTGTGCTGGTAGCCCCTGGATGGCGGAGGGGTATTTATGAAAAAGTTGCACGCATAAATCCAACTTACCCTACAGTCCTGTAGATGATGAGTGTTTTTCTCCTGCATCATTTCTTCTCGTGTCGCAACACATTGCTATTGCATGCTGGTTACTGACCACCGTTCTTTGAAGTGCTTGCAAGCAGCAAGTCACACACTGTTTATCACCCGCAGAAAAAATAAGTGTATCTTCACTGCATGCTCACCCAACATGCGATTTAATTTTTTTTCTTTTCCAATGAATTGATCAGATGGAGCAGTGGCAAGAAGAAAAGAAGAAACAATGCATTGTAACAGGACTCAAAATACTATTTGCTGAATAGCATTGAATAAAGAAGATCTATATCCACGCAATTGCTTTTGGGCCTCTTGTGTTTGAAATACTGGCTCGCAATGTTATCTCCTTTCTCAAAGGTAGTTCCACAAGAGTGTGGTGTTAATTGCTTCTCCAGAAAAAGTAAAGGTATTACTTCTTATGCTCCAAAATAGTTCCTATTTCTTTCCGATCATATGATCTCAAACCCTCTTGGACATTTTGATTTCAAAAGGGAAATCACTGGTTAACCTGGGCAATTTTGAGGGAGATACATAGTTAGTAAGTCTTATTAAAGATAGAAGAGAAGAAGGAGTAGTGACTGTTAATGATATCTCATGAAGCCGGCAGCACAATGGTAAATGAAATTCGGCCAAACCGTATGTCAGGTAGTGAAATTGTTTGGATATTTTGATGACCTCTTGTTAAGATTTCTGCCAAGTAGTTTTAGTTAAAGATCAATGCGAAATGCTGTACGTAAACATCTGTCAGACTTCATTAAGAAAGGCTTGCATTTATTAGAAGTATGCTATTATATAAAGACTGATTCCTCCCACCTGATTTGTGTCATCTTCCGTGTTTGCTGAGCATTCAGCAAGAAGGGGTTGCAGAAGTACAGAGAAAGAAGAGCAAGAAGGCTGACTATTCCCATGTGAGTATAGCTGAGGTCTCCAGTAGTGACAGCACACGATAAAGTTGTACTGGGGAAGAGGGCTAGTACTGATGAAAATCTCCCCTGTGCTCAATACAAAGTCAAGGGAGAAGCAAGAAAATCAAAAGACTTTGTACATAATAAGGTCTTTAAGGCACTGTGTAATTAACCCATGAACACACCGCAGAAGATAGTGCTGATATACAGTTTCCTAGGATTAAAATAAAGATCATATCTTTGATAGAATAAAATACCTTAACCTAGCTATGGTGAAACTGCTTGGGGTGACATGCTGTAGAGACTAGTAGAAACCTGCTTATAGGAGTTCATTTTCACATAAGCAGAAATGTAACATTACTGTTTCCTACTGTCCACATCTTAGAATTTCCTTTTTGAACTGCCTCTTTTTAAAGCACTGTGCAGAAAAGTGGCTAGGCTGCCTTGACTTTAGCCCAGCCAAACCCATCCTGGAAGTATGCGTACCTTCTTGTTAAGGCAAGAAAACAAACCTAATTAAGAGATCTTTGAAACAGCAGCAATCCTTTTCCCACACAGCCATTGCACAATCATTGTGGCGTGTGCTGGGACACAATAGCACGTTACTCAGTACATGCAGATGATGGAGACGAGACCTAATGAGGATGCCTTTTGGCATGGTCTGCTTTCAGCTCTTCTATCAAGCTTTGTTTAAATGACCTAAAGGTAAGTCACCCATAAATTGCTTGTATAATAGCTATCCATACTTTCTAAGACTCTGAGATTGGTCAAAGGACTCTGTAGTTACAGTGTGTGTGTGTTTAATACAACCTACTGAAGGGCTAATTGAGGAGGGAAGAAAAAGGCTCAGAAGCAAATAAATTATAGCAGTTTATGGAGTTATTTGTTATGTCAATGCGATAGAGAATGTGCCACCCCACAATGGAAAGCTAATTATTTTCCTGCCATGGCAGCTTGCTAACCTGATATATTGCTAATGAACGGATTAGATGGAGGTTTGGCAGCCACTAACATGAGCAAATGATTGTTTTTAAGACCAGTTCATGCTGATGCTGAGGCCCAAGTCAGGTAATGATTATGACAACTTAGAGGCAATTCTGCATCCATTATTTAGCATATACTCTTCCTCTCTCTTTTTCCGTAGATATTTAAATCTAATTATACATATAGATCCCTAAGCACTCATACATACATACAGCTGGAATACATGAGGAAGTCTCATTACCTAGTTTATAGCCGAAACATTAAATTTGCAGGTTGGAATTTGATTTCGGTATGTTTAAATAAGGTACGTTTTCCTTCTGCCGTGGCTGTTGTGTTTTGCTGTGATTAGGTAAGATGCTAAAACATGGAAGAATCCTCAGGTCAGAGCGTTGAGGGAAGCGAGGTCCAGGTGTGTTGCCAAAGGCTGCCTGGCTTGCTGGCAAGCAGGCGTTTGCTGAGTGCACCACTTATATGCCTGTTGTGCTGAAAAATAATGCCTGCCTTGATTTTTCCTGCTGGCAGCTCATTCAGCAGAGAAGTTTTATCCGTTGCACAGTTTTCATTATGAGCAGGTGATGTATTTGCCAGTATCCGAGGACTTCTTAATTTCACATCAGTCAAGTGTTTAATCTTCAGTCTTCTTAGTTAAGTTTGTTCTGACAGCTGATTCTTTCCAGTGAAAGTGACTGGAGAGTCAAGTCAATTATCTTGAAATACATGGGTTTGTATTTGTGCCTAGGTATGACTGATTAGGCTTTTGCTCTGAGGTCTGGTGTGGTACACGCTGCCTCAGGGCACTGGTGCTCTCCCCATGGCTGTACTGCTGTCTGTGCAGTCACCTGGCTATGGCTGTGCACCATAAGATGCTTCCATGAAAATCCCTGTGCTATCAGCTAAGTGGAGGAGCAGTCTGGAAACCTTTACAGTCCTTGAAGCAAGTTTTGGAGAGAGCAGGAAAAATTTCAGGACTCTGGTTTTGAGAACTGCTACCAGAGACAAATACTCAGCATGGATAGTTGACAGAATGTGAAAATCTCCCCTGTCATGTTAGTGTAAATGAAATACATGGATTACAACATCTGGACAATGCAAAAAGGAACTTTATAAATTCAGATGACATAAGACACGCTCATATTTACCTCAAGCTAGGATCAGCTCCAAAGGTGGTTCTCACCCTTTGAGGTCCAGCTGGCAGATCTCTAGCCTCCTGACTAAGCATGCTTTTTATACGTGTGAGTGTATGCACGCATGGATATATACATATGCCACAGACATACCAGACACCATCCTTAGTGAAAGCACTTCCCGCTTTTGAAACTCCCTCTCGAAACGCTTCCCTGCAGTGGGCCATGGCCATCAGCTTCTTACTTCACCTCCCAGACATTGGTGACAAACTTTTTAGTAGGGTCTGTAGAAATAGGACAAAGGGTCATGGTTTTAAACTAAAAGAGGGTAAATTTAGACTTGATTTAAGGAAGAAATCTTTTTACGATGAGGATGGTGAAACACTGGAACAGATTGCCTAGAGAAGTTGTCAGTGCCCCATCCCTGGAAACATTCAAGGTCAGGTTGGACGGGGCTCTGAGCAACCTGATCTAGCTGAAGGTGTCCCTGCTTATTGCAGGGCAGTTGGACTAGATGACCTTTAAAGGTCCCTTCCAACCCAAACTATTCTATGATTCTACATGCCAAAGACAGTAAGGTGGGCTCTGTACTGGAGTGGCAGCTGTAGCCTGCTCGCTGCTTTCTTGAGACAAGGTGTTTGACAACTTGCTGTAACATGCTCGTCCGTCCATCTGGACTATATTGCAATGGATGCATGGGCGAAATACCTGCTCCCATGGGCGCACAGACTATAGCACCTTCATTTTGCAGAGAAAGCTGCAGGAATACTGTACCAAGAACTGCAAGGCTACTTTTGCTACAGAGCATTAGGGGAGGAGAGGTTGCCTTGGTATTACAGTCCCTGAGATGAAAGATTGCATTTTGGTTGGCAGCCTGAAGATGTGAGCAGTTGTCATGTCATTAGTTATGCCTAGCTTATGCTGTAATACATTTGTTACAGTTATGAGACTCGAAATCTAGTGTTTGTATTTCCTTTTTATTGCCTTTTCCTTTTTTTAATAATTGAAAACAGGTTTGGATTTGATCATAAAATTTCTACAGACCATGGTGCATCACCCATAATTCACCCGTGACTGTAACTAATACACACGAGCTGGAGGTCCCTCCTTGGCTCCGTGCTCCTTGTGGTGGGGGTAGCTATGGATTGGAGATGCAAGAGCAAGCTCCGTAATTAGAATGGCCCGAAGATGTGTTCCCAACCAGGCAATACCATAAAAAGGTAAATTCTCACCTATTGTCACTAGAGGTCAGTGTTAAAGTAATTTTAAGGTCAAATCTCTTTTTACCATGTAGTGGACCGTTTGTAAATTCAGGCTGTGGGTAGTTGTGGCACAGGTGGGACTTGCATGAAATGAGTAAAATACTGAGCTTAAATAGTTGGATTGAGTCATTTCACACGTTCTTGTGAGCGCTCTTGTTTTGATGGAGTGACCGCTGATTTACCTCCAGATAAATTACAAGATGATTTGATCTATTACCTTTTATTTCCCCTCCCTGCTTACTTGCCTGCTTTATTATTAAAAATCTTTTCAAATTTGTGGGTTAGTTCATTAGCAGAGTTCCAATTGAATATATGTTAAAATCCTTTTCAGCTGGGCGTTGGGAGCAGAAGTTAGATACACAGATACTGTTATGATTCTGTTGTGATTCGCTGTATTTTGCGCACCTGCAGCTGGGTAAGTAGGAGGTGGTGTCCACGTGTATGAGTGCATCTTGTGTGGAGCCGGAGACAATAAAATTTCCTCATCAGAGCCCTGCCTCTAACTTTGGTGTAGGTCCCTTCAATCACCTTCGAATATCCCGGCCAAAGAACTGTAGGTAAAAGGCAGATCTTGCTGCGAGTTGAATTTGAGTATTTAGTTATTGTAATTTTTGGAATATGTGTGTTTTGTTAAAATAAGGACTAGCTTTTGATGCCCAGTTTTTCCTTGTGAAAGTAATGTATATAGATGTAAGCCTCAAATAGCACGATGGATCCGTTCACGCAAGAACATCCAGTGCATGGCGAAGTGGAGCTGCATGTCTGTGTTGGGGTACGTAACATGTTTGTAAGCTGTGCTCATAGGAAGTTTCTGGATAAACTAAATTTTTGGCTGCCTGAGAATGCCAGGCCATGGGGGTACAGGAAGAGATGCTGCCAGTCGTTGCGGCTCACTGAGCCAGCCCTAATCTCCATGGGAGTGATGGGGCTCTCGAGGAGTTGCTGTTATCTTCTGCCTGTGAACTTCCAGAGTTGCTTGTCTTTGGGGCTGCGGCGTGTGCTTTGTTCATAGCAGATTGCACTTAGCAGTAATTGGCACTGTGTCTAATCCTTTCTGGTTTAGGGCATATTGGCATGGAAAAGAATTATATGACATGACAATGCCTGGAAAATAACTGAGTAGCCTCGTGTGAGAGTGATTATTCATCAATATGGATTTGAACACATCGAGGTAGGAAACCTCCCTGATTTTCAGGGTGTCTCATGTGCCCTTTGTAACTCTTAAAATAATGAACTTATTTTCAAACATAAGATTATTTGATTGTATTTACCTTTATAATTCCAGATAAAATGGTGTTATTTAAATGAGTGTCATGCCTTCCATTTATGGAAGGTGAAATGGCATTTGCATTTTGTGCTGTTTCAAAGCCTTGACTTCCCCAAAATTGTTTTAGTGTGACAAACCAGCCTTGGTGATAATTAAAGAGAGACTAGCTTAGCATAAATGCATATATATGTGCTTTCATCATTTTCACAGAAAGGCAGCTGAGTAGTTCCTAGCAGTGAACTCTCAGTGCCTGTTTTCCATAAAGAAAATTCAAGAAATACTTAAGAATACCCAAACCCTAATGATTTCAGCCTGCATGAGGGGCACGCACAGGAATAGCAAGCTGCTGGATAAGTCAGTATAGATGGGTTTCCATGGATTGTTTGGGAGTTTGATAATATGACACAGATTTATTCAGTCAACCTCCATTTCTGGGGTGTTTTTATTAGGAAGGTCAGTGATCTGTCTGAGCCTAATTATTCCATCTGGTGAGTGTGCTTGAGGCACACAAGTTTCCTGCAGTTCATGTGCACAAAGAAATGATGTGGTTAGCACGTTATTTATTCAGCTCTGACTCCTCAGCTGAACGGAAAGGTATCTGCTGGCAGCTGCATTGCCCAGAGTAGCCTTAGATGTGGCTCTGGGAAAGGACTTGAGTTTGCATCTCCAGCTTTACGGGGAGAGCTTGCTCTACTGCTTTGCTATTGGGACTCTGTTTTTCATCCTGTTTTTTTAACTCATTCTTGTAATGGTCTCAGAGGACAGTTAAAAGCTGTGTGTTGATTCAGAACTTCTTTTTGTTTTTTTTCAGAAGTTTTTCATTCTTCTGGTACCACTGAAACGTTAGGTGGACTTTTCAGAAGGCCCTCCAGGTCTTCAAGCTGTAGCATTATACAGCTGGCATTGTCTATTTTAAATCTTTATACAGACCTTCAGGAGCACAGTATGCAGTCAGCCCAACCATCTCCAATGCAGTTCAGCCACACGGTGCCTCTGTAACGCATAGAAGTAGTGTTGGAGAAGAACACTGGTGGAGCAAGTGCTATGTCCATGGTCATCCACACGCAAAACATGGACAAAAAAGGAAATTACCATGTTAACTCTTCGGTTATATATTAGCATAGAAACTGCTAAAACCCTCCATTCTTTCCTAGAGCATCCATTCAAAATGCCAGCCAAAATTAATATGGATTACAGACAGCCAGTATATTTAAACTTTCACCGAGACTATGTGCAAAACCAAAATCTTCAGAGACATCATTATTAATGAAGCCGCTCAGTCATATGCAATAATATAGATGTATATTTTAAGACATCCATTTCCATACTTTATAATCCTATTTCAGCTCTGAAAAGGATGTAATATAATTCTTGCTGGAAAATGTTTTAGATAAATCTGTGAATTCAGTCAAAGCTGTATGTCCTTTATCTGCTGCTAAGCTCTTTCATTAGTGGCTCTTGACAAAACAGCGCTATGTAAAAGGTGACAGTCAAACTGATAAAAATCCAATTTTCTTTGTTTAACCAGAAACAGGTGTGCAGTCTATGTATTTTCTCTATGAGCTTTGAGACCAGTGATGGGA
The DNA here is from genome assembly GCA_013397275.1 of Burhinus bistriatus. Classification (NCBI taxonomy): domain Eukaryota; kingdom Metazoa; phylum Chordata; class Aves; order Charadriiformes; family Burhinidae; genus Burhinus; species Burhinus bistriatus. The sequence goes on along the minus strand of VYXH01003529.1, from coordinate 102,534 downwards.
CTGAGATAGGTCTGTAGCTATCAGGTTTGCAGCTTGAATTCTGTCATTGGCCGTTTTCCCATTAGTATGAACTATACCTATTAGCAGAGGCACAGAGCAAAGCCGTGCCAAACTGTGGTAAAGATTATACGCACTAGAATGATAAAACAAAATATTATTGTATCCCAGGAACATGCTGATATATAGAGATTTTGAAAAACTATAATAAGGGAGGGAAAACTCAAAGGAAAAGCTTGCTTCCCCCCCCCACCTCTGTCTAGAAAAATTTAATAAATGAGTAAATAGGAGTGTGCTAGCCCTTGTTATGTCTGTACGTGTAAACACGCAGACTTGCAGAGAGAGTAAGCAGAGCTCTTCTGGTGCTTCAATGAAAATGTGTGCGCTTTCTCTAGTATAATTGAAATGTGAAATGTTTCAACAAAAAGCTTATCATTGCTTTGTTTGGAAGGTAACTCAGAAAACGTCTGGGATACCTTGGCTATATGGAACAAAGTAACATTGTTTCCTTTCCTGATAAATTTTATTTGGTACAGTGGTCCAGTAAGCAATTATAATTGCTTGAAGCAATTATAATTGCAGATATTTCTCGATCATCTACGCCGGTCTTTAATTCTGCCAACATATTAGTTCAAATAGTGCTTACGTGATTTAAGGAAATGAGATGGAAGGTATGGGAATGAGGAAGAAATGAGAGCGAAGAATGAAGAGGAAGAAAGGGTGGAGAAGGAGTCAAGGAAAATGGGAGAGGGAGAATTGGACAACGGCGTGCTGAAGAAAAAGGTTGTGTACCCATAGTGAGGTAGGCAAGAGGCGCTCTTACTTGCAGTCTGATGTACGTTCTTTTTATCTGTGTTTGGGGGACAAGAATATACCTGGCTGCAGGGTCAAGTCCAAGTGTTTGCAAGTGAAGAATTAGGGAGTGTGAGGCATGGAAAACAGACCCGTGGTGGCCATATATTCTGCACAGACCCTGCATCTGCTTGGCTGGCTATAAGCCTGCAAGGCAGATAGGAGCAAACTGCATGGTGCATGCGTCTCTGTCTTCCCTGAATCCATCCTGCACTCCTGCAGGCACCAGATTTATTTCATTGTTTTAATCATCCTCAACAAAGTCATCCATCAGCGTCTTAAAACTTTCCTCCTAGGATAGGAGCTAAGGAGCCATTTTATTGATGAGCTTATTGAGATTTTATATGCGTCTGACAGTGGCTTTCATCACAGCACAGTTCTGTTGCTTTGGCAGGAGAATTTTATCTAAAATGTATGAAACAAAGGGGGGGCTTGGCACAGCTAAATCTTTATTTAAAAAAAAAAAAAAAGGGAAGTTGGGGGTAGAGATCTGTAGTCAGTAGAGCACTGGAGTATTCAAGAAATAGAACTATTAGCTGAAAATCCATAGGGGGTTTTTGTTGGTGTTTGGTCGGGTTTTTTTTAATTTGTCACTGCCTGTAGTCATAATAGATTTTTCATGACCTTGGAAGTAATTGTCAGCAGCAGAGGAACTTAAGGAAAGACTGAATGATTTCACTTCGGAGTTGTTTTTCCTGGGTAAACAGACATGATGTTTTTCACTGTTGGCAAAAGGTTTCAGTGCTGCAGGTTGTAAAGATACCATTGTGTCTTTTGCAAGCCCGAAAATCACAGGTTTGGTTTTTTAAGGAGAGTGGAGAAAAGAGGAGAAGCTGTAAGATGCAGCCCTACGCGTAAAGTATCCTCCAAGTTCAGCATCATATGCAAATTCTGTGTGAGGTACTTTATGGACTGACAGTTTTTCAGTGTCTAGAACAAGCATCCTGAGCGTGAGAAACTCAGGGAAGTGGGACGTGAGGGCATCTCATCCAGTACGAGTCCATGATGTCCCTACGCTCAGTTGTTTGAGGGAAGACCATGATGCCCAGTTCTGTTTATCACCATCAAAGCTGGTGTTAGCTGGAAAAAAATATATTTGAGGTTTGGGGAGTTACTTGCTTTTTCTTCCTCTTTAATTTTAAGCAGATGATGTCTGTTTCAAATGAGAAGTACTGAAGTGAGCATTTCTGATCTGTCTGGTGACACCTGTAGCTCACGTGAAGTTTTTGGCAGTGATAATGGATTCATTGCTTGGATAAAACAACTCCCTCCCAGCTGCCTTTGCATGGTTTTATGTCTGCTTGCATAAGTAACTCAAAAAGGATTTGTAGCATAGATTTCTTGACCGGATCAAGCAAGGTATCAGTGCAGTGTCTCAATGCCTCCTTCCTCAAACCACATGGTCAAAAAAGTCTCTTGCTTAGAGACACTTCCAGTGTTGGGGCAGCTTTCACTACGTTTGCAATTGTCTTGTTTGTGTTGGTAATAGCACTAAAGACTCTGAATCCATGAACCAGGACTAGATTAATTAGTATGTATTGTGTGAGCAAAGAATAAAAAGTAAATCCCTGCTTTAACAAGTTTACAGTCTAAATGCATATTTGTCATAAAGACTATGTTGTTATTTTCGTAAATACAATTCTTCATGCCACAGTCCTTGAACTGTCAATTGCTAAACTATCAATTGCCTACCCTGTACACACGGTGGTTTTCTCACCCTGACACGTCACCTTTTATAGCCACAAAACGTAGGGGATATGGCTAGCACTGAAGGGTGTGTATCAAGTATGGAGGGAAAAAATCTGATCATTATTATTATTCATGAATGGGAGAATTCAGTGCACTATATTGGTAATCCTTTGCCAACATGGAGTTCGAAAGTACTGACAAAATAGAGAGTAGCGTCAATAATTAATCTGGAAGTTTGGCCACTGAACGAAGCAAGGAACCTTCAGGACACCTTTAAAAGTAGTTATTATTCATTAACATGCTTATTCCAGTTTAATAAGCTTTCTTATTTGACCCTGACTTCAGTTTCTTTAATTGCTTTCATTAAGCCACAAAGAAGGTGTAAATGAGGAACTTCTCACATATTTCTCTAATCTCTTTATTAAGAATATGTGTACTCGGGCATTTATTAGTGCCATCAATATTGCTTTGCTGCCTGGTTTATTTGGGGGGGGGGAAAGGTATAAGAGGTATTCTTAGATAAGGATTTACATCCAAATGAAGGTGAAGTGTCTCTCAGGTTGTTTTCTTGTTTAGTATAATTTTAATTGCCAACCTTCTGACTCACTGGTTTGGACTGTAGCCAGGTTAGATTTGGGTCATTGCCTATTTATAGTGTTTTCAAAATAGACAGTGCAGGTGTTGAGTTGTGTGTACATTTATAAACGTTTCCTGTGGGCTTCTGCTATGTGCAGTTGTGCAGAATGGGAGAATTTGGACTGCCGTTGTAACAATTTTACAGATTTCGTTTAGCACAACTGCAAGGAAGGAGTTCCTTGTCCTGTATATAGACATGTAGATACAACGATAGAGCTTTGAGTTACCAAGTCTGATTTGGCTGTGTTGCACGGTCACACAGTCCTAACAGATTGAAATTAGGATAGACTGTTTTCTGAACTTATATCTGGAAAAAAACAAAACAAAACAAAAAACCAAACAGACAACAGCAAGACAGGACAACAGCACTGCAGCAGGATCCTGATCTAGGACAAGGTCTCCTGTTGCTACCCGTCATAAACATCAGCAGTTGTGTTTCACCACAGAAAAAAAAGTGAAATGACCCACATCACTATATTACGTCCACTTTACAGTAAATACAGAGTTGTGTTATTTTATTTTATGTTTCTTGATAATGGAAAGGCAGCTGTGAGGTGAGAAAGCAGGCAGTCCCTGCGCTGAATAGCTCACATCTTAAATAGTTGTGCAAGCATAAGGAGAACGGGAGAAGGAGGAGGGTGACACTGACTTTGTGCACATACCGTCTTGGTGTGTGAAGGTGCTCTGTAACTCAGTACTTCTTAGTGCTCAAGGTGTTCAAGGTATTGAACTATTCGGAAGATCTGTTTTTCACCTCTGCAACCTGTGATTTTAACTCTTTACTGAGTTGTTGTCCTACGTGTCAGCTGTTGTCCTACGTGTCAACAGCTGACTTGGAGTGTGTCCCACCATAGCATCTTTCTGTGTCTCCCAAGCTGAGACATGGATTGCGTGGAAAGGTTTAACTGAGGGGAGGTCTCTGCACCCTTCCTTCGAGCAAGGCTTCAGGTTCCCTGGGGTGCTGCCCGCTCTTCTCCAAGGCATTCAGGCCTCTCCGTTTCCTATCTAAGGCTTGCAATTTTCTGCACCTTTGAAGCTCCTGTTCACCCATGAAGATGTGGTGGGTCTTGGGGCCTTCCCTTTCCCTTCAGCTCTTCACAAGTGGATTGCTGCTACCTCCTCTTCTGGTTTCCAGGTGTCCCGGCTAGCAAAACAGGCTGAACCTTAGTCCCAGCAGCTCGTGTAGCATGAGACAACTGGCAATGGAGAAACCAACGCCTGAGAGAAATCTAATGGGACTGCAGAGGCTATTTGCATGTATGGCTAGAGCTGAAGTGTCATGGTTTCAGTTGGGAGAGAGTTAACTTTCTTACTAGCAGCTGATGTAGGGCTGTGTTTTGGATTTGGGATGAAAGCGATGTTGATAGCGCACCGATGTTTTTGGTTGTTGCTAAACAGTCAAGGCCTTTTCTGCTCCTCACATCACCCCACCAGTGAGTAGGCTGGGAGTGCAGAAGAAGCTGGGAGGACGCACAGCCGGAGCAGCTGACCCCAGCTGACCGAAGGGATAGTCCATACCATGTGATGTCGTGCTCAGTGTTTAAAGCTGGGGGAAGAAGGAGGAAGAGGGGAATGTCTGGAGCGATGGCATTTGTCTTCTCAAGTAACCGTTATGGGTGATGGAGCCCTGCTTTCCTGGAGATGGCTGAACACCTGCTTGCCCATGGGAAGCAGTGAATGAATTCTTTGTTTTGCTTTGCTTGCGTGCGTGGCTTTTGCTTTACTTACGAAGCTGTCTGTATCTCAACCTGTGAGTTTTCTCACTTTTACTGTTCTGATGCTCTTCCCCACCCCACCCAGGGGGGAGTGATCAAGCTGCTGCGTGGTGCTTAGTTGCCAGCTGGGGTTAAACCACGACATGAAGGAATGAGCCGCTGCAGTGCTGGGGGGGAGCCGAGCCAGCCGACAGCGCTCGCAGAGGAGCGGCTGCGGCACCGGCAAGCTGCTGTCACGCGGTGTGGGGCAGAAGCGAATCATCTATAAACCACCTTGCAGTTTAAAGGATGTATTAGTATGTGCCAGTGTGGTAGTCAGGTGTGCCATCAGACTGGTCAGTGACATCCTTGTTAAGCTCAGGTGGATATCAGAACAAAATCAGCGGCAGAGAGTTGACGGGCCGGAGGTGTCATTCGTTTTGTCTGGAAGTCATCTTTGGATTACTGATAATTAGAGGATATGTTGACTCCTTTGCCTCTGCTTTGAAGCTAATGACTATTTGAAAAGGAAATAAAGTGACCTCTGAGCGAGGCCGTACTGGCTGCTCTGAACGGGGGCGCTGCCACTGCGGGAATTGTGCACAGGTTTAGGATTGCACATTTGTCGTTGCTGCAGGTTTAATGTAATTTAAAATAAATGGGAAGATTGAAGGGCATGGGACAAAGAGGAAAGTGCAATGGAAAACTCGATGTCATTAAACTGAAAAACCCTCTTTTAGAAAGTGTGCAGTCTTTGATGTCTTGGTTGTTTAGATCACATAGCATTAAAAATGGGATTAAAAACATGTTCATTTTATACATCATATCTCCACCATTGCAAGCACTTTCAAGTTGCAGTCAGTTAAGGAGCTTTTAATGATAATGACCCAATTATTTTTAAGACTTGGTAGTAAACATATCATGTCGATATTTTAAGGGTTTAAATGAATGATTGCAGTTTTACAACTTGGTAAAAGCTACTGTAAGAAATAAGCATGCTGTATGAAGTTCCGTTGGCCAGACAACCTTTAATCATAGCCTGTTCTTCTTACAAGAAGCATTAATTAAAATTGGAAGCCCGTGAGTAATTATTTCTTTCCTTGCAGTTTTCTTTGAATGGCATTATTACGTTCAAATCCTGCGTGAAGGTCGTGGTTAAGGTGGTTTAAACATCAGTGAATAGTTTTCAGTCCTTTAGATGCGAAGAAAACACAAACTGGTATTTCCTATACGGGATGCTGTCACAGTTGCACTATTCTTTAATTTTTTTAATTTGATTATTAAGGTTTCTGATTAGTTCCTTAAAAGGGGAGGAGGGAATTAAAATGGATATTTTCTAATTAGTGTAAGATGACCACAGACTGTCCTAATAGTCTTTTGGGGATGATAGTGATTCTGGACAGGTGATGTTACAGATACCATCTCCTCTGTAATAACTGCCTGTAAGCACGTGCCCAATAGTAATAATACTCTGAAGTAGTTTATCCCTCTTTTTTAGTTTTGAGGAGCAAACAGCTCTGTTCATTGCGGGGTTCAGACTCCCAACGCTGCTGCTAGCTGCCTGGCACGGCAGCCCAAGGAAGTCCTGAGCCTCAGTCAGACCTGTGAGATGCTGTCTTGAACCAGGTGGACTTGCTGCTCCTTAAACCAGCTGCAGTTTCTCTTTTAGGCAAAGGTTCAAGAGAAGGGGCTAAAGAACTAAGAACGAGCCCATTTAAATTGTCCTTCTGTTGTTCTCTTGTTTGCAGTTGGTTTTGCTGGAAACACAGGTACCTGACACGGTGTGAGTGACAGGGCCGTGGTAGCTACGTGGAAAAAGAAGTCTGCACTTATGCGCTCATTTGTTTTATTTTGTAAGGGAGGCTGAGCTCTTGTTTGGTGTTTTCTGGGTAGCAGGGTGTTTTCTAAAAAAGAAAAACCAAAACAAACAAAACCCCCTAACGAGTCACGATGAAGCCTGTAACTTTAAATTTCATCTTGCAGAACAAAGACTTTGTCAGTCTTTTTCTGCTTTCCTTTGCTCTGAGTTTTCATGCCACATGAACCAAGGCTGTTTACCCCCAGGATCAAGTATTCAGCTTGCGCCGTGGACCAGTGACCACTGACAGAGCTGAGCTCTCTTGCAGTAATGACATAAAAGTGAACCGTGCAGAGCCGGTGGCCTGAACGCCCTTCCCGTAGAGTTTGGTACTCCTCTCCTCAGGCTGGTTAGTGGACAGCTAGAGCACGTGTCTATCCCTACAACTTGTACACTGCTTTAATGTTAGAAAAAATTACAGTTGCTTCTGAAGAAGCATAGTACACCAAACCCAGATCTTGGCAAGTATGTAAAAGAAAATTGTTTTCATTGGCAGTCTTCTGTTTCCTACTATATTTTAATATTTTAATTGTATACATGTATGTTACCTCTGATTTCAAATATTAAGCAGAATACTATCTTTCTCCTTACATTTTCTGCAATGTAGATATATGGTGTAATATACATTATATAACAATGTAGTATATAATACACACAACATACAGTTATATATGTGTGTGTATATGCATGTGTGCATATATATGTGTGTGCGTGCGCGTGCATACATATTCTTAATTTAGAAAACCCTGCTCCTGCAGTGAGTTTTGGTGTAATTTCAGTACCTCATTGACAAGGACAGGGTATAAGTCGTGTATAAAATGCTCTACTTATAACAAGCTAATGGCAGGATCGCAGCTTAGTCCCATTAGTAATGTCCCCTGGTACATACTCTGTAATTGCTTTAATTGATCTATCTCCCAGCTTTCCTGAGCAGAAAATGCCACTGAAAGGCTGCCATCGTACATGGTAAATGTGTTCCAGTCCATGCTTCTAAATGGGTAGGCATCCTCCACCAGTCTGTTTTAGTCATTGAGCTGCAATCTGAAATTTCAACTTTTGCTAAAAAAAAACCCAAGGTGACAAACTTTTGGGGTTTGTTTTGGGTTTTCTTTGAAAGTGCCTGTTTATATATTCTGGTTTGGCCTTGATGACCACCTCTGGGTGGTAGCTTAGGAGTGATAAATACATTCTTAATGATGGCAATCATCAATACATAGGCTAGAGACCTTGTTATTTAAATTTATTTTTAAAAAGTTTTAATATAAGTATCCATGGATAATAACTTTGAAATACCAGAGGGGAACTAAACAATTCTATGACTGATTTGACAAGAAAGAATGCAAGTTTATTTCAAGAGCACCGGGCTACTTTGGGATCCATTGAATTTTTTCCAGTCTTCCTTTTAGTATTGGGTATATATCCATAACTTGTTGGTCTTGGCAGGAGATGTTTGCATTGCAGGAGGTGTCTCCAACTGATACTTTCCTTCTCCTATATGCCGGATGAGTAGAGAATGAATCAGGTTTTATTTTGGCAAAGGTGATTTTGTAGCAACGTTGACTGATAACCATCATTGTGCTTTTAGGGATGTGGAGGTGGCATATGAATTCCTGAATTTTCTGCAAGAGAACAGAGAAAGTGCTGTGTGCGTTCACACACATGAGAAGGAGTATATTTCCCGATGAACATTTGTCCAAATGTTTAGATTTCCCAGTTTTCTTTGCTTGCAAGTGCACTAATCAAGTATCACACCAAAAAAGCATTTTGATTTGTCAGTACTTTGCAGGTTTTGAGCGCAGATATTAACAACTTGATAGCTTTGGTTAATTTGTATTGCATGTTCTAGATTTCTGGTATACTGGACACGTTACATCATTGCAGAGCCCAAGCAGAAGGCCATGAGCGTACACATGCAGCACTATTAGGACTGACTTGGGTCCGTTGTGTGCAGGATGAAGCACAGGGAAAGTCCTTTGTGGTGTAGAAGTGATTTGAGAAGTGGGATTTTCTTGCAGGGGTCTTTGGTTAGCTGCAAGAATAATTAACCAAAGACATGGAGATACTTATTCCGCAGGACCTCTCTGTTGTTCGATAGGTTGGGCTAGCTTTCATTGACCCACAGGTTCATGAGCCTTCAGTAAATGTTAATGAAGTGATAGGTTTTTTCCTCTGTTGTTGTAACTTGCAGCTATTTGCTCCAAATGAATATTTTTGCTCAATCCTGTGTTTTATGTTAGAACATTTTAGGAAATACCCTTTCAACATAAAGCATGATATAAGTTCAAAGACTTTTTGCACTTTCATGTAGAGCTGATGGTCGAACGCATTCCACAAACTTTATAGATGTTTTGTTAACACCAATTCTTTGGTTTGTGTTCAATTTGTCAATAATTTAGATAGATGGCCTTGGAAGGTGTTCAGTAGGGCTTGTGCTGTACTGTTCTTCTAAATTAAATGCCCATTTTGGTTTTTGTAAAGTCCCATCTACTGTTAGCAGCATGCTAGGAAAAGGGGCCAAGGCAAGTGTGTCAGAGACCCTCTTATCTCCAGCTCTTTCTGTTTTGAGTATTATAAATAGGTCCGAATTAATTTCTTGAGACCTTTGCAGAGCTCTTTCTGCAGAGCTCTGAAGATGTATTTTCTACTGGGACACGTGATCATAACATTGAAGTGAAGGAAAATGGCTTTCAAGGTGATTCTTAGTGAAGTTACTGAATATTTGCATTTCTACTCTGTGTAGTCAGTGTATCACCAGCAACATCTAGAAGAGTTAACCGATGCGTCAACAGACTTAACAGGACCTGCTCGAGCAGCGTTTGTTGGATTTTTTCAAAGTGCTTAAGAACCGCAAGAAAAAGGCCTCAATATCAGAGTGATCTTTTTGGATACTAAATATCTGCCCAACTTGCATCTGTCCTTTGGGATTGTTCAGTCACAACATGTCCCTCAGCAGTCTTGGACAAGTGCTTTGACAGCCAGAAAACTATGGTATATCTGTGTAAATTCCCAAGGTGATACCAGTGTCCTTATTCACTAATATTTCACCTTAATTCAAGGTTTTGCCAGGAGCTGGAATTGCACTTTGCATGCAGATCTGGGCAACTTACAGAAGAATATCCATGAAAATATGTCCTGTAGTGACACCAGCTGGAATTGTATCTTCTGTAGTGTGCCTTGTACTGTCCTGTACATTGGGAAAAATTTGTTGAGAATGTAGGTGCTGAACAAATAATGTGGTGCCCTTCAAGCAGATTTTTTTTTTTTTTTTCCAAATGGCACAAAATCACCCTGTAAACTGGTAGTCAATCCTGCGTAGAAAGAAAATTCTGCTGTACAACTGAAACGTGCCTGATTCAGATTTTCCAGCTCAAATCGTAACAATTCCTCTCTTTTCCATGACTGAGAAGTGGAGACACGGAATAAGTGTGTGGCTACTCTGTGGGAGAAAAAGTCGGCTTGCCATCATATTGCACGAATGGTTTGTGGTTGATTTCTGTACTCCTGTTACTGTATTTTAAATACTGTTGCCACTGTGACTGTGGGTTGGTCGTAGTTCCCAATGATTTTGGTGGTTTGGAACCAAGTCCTGTCTTTTATTGCTGGGTTTTTTTTAACTTGTTTTGGAATTTGCTCCTATTATTGAATTCAGAATTGCCGCATAATGAATGAACCAGTAATACCTGATTTTGCAAAGGTAAGACATCCACGCAGAGTGATCTGTTCTCCAGTAAATGAGAGAATGGGGCATCTAACTGATGGACTATGTTCTTGCATCGGCCATCTTTTGCATGCTTTTGTTACAAGGATCTGTTGCTTTCTGAAAATCTCTTCAATAAAAAGAGTCTTTTGCCCTAGACACAGGCAGATTCTTCCTTTCTCTGGTTTCTCATCAGCCCGTGCAGCGGTAGCAGGACCAAGTACCCAAGTATCAGTAGAAGAGTGTGAGGCCGAGGGACGTTGGCTTTCAGTACAAGTTTTTTTCACTGCAGGGAGCTTCACTGTGTGTATTTCTGTTGTGAGAGCATGATCCAGTACAGAGCGGCGATTTGGGAAGTTTCAAGTTGGCACGTTGAGGAGGAGACGCGTGAGTACCAGCTGGGCGTGAGGAGCAGACTGATCGCCGGCTGTGTTTTCCTGAAAGCGCTTGGACAAGTTCCATGTGTTGAGCAAGACGGACAAAATTCATATGGCCAAGAGCAGTCCTTGAAGCGCTTTTCAAGTGTGCTCTCCAGCCATGTTTAATTACACCTCTAGCTGGGTAAAACTTTCCTTAAGTTTTAAAAGTCCTTGGCCTGTACCTGTACCTGGACTCATGCAGCTTAAGGGATGTGACACTGTTTCTGACTTGCTGTTGTTTGTCTTCTAATGCTTCAAACAATCTTTCTCTTTTAATGCTTCAAACAAACATATTTTCAAAAGACTTTTTTGTTTATAGTCAGCCGCTAGAACGATTTGGCATCTGTGCCTATTTACATCACCTACCGAGAGAGAGAGAACTGAGAAACAAATGCAAGTCTAGTCCAGCATGTCCAGAGGTGAGGACTGAGTGATTACTACTTTTCCCCTAAACTCCCATCCATCCTTGTAGAAGCTAGTGCTAATTAACGTAATTTTTGCAGGCAATGTAAAGCTCCGATGGGGAGAGGGGAGAGATTTTTGGGGAGGTTGTTTGAATAAAAAAGAAAGTATATGTTTTTGCAGAAAAATCATTCTAATAATAAAACCAGGGCCTCAGAGGTGTACTATCTTGAAATACATAGGTACTAGTGAGACATCCCAGATACATACCTGATAAAAATTGTCAGCTGCAGGTGCTAGAAGGATTCTTTGCAAATCCTGTCTGCGGCTGCTGTGGGCAGAGCTGAGGTAAGTCAGCCTGTGAGCTGCTCTTGTTTCTGCGGGTGGTCCAAAGTATCTGAAAGCTTCACCCCGAGTCTGGGACAGCTTTGCATGCTTCTGGTGCTTGTCCCATGCTGTTCTTGTAGTCTGTGTGAAAGATGAGCGAGATGCAGAAACCGGTCTGTGTGTAGTCTCTGTGTCATCATCTGCCCCTTTGCCCTGGGGGAGCTCTCTGGGGCCCCTGCATGTTTCCATTTTTTAGTTCAGGTTCCTCCAGCTTTGCCTTGCAAGGTGCCTACCCTGAGCCCCAGTCTGGTTCTTCCCTTTCAGAGGCGCTGATCGCTGGGAGGGACTGGAGGATGTCCTTGGTGCAAATGGGTCCCTGAAGAGCTTTCAGCTGGGTCTGGTGCAGACTCACATTTGAGTCCGTTTCAGAAGGTGTTCCAGAAGTGTTTTTAACCACAGACCTGGCCACCATGTGTCTCACCCTCAACCATTTCAAAGCTTGATCCGGTTGTTCTCCCCAAATTTATCTTATAACACAAAAGAAGTGTCTCTGCATCAGACATCTCCTGCTGTGCCAGGCTGTGTGTCTGTGACTGTTCAGAAATACACACCCCCTGTACCAGTTAGGCATCATTGCACCTAACAGGTTTATCTCCCTCAGGCTGGATACGGTTAGCTTTACTTCTTTTCCATTTGGAAAGGTGCTGGTTATATGCTGACAGTTTAAGCTTACCTTCAAAAAGAAAATACTTAAATTCTTGCCCTCATTCATAATGATACAGTTAACAACTATGCAGTAAAATAGCATTGGTCTGCATTCTTAGCAGGGCTCTATTAATGCAAGTCATTCAAGCTCATACTTGAAAGTCAACAGAGATAATCTGGTGTATAACAGCCATGGATCTGGCTCATTTTTCATGTGCCATCAACACTGCTAGACATGTTCATACAAACCTCTGCTTTCCCACAGAGTTTCCTTGTGACCTTGAAAAAATGAGATTTTAGAACTTCCTTATGTTTAAAATGACGTGAATGGAAAACTCTTTCTCTTCCCTCATCTGTTTTTTCTTGACTGACAGTGAATTATAACAAAACAAGTTTTATTATACAGTAGTACATTGTATCATGATTAGGGTCTCTGATAGAGCATTAAATGTTAGTATTCTATATAATTTCCGATTAAGCAATAGTTCTTGCTTTTCATGCTGGTCCTCTGTCCGTATATATGTGTGCATAGGTACTTACATTTTCATTTCATATTGCACAGTTAAGTAATTTTAAATTTCTTGATAACTTGAGTGTGTACATCTGTGTGCATGCCAACTTAACACAGAAAGAACTGTAGAAGTTATGTGTATTATCTAAGAATAATATTTTTATTGACCAGAAGGTTGGGGGCGTTGGGCCCGATGTTGTCTCTTCTGGGTCGCATATTTGCATATGACTCCAGTATATTCTCACCAATGCAAAGCCTAGATAGAATTTTATTGAGTTGATATGTTCATTGCAAATGCAAGTTTCAAATATGTATAGAAATTACTATATCAAGCAGCAGTATATGTTCCTATTTGCAATTGATCAGTATTTGAATGATCGTGGCCACATATACTAGTGAAGTAGAAAAGCTTTGATGGTGTGAGTTTGGGAAGCCAGGTTATTGAGAGTACCCTGTTCTCCCCTTCTTCCCACCCTCATTAAAAAAAGCCTTCCCTCCATTTGTCTTGTGTCCTGTTTGACTGAATGTGTAGATGCATCCGAAGTCTGACGTCTTGTTTGGTCTTCTGAATCATCAGCATTGCACATACTGTGCCATGGTCAAGCAGGAGGACAGGCTTCTTGTGCCATGTGGTCTTGTCAGGAGAAGCCCGGTGTCCGGGTTTCATGGCAGGGGACATATGCCCTGGTGCACGGTGATGGGATCCAGGGCACACCCCAGGTGTAAGGCTGTTCTGGATGAGTAGGGAATGGGGTTCTTGGGACACAGTGTACTGCACAGCAGTCCCGTAAGCTACAGCAACCTGAAATGGCTCCCAAAGCAAAAGGTTTCATCCTTCGTACTGTTAAAGCAGCTAAGCCAAATCCTACCCGGAAAATAACACGCCCTTTGAGGGATCTCTGGAAGTTTAGAGCACTGGGGAATTCAGACTGGATGTGACATGATGGTTTTCCAACCTGTCAGCCCCTTGTGGTTAAACATACATGAAATTACTGTAACTCCTGTCAAAGTGACCCTTGTAAGGACCCTTTGTCATTTTACAGTATAAACGTGTTCCATGTAAGCACTTCAGAAGATCCTGCATGGCAGCAAAAGTTGGAGTGCCGACTCACCGGAGAGGCATGCAGGATAAGCAGAGGCTGCAGAAAGATACTGGTTCTGTAGTGGGATAGCTCTCATTGAACCAAGCTCCCAAGAGGGGGATCTAGGAAGCATCTGGGTGGCCACGGGCCCTTTCTTGGGAAAGTGTGCATGCGTAGTAACACCTGGTGTGTTCGTCCTTGTTTGTTTACCGAATTCCATCTTGAGTAGGTTTGGTTCCTGAAGTATTGGTATAGTTTTGCTGATGTCATGGTGTCTGCTTTGCTCTACCCTAGGGGCACCTGTATTTCGCTATTGGATGAAATAATCTTCATAGGCTTACATATATAGGCTCATATAGAAGTGACTGGAGTCTTAGGTCCATGGAAGATGCTTTGTAAATTTATCAGTATTAATTGTAAATTTATCAGTATTAAGTAGGAAAGAAGGGTATGTCGACAGGATTTCATATATATATTTTTTTTAACAAATCTGTCTCATATAATACCAGTTTTCCTGCAAATGGGGCTCTCTATTTTTTGAGATTTAAAAGTTTTCCTACTGAAACTACATCCTACTTTTTTCTTTTCCCACAGCTAACCCCCCTTGTTCAATAAAAGCGTAGAGGAAGAAGTGAAAAAGAGGTGTGGGGAGACCTTAGTTTTCAATACGAAAAAAAAAAAGCTTACATTCTCTTTAAGTTTTTCAAAAATCTTTTTTTGAAAGGAGGGCTGCTTAGGGAAAAAACATGAAATATTTTTTTATCTCATGTTCCATGTAGAAAAAGAATATTTTTCTAGTATATTTTCAACATATTTTTAATCACCCCTAGTAGAAAATTTCCTCAATGTATCAGATCATGTTTTAAAATACTGCTCTGGTCTTGTATGCACGTGTCAAGTCTGAAGTCGTTTAGATGTTGCAAAGTCCTGCTAGCGACATTGCAACAAGAATATTGTGTACAGACTGACATACTGTAACAGTGTTATGATGATTTATGCCATTAAATATGGTACAGGTTGAGAAAGTTGTGTGTGTTTTCATAGCAGCCCTAGGCTGCCTTGTGTCAAATACCCTGTAGAGCTGAGGTTAGTCCATGGCTTTGAACATGTAACCAACCCATTTTGTGCTCACGTTGGCTTCTGGTGGTCTCAAGTACAGGGTAACCTGTGGCGGTGCCGTTCATTCATTTTTGAGTTTTTGCCAAAAAGAAAATGGAAATACTATTCTGACAATGAAAATGTTTTATTGCAAGTGAAAGATGAACCTTTTCATAAAGAATTAATGTTTGGGTGAAATTGTTTTAGACTCCATGATGAGCAAAATTTTCACTTTTTCACCTTTTTTTTTGCACTCTTTTGGGTCAGTGAATCTGCTTCGCCTCTCAGATATAAACTCATGGTGGAGTATTTAATAGACTTAATAAAACGCCCTATAGAGCTCAGATTTTTGAGGAAAAAGTGGTGAGATGACTGTTCCTCTGGGCGGCAGCTTTGCCACAGTAGTTGATATTCACTATTTACTCCAAGAAGGAACTGATAGTGAAGTCTCCTCTCAGGCCCTTATCAAAAAAAAAAAAAATCAGTCCTGGTGCCACTGCCTCATTTTCAGGAACCAAAGCAGACTTCTCCACAATCATCTGGTTCCTGCTAAAAGTTATGGACCCACTCAAAAAAGACATCTGCAATGTTCGTAGCTGCTTCCTGCAGGAAGCTGCAGAGCCCCCTGTTCCTGTCTGCAACTGGTTCGTGGCTCAGGCTGAGTCTGCCCCCATCCAACCCACAGCAAGTCGTTCCCATTTTGCAGAGTTAGGCCATAAAACTGATATCCCTGGTCCAACCTATGGGCCATAAAAGCCCATAGGAAGGGGAATGAATCCGTTCTGCTCATGTCCCTAGTCCTTCTGCTTGCACATCCTTGCTTTTTACAGTAAAAGCAAAAGTTTGGCTACACAAACCTTCTTCTTTAAATTTCTGGAATGGAAATAGCCTGAAAACCTGGTCTTTTTTTGAGTAAAGAACTTTCTGAATCCTTCAACAGCCTAGTAGAGCTTTTTCAAACCAAAAATCAGGAAAATAGCCAGGGCAGGTTCTCCACAGCCTAAGAACTTGATACTAAGTATGTTCTGATGTATTCCTGCACAGGGGAGCAATCCTTATCACATGTTTTGATAGTTCTGCAACAGTTCTGTAATACTTTTGCGGTATGTGGCAGTTTGGGACATAGGCAAAGGGAGTTAATTCCATTATCAGAAAAATTAGCCCTCCCATACCCTGTTATACTGGAAGGAAAGAGCAAGCCCCCGCTGTGTCCTGCAGCTCCATTTAGGAAAGATCCTTCAGACAGAAGGATGGTTCCCCATCCGAATTTAGGTGGGTACAATTGGCTCTTACTTGAATTCATCGTCTAGTGTTTTTGGTACTCTGACTGATCATACATTTTGCTTTCTTATGTGCATTAAATCTATGCCAAAAGAAACTTGAAGCATTTCTACTAAAAGATTGCAGGTATCTGTGTGTGTCCTCCTTAAACGTTCACAGGCTGCAATTAATGCAAAACTGCTCTGAAACATGCTTTACAGTCTACTTGATCAACGATTTCTGCAAGTACCATTACTCTACAAGCATGAATTAGTGAACATCCAAATAAATATAATATACTAAAATCATAGATTAGCAATGCCCAAATGCCCATAATTATTCACTGTGTTTCCTCAGCGTCGTTCTTGCTGGGAGAGGAGATTTGAGTCCTCCTCAGTTGGCTGAACTTCTTTGGAGTTAATATTTTAGTTTATATGAGTGTGTGCACAGGCATATGAATACAGTTGTTTTCAGCAACATGACATCAGTGTTGTGGTTTGGAAGTCGCATGTGCAACTTTTTTTGTTAAAACCTATGGGGAATCTTTAGCCTTTGGATGGTTCAGAACAGTCTATTGAAAGACAAGAAAAACATGAGCAAGAATGTAGATGGTCACCAGACATTTAGTGCCTAAATTAGCAGCTCACTCTCAAAAGCTATAATAACCATAGGGTAAAAAGGCAAAGGGCGAGGGACACCCACAATTTGAAGTGACACAGCATATTGGAGGGAGAAAACAAACAAACAAACAAACTTTTTTAAGGTATTCAATAGGCTACATATTGGGTAAGCCTTTAAAAAGAAAATACTGGTGATCAAAAAGAAATTATATGAACAGACTCTGTATCACCCCAGTGCTATCAAATGAAGCCAATATCTAGCCCAAATTAGAAACCTGGAAATTTCAAGAACCCAAAGCTTTCCTGTAAAACCTATAGACAATATATACTGTATATTTTTCTAGATTTCCATTAGAATCCTAATACGACTCTTCAGTTTGTGCTAGGGGAAAAAAGCCCCACCAAAAAAACCCTCTGTGAGATGCATGCTTACATGTTGCTGTTGGAAAGCACCTAAGTGGTACTAGTATTTTTGGGTCTGCCTTGAACATACCTGGGTATGTTAGGGACAGCCGAGAGGTCAGGACTAGCTTTTTTATCAATGTTCTGCAGGAGTTCAGGAGATGTGCGGGTGAATTCATGCAACGTGCACTCCGCTAATGAAAATTGCTGCATCCACGATGAGAAAAGTAAATCCCTCACCAGGATGTGGTGTTCCTGAAATCGATGTGCAGCTCGGTACACTTGCTATACTGTCTGTGAGAACATGCTATGGTGCACCTTTCTGGTCACGTCTACTGTCTGTACTTGAACAGACAGCATGAAGTTGTGTTGTTGCACAACAGCTGGGGTCCTGCACTCAGGCCCGAAATCAGGAGGGGTTAAGGGTGAGAAAGAAAATAAGGTAAAGCTGACTGGAGTAGGAAGAGATGGAAAGACTAGAGGTGAAGATGGAAAGATAAACGGAACGAGAACTTGGAGCTCTTTGATTACAGTAGTTTTATTTTATGGAACGCAGGTATTAAAAGTTAGGAAAATTGCATACAAGATGTTACTTCTTGTGTGTAAGTGGAAGGTGGGGGATTTAGGTAGTAAGAAAAATAATGTGCCGAGGGCGACGCTGGGGACTGCAAGTCACATAGACTTGGCAATGGGGTGGATTTGAGAAAACTCATTTCAATGCGGGGTGCTCATGCCCTGATAGCTGGAGGAAGAAAGGGTGCTCTTACGTTTCAGCTATATTACATGAGCTCTTTTGAAGTCTTTGTAATGCCTTGGACCTGGTTTCCTGAATGTGCAGACATGCACATTTCTGTGTGGGAACCTTGCTTGCTTGTTTGTTTAGTTTCCTCACTCTCTTATTTTTCCACAATTCCTTTTACCATCCCAAGGTGCCCTATTCTCCTAAGTCTATATAGTTGAATGCCCTGTGCAATCTTCTGCGATCTTTTCACGAAGCTCACATTTGAAAACTGAACCCAGGGCAGAGGAGCATCTTAAGGGCAAAAAATAAATGTGGCGGGGGTGGAAGCTTTTCTTAAAATCTTTCTTTTAATAGAAAGCAAACAAATAAGAAACCAAGCCATAGGAAGTCTGTCTGTAATGGGAGTCGCATGTGGTCAAATATGGCTGGGCAGGCTAGCCCTCTCCTTTAGAGGCTTTTTCTCTCTTTTTAACAGTCCGGAAGTGGAGTCTGCTTTTAACCAGAAACCTGTGTTAGAAATGGTCTTTTAAAAGCAATGCCATGTTCAGGAAGAACTTGCGATACATTAGTTATTGGGAAAAATAAGTGACTGAGTGCGGCTTTTAAAAGTTCCACTTTGAAAAGAAGTGAAGGCTAAGGAGAGGAAGTGCCAAAGAGATAAAAGTTTGTCTTGCTGCCTTCCATTATATCTCATGTTTTATCCTATTTTAAGAGTTTGCTCTTTTCTGACTTGTCAGTATCTGCATTCAATCATTACTTGTCAACACAGTTTTATTTAATATGAATAAATATGTCATAATTAGCTAAAATGTGAGTGTTGTAATTACAGGTGTAGAGTTGTTTTATTTGCTAAGACTTTGTGCCCAGGGAAAATGACACAACATGCCAAGAAGGCTTAAAATCTGAAATCTAAATTTATCAATCTGATTATTTAACCATGATTAGGATATTTTGACCTAATCCCAGTATCCTTTGACAGTTCTGGTGTTTGCAGCACTAGCGAAAGATGAAGATGCATTTACCTGCATTTTTTATTGCCAGCATTTTGAAGAGCCATTGCTTCTGTTTGCATATGATTCCCTCAGAGAATCTTATCTTTGAAACTGGATTATTTTGCCCTGCTGCTGGGATGCTTTTACCTGGAGCAATGTTCCTAATACAGTAGAAATCAACTGACACTCATGCTTAGAGGGAAGAGACTCCTTGATGTATTTTATTCCTTGATGTAATTTGCCCGGAATGATACAAATTCTATATGAAAGTTTCCATTGTAAAGTGCTTTAATCTATTTTAAAGCATTTAAGTGGTCTTATTCATAGCATTATGGTCAAGACTTCCCTTAAAAATTAATCTGGGGTTTTTTTTGTGATTGCAATTTAGAAATAAAATGATCCCTTGTTAGCCTGTAAAATAGTAATACCAGAAACATTATTTCCACGTGCACTTTAGATAGCAAGAGTATATTTAACGGCTGTTAGAAATTGTTTAGTGTCTCTGTACTGCAATTTTAAGAAAAACTGTCACTTTCATCTAAAGGATTTAGGTGATTTTCCCTATTTCAAATATAAGGGGGAAAATGTATTAAAAATCATTGCTATTCTTGTGCTTAAGAAAGTGAACAGATCCTCAAAATATAAATTCATAGACCTCTGGCTAATCTTAAAGCATGTAAGTCCCAAGGTATGGTTTGAAATCCTTGGCTGGAAGGCATCATAAAGGCGAAAATCCTTATTATCGAGAACTTCAGCTGTTCATCCTCTGAATAACATCTCTGCTGTCTCTCACACTAAAAGAACTAGTCTCGCTCAGTGAAATTACTAGGTGAAGGCTCAAAGCAAGCAAAGGGACATAGGTGCTTTTTTGTACATGGCAAAGTGCAACTCTGGAAGTCATTGCCACAGTTTCCCCTGGCTGTAAAGAGTTTATGTGGATTTGAAAAATAGTTAGATACATTCATGGAAAGAAGGTCCAATAAAGCAAAAATGCAAGGAGCGTGGGGACCAAGGCGTTCTTGTGTTGATTCCTGGAGGAATCGATGTCTTCATCAGTGAACTGGTAACAGGGAGCGTGCAGTTGATTTCCATGGTTTTGGATGGTGCGAAGCTCTTCCGGGTAGTCAGATACTGTGCCAGTGGCAAACATCGCCAAAAGTAGCTCACAAAATGGAGTGGGTAAAATAACCTAGATGGTTGTCATGGTTTGGGCCAGATTGGCCAATGAAAATGAACAACAGATGCTCTCCCCCACCTCTCTCTCCAAGGAGAGGAGGGAGAGAGAGAAAGAGACTTAGGAGTTTAGAAGGAACTAAACTACTTCAATGAACATACCAATAAATTAATAAAATAATAAAAAATAAAATAATGAAATATATACAATACATACAAAACCAGTATCGCCCTCCCAGGATGATGATCGCATCACCAACAGGCACTGGGAAAGTCCCAGACTGGACTCAGCAACGGACGGGAGCTGGATTCTGGATCTGGATTCAGGAATGCACAGATCGGGGTCAAAGGCAGACAAACAGACAGAGTCCTCCTCAGACGCCGGCCACTGAAGAAAGAGGCTGACCCTTTGATCCCTCAGCTTTTATACTGAGCATGAGGCAGATGGGATGGAATACCCTGTGGGTCAGTTTTGGGTCACCTGTCCTGTCCTCTCCTCCCCGCAGGTGTGACGCCTCTACGCTTTTCTGCTTCCAACACTCCAACGGGGCAAGTAACACAATTGGCTGCCCTTGGGTGTTACAGCAATAAGGATAAGCAGGAGCCTCTCTGCATCCCATTCCTTGGCATAAATTGCAACTAATCAGTTCTTATCACTCTGAGACCAAACAATATGCCATTAATTTCAGAAAGTTCAGTTAGTTAGAAGAGGCTTGGCTGCAAAGTAAAATTACAAAACAGAAAATTGGTTCTGTTTTACCTCAAACAGGACAATGGTGCCTCTGTGCTAGACTGAGAAGCGGTGGTTGCGGCTCAGGAGTGGTCACTGAGAGGTCTCTGAAATCACCAGCTCAATGCGCGGTGGCAGGCAACAAAGCCAACGAAATACTGCCCATAACCATAAATACTGTCCATAATCAAGAAGGATAATCAGAATAAGATAGAGGGTGCCATTTTTTTCCCCACCGATGCACCCACGTGCGAGCACTGGGTGCAGTTCTGGTCTCTGCACCTGAGGAAGGCTGGAGC
This sequence comes from Burhinus bistriatus, assembly GCA_013397275.1. NCBI lineage: Eukaryota > Metazoa > Chordata > Aves > Charadriiformes > Burhinidae > Burhinus > Burhinus bistriatus. Next base: position 81,349 of record VYXH01003529.1, on the reverse strand, counting down.
AGACATAGAGAAGGTTTGGAGACGAGCAGCTAACACGTGTGTGAGGGGATGGGGCTGCCTGAAGAGATGGAAAAGGCTGTCACTCTTCCTTTTGGAAAGAAGATGGAGGAGAGGACATGAGCAAGGTTTATAGAGTCATGGAGTCCATGGAGAAGCGGAAATATTTGCCAGCTCCCACAGCACTACAACAAGTGGCTTTTTAGTGTTTGGTGGATACAGATACGTATGAACTCCATCACTGCAGAACCACCTTGTTAATTTTTGAGCATTACCATGTGTGGGAATGTTTGTGTAACTAATGTTAGAGCCCTGAAAGCTCTTCTGACTGTGGTCATTCTTTGTGTCCTTCATCTCTAACACACCTGTGAGAGAATTCATTAACGTTTTAACTTTTCCTCACTGTTCAGTGTGATTTGTTACTTCATAATTTAGTAGTGATGTCAAATAACTAACACTTAGTATTTGCGACTGTCATGCAAAGCCCTAAATAGTCCTATAGAAAGAAAAATGTTAATCATAATTACTGTATTTAATTTCCAAATTAGGATTTGGGCTCTAACTTGCAAGGTCCTATGCAAAAAAAATTTGTAAGGAACAGCCTCAGCCCTGAAGAGCTTACAATGCAATAAGCAAGAAAAGGTACAAGTAAAAAGGGAAGGAAATCAGTGTAGGTATCATATGACTCTTAAGCTGTTTGCGGACTGGATCTTCTGTCCTCCAGTCTTCATGCATTCTCTAGTGGAAATGAGACCCCTTAAAACTCCTCCTCTCCTGACCACTTCTCCATCCTGTCTTGAAAACCCATCCAAAGCTTTTGTTCCACAAAGATTCCTTACAGAACTCATTTTTTATGGATGTTAATACACAGATTTCAATGGCACGTGCATAAATTACACACGTACTTGGGATAAAGAACGAGAAAAGAAGTTAACTAATCCATTTATGGTTGTAGACTTTACAAGTACATATTGTGCTACTAAAGCTTCTGGTATCAAGTGCAAAGGGAATAATAATTAATTAATAATTAAGCCCCTGAGCAAGACAGGAATAAACCACACCTTGCAAAAAAGAACAAGTAAGAGGAGCTGGTTGTTCCTTCCTCTTGGGCTGATATTCCCCCTTTGCTGGGACATCAGTTCTTCTCCAGGAAACATTCCCATTCCATGTCTCTGAATCACACATATTTTACAACACTTTGATCCACTCTGTAATTAAAAGTTCCTCCTTTTATTTTAGTTTTGTCTTCTAGGGGGTTTATGTAAACTAGTAACTCATATTCCACACCAGCTTTCCAGGTGTTCCTTTTGCTTATGCTGTGTATGCGGCAGGTGAGCAGTGATCATTTTTATCACCGTGGAGTAGAAGAATACCCCAAAGACAAATGGAGTAGCTAACATTGTAATCATAAATCAAGTGCTTAATTATTTGTTGTAGGACGTTTTGGAGTAAAAACTTCATTAGAAAAGTAAAATGTAATTTCTGGTTTTGCCACTTTCATTTTATTTACCACTCTTTTTCTAGTGCACTAATCTGAGTTTTATGAAAATCAGTTCAAAGTGTCTTGGGAATCATTTACAATTTCCTAAGGCTCTGGTTTTGCCTAGGAGAAAACAAACATAGCTTTCAGATAAACATAAAAGCACCAGCTGTTTTTCCCCCAGAATTTTTATTTCCATAATACTTGCCTTTGGAGATAATTTTACAAGAAGAAACATGTAATATGTGGAAATATTTAAGAATAGGTTTACAATAATTCTATTACTGTAAATACAAAGACTAGCTTTCATGCCTCAGTAACTGCTCCAGAGGTCTGATGTGTTGGGGAAAAAAAAGAGAAGAGAGATCTAGGAAGCAGCCCAGGCTCCTAATGCCAGCTTGGCCATCTTGGGGACTATTGCCTGGAAGCCAATTTTTTTGTGCCAGGATAGAGTTTTCTGGGCTGTTAAGTTAATAAAAGGCCTGATCTGATTTCTTACTTTTCCCAGAGCATCTTTGCTGAAGCTTGATGGCTAATCCTGTGAACAGGAGCTTCAGTTAATGTTGGTAGTGCCTGCATCCTCACATACTTTTGGCTTAGCAGTAGGACATTTAAATAGTGCAGCTGCTGACTAGGAGTATCTTGTCTCTTCCTTCTTAGAGGAGCAGACATCTTTGCAACCTCCATTATATGAATTTTGGCTGCTTAGATTGTGAGCTTGCATTTGCTGAAAACAGCAGGCTCTAAATGAACCCTGATTTATTTTGAAGGTGTGTCAGTATCCTGCTGTCTGACTGGGATAAACTGTTGCACCATCCTAGCCAAAACAGCCCACCCTCTGACATTACAGCTGATGGCTAAATATGCAAACTGGATCCATTGATACCTCTTAAAAAGTTGCAGTGGGAATGTTGAAGGCAACGTTCAGCTTATCATCATCACCTTACGTTTATTTCGCTAGACCCTGACCCAGCTGATGTACATCCACGTACATACAAATCTGGCTGCTCTAAGGGAATTGACTCCTTTGCCGTGCTTTTCCCAATTTCACACACCTGTGTAATGGCAAGAAGGAGAGTGTGCTAATAACATCACAGGAGAAGAGCACTGCAGTATCAAACGGTGGTCTTAACTGTGCAGCACACGGGAAAATAAGTGCTGGATTCCGACAGCAGAAATGAAGAAGTTGAGCGATACTGTGTGAAAGATTTCTTTTGGGTAGTGCATATCCTTTTATGTCTGCCCCTGTGAGCGACATGCAATTTGTGTGTTGCTGCACTTCTCTGAGATGAAAGGATTTGTCTAACTCACAATCTTTGCATTTAACAAAGCTGGTTCCCGTATCTTTCGTAATTCATGTCTCTCAGTTCAAATCACCTGTCTTTCCATCTCCACAAAGAGGTGATCCCTTAAAATAATTTTGTCAGTCACTGTGCCTGCTTTCCTGCCTTTTTCCTTCCTGCTTGCAATCCCACTAATTTGGTTTCTTTCAACACCAGTGGTTTCCTACTCTTTTGCCTTTGCAATAAATCCCCTTTCTGTCTTCTCGTTTCCCAATCGTCCTACCCCAGAACATCTCAGTTAGCCAGTTGTTGATTCATGAGTTGTGTAAGGGTGATGCAAAAGAAATGAGAGGGAGTGAACTTCCGATAGTCAGTGATGGATCTCCATGTTGCAACTTAATATGTTTGGATTTACTTAGTACCTGGTTGCGTTTCTAAACAGCTGTCTTTAGATACGGTGTTATGTGAGGTCTCCTCAGGAATGGGCTCTTAAATTTGCAGCTCTGACTTGTTGACAGTGTCTGATCAACAGAATAATAACTATTACTTGGTGCACTTCTTCCTATCCTGAGTATTTCTGTGATCCAAATTGCTATGCTATTTTAGCGTCTCAGTCTTACTCTGTGCAAGACCTCGATAAAGTAAGAAAGCTGTAAGAGCCCATGTCAGAAATTGGGCTGAAGCACGAGGAGGGCATCTGCTTGCAGGTGAAGGGGACAACCTGCAGACCAGACTCAGGAACCATTGTGGCAGGACCTGTCTGAAGGAGGTGTGATGACTTGCCCCCTGGAGGTGCCTCTTCCTTTCCCTCCATACATGGGGCTGGCTTGGACCAGATCCCTCAGTTTTAGGTGGCGAAGTTGGGGGCCGAGTGACTTATCCTGGACATTGTCCCAGAGCTGTGGATGTCTGGGAGGAATGCGCTGGAGTAGGGACCTACGCCAGACTTTCCCCGGCGGGCATCCTGGCTGGCCGTGGGAGCAGAGCTGCTCAGGGTACCAGGGGCAGGAAGGGCGTGCTCCCACAGCAACATTTTTCTGATATTTTCTCTTTGGCTTCCTGAACGGGTACAAAATACAGTCGTTCCAAAGAAGCTGTCTCAGTGCTGTGGTTCATAACTGCCAGGGGAAAATCATTAAAGGGGAAGAAAAGGTAGGATTATTGATTCAGCAGCATGGAGGGCAAAGCATAACCTCTCTTTTGCTCATAAAAAGACAGTGATTTTTCTCAGTTGCAGAATAACTTAGGTGCATCTTAAAGTTGATAAAGAATTTTTTTCTGAGGAAAACTTAACATCTCTGTTTTTTACAGGTATATTCACATAATATTAGTATCATGTTAAAACAATCAGCAATTACAAAGGCATATTTTGTAAATTTTCACGCCTAAAGATAGTAGTAATTCATTAGGACTGGTGAGTAAACAGGTTCTTTGGTTTCTCTTCTGATTCTTATGCGCTACACCTGTTTTTAAGAAGTACAGCTTTTTATTTCAGTCAATGAAACTAACAATGCATGGGCAAAGGATGTTGTTAGAATTCATTATATTTTAAAGTGATGTATGATATGCTGACACTTATAATTCATTTTTTGGCATAGATCCCTTTCACTTCTATCCCTGTAATAAAGGGTGTTATTTATTTATTTTTAGGAGGCAGATTTTTGGAAACATGCTAAATAAGAACAGTAGAAGGGAGAGAGAAGGTGGTCAGTCTTCAATATATATATTAAAGAACTGGTGTTTTATGTTTCAATAATAGTTGCACTAGGATTGGTCTCAGCTGGGTTCTTACCTTTTGTCATGTCACTCAAAGGAAATGGATAAAATGAGCACAACATCACAGATGCAGTCCAGAAACTGCCACAGGACCAAAGTCTCCGGGTATGAAGCTGAGCAGTTCAGATGTGACAGACCGCTTATTTTCTGTTACTGCACAAACTCTATTCCATTTAAAAGTCTCAACTTCTGTTCTCTTTTTCTGCAGCTGACAATGTGGCTCACAGCTTGTCCGTATGAGAGGGTTACGCGGGTGTCTGAGGCCCCAAACCACTGCTCCTTGGTGGAGGTGCCTTTTTCTAGGTTAGTGTGTGTCACTTCAGCAGCAGCTTACCTAGCGAGAGACACATCAGGTGCATCTGTACAACTGCAACCAGAGCAAACCAACTCTAGCAAATTTAGATAAGGGGCTAGAAATCAATCTGCGTAGGCAAGCCCCCCCTAAAACAAAAAAACCCAAAGCATCAGTTATGATGACAAAACCCAAAATAACCACAAAAAAAGCCAAACTAAGCCCTTATAAACCCCCTAATTTTGCAAGGGAACAGTTTAATTGGAAGAGTTGTCACTGCTGTGACATTCTTTCTGGAATTGAATGAAGCTACATTCAATATTTTGGTATAAATCCGTCTCGGTAAGAAAGATAACCCCTGATTTAACAGTATTCAATGCATTTATTCTAAAATGGGGTGAAAAAACAGCTTGACTAATAATGATTTGTTGGTTTGACTGAATAATTCCTTGTAGCAGTAAGTAGCCACTGGCCATCCTTGCGTACCATGTTTTCGCTACCCAGTGTTTTATAGTAACTGGAAAAATACACTGATTTAGATTCCACTTCATTGCCAAAGCAGCATTATACTGTACTTTGGTACCACTTTAGCTTTCAATTTAGTTGAAGTCTTTAGGGATTTTTCCATAATAATTCTCAAAATCTCTTACTTCATTAGCATCCTGCATTTAGTATGCGTTTCAGGACACATACAATCCTGTGCATTACTGCCTGAGTTACTGTACACTTCTCAGCGACCTAACTAACCTGCCTGGTAGATGCTACAGCCCACCAGTGCTACAATGTTTTGGCTAATTAAAATCTGCTTTTAGTTCCAGTGTTTGCAGCAGGTCTCTGATGCGTTAAATTACCAGCCTGTAGCGCGTGCTTTTGGAAGCGCAGAGTCTATTTAAATTTGTGTAATAGTTTTTAGGATAACTTGTTGAGGATCTTTCAACAAAGCCATTTTATACAGCTTGCTTAGTCTGAAGAGTAAGCTGACATTTCCCAGCACGAAGAAGATGACTTAGCACTGAGCAGGTCTTTCACCAGGCCACCAGTAACCCTGCTGAGTTTGGCAGGGTCACTGGGACGAATAAACAGCTTACGAAAGGGAAGGATTAGCCCCGTTAACCTCAGCGGCAGAGCTTTTAAGCCCCCGTGCTACGAGCACTGGGGCAGGCAGCAGCTCACCCCGCTGCAGCCCACACAACGTCCCACCACCGTTGTCAGTCCGTCTGTCCCTGCGGTGCCTGGCAATGCTGCTGCAGCTTCTGTAACGAGGGAAAATTTAGCAATGCGTCGGTTTGTTTTCTTAGACCTGACCACCCTCTCTGGGCTTCAGAAATAGTTTCCAAGCAAGCAGCCGATGCTTTTGCTGCATAACCCCACTCCCATGCAACTACCTGGCTCCACTTCACTGTGAGCATCAGCATCTCTGCAGCATGCTGCGCTCCAGGACACGTCCCGGACCGAAACCACCCTCCTTTCTTCCAGTCTGGCTTTCGCCCAGGCTGGTTCATTGTCTGGCCTGGCTGGTGCAGGGAGGAGCAGAGAGCTGCGGGGAATGCAGGCGGGCGGCTTTCTGCGAGTGTAACGTGGGTGAAAACCTGGTCCCAGCAGGCAGGGCCGGCAGTGAGCTGGGCTCCAGGTGAGCAGCCCCAGCTCCGCAGGGTTTCTGTTGTCTGAGGTATCTGATGTGAGTTTTCCCGATGCGTTCAGGCCCCGTGTCTCTAATTTCCTAATCATCTGGGTGGTGACTGAGCTGCAAGAAAGCTGAGCGCAAAATTGATTCATGGCTTGCTGGCTTCTAAGTGTTTATATAATTTTCTGTAAGATACACACAGTGTTCAGCTGATGTCTAATTGGTGCTGTTTCTGGGTGGAACACAATATTCCTTTACAAGTCATAGGACTTTTGAAAATCATTTTGAGTATTCAAGTCTTTTTATATTTTCTTTGGTAAGGGAAGTTGTTTGATGTAGTTTATATTTACAGCTGTCGTGGTTTAACCCCAGCTGGCAACTAAGCACCGTGCAGCCACTCGCCCACTCCCCTCACAGTGGGATGGGGGAGAGAATCAGAAGAGTAAAAGTGAGAAAACTCGTGGGTTGAGATAAGGGCAGTTCAATAAGTAAAGCAAAAGCTGCACCTGCAAGCAAAGCAAAACAAGGGAATTCGTTCACTGCTTCCCATGGACAGGAGGTGGATGTTCAGCCATCTCCAGGAAAGCAGGGCTCCATCACGCATAATGGTTACTTGAGAAGACAAACGCCATCACTCCGAACATCCCCCCCTTCGTTCTTCTTCCCCCAGCTTTTTGTTGCTGAGCATGATGCTATATGGTACGGAATATCCCTTTGGTCAGGTGGGGTCAGCTGTCCCGGCTGTGTCCCCTCCCAACTTCTTGTGCACCCACAGCCCACTCGCTGGTGGGGCGGTGTGAGAGGCAGAAGAGGCCTTGACTCTGTGCAAGCACTGCTCAGCAGTAACTCAAGCATCCCTGTATTACCATCGCTGTTTCCAGCACAAGTCCAAAACACAGCCGCATACTAGTTACTATGAAGAAAATTAACTCTATCCCACTGACACCAGCACAATGGCACTTGAGCCTCCTACTTAATTGGGCCCTTTTATCCTCCAAGGCTTTCTGTTTGGCTCATGCGGTATTGGATTGTTTAGTGTTCGATGTTCCTTTGCTTCTTTTTGTTCAGTACACAAAGCAGATATCTGAAATTCTGCTGTCTGAATACACATGAAAATCCAAGGGGACAGCAGCAGCGGCAGGATTATGGACTGTTCCCTTCCTGCAAGCAGTTTCTATTTGTGCAAAAGTAACTGTGCAGCCCTGGTTTCAGTAGCATTCGCATTGTCATTCCAGGGATGCTGACATCACTGCGAAGTGCAAGGCGATGGAGAATCAGAATTGAGACAAAGCAGTGGTGGAAAGGTTCAGTCCAGTGGCTGTGGTGGCTTTGTTTTGTGTTCTGTGGGATTTTTGGACACTTCTTCAATTTCTAGGGCTGGTGCTGGAACAAAACATTAATCAATAGTGCTGTCACATCTGATAAATGAAGAAGTAAACAGAACGTAATCATAAACAGGGCTTGTGAGTCTCATAAGCAGAATATTAAAACCCAACTCTAAGTACGATTGTAGCTTGTTTTATCTTCCAGATTAAAAGCACCTGCACACACACATGCGCACACACTCAGGCACGCTTAGACTACAGCAAGTGCCCGAGCTTTGATACCTGCTTTGTCACAGCAGTGCCACTGAGGACATGATCACCCCATTTAGTTACAGGAGAACTTCATTGAGCTTCCTTCTGTCTGTCCACTCACAGCAGATGCTGCTAGGCCCATCCTTCTAAATTAGGTGTCAAAATGTTATTTTTAATTGTTTTGCCCTTGGCAGATTTTCTTCCAATCTGTCAGTTCTCTGTGCATCTAACAAAACATGACTCTTAACAGAGAGAGGGGTTTTATTATTCTTAAAAACACCAAGGCTCTATCTAGCATGAACAAAACGCTGCTTTCCTGAAAGGTAACACATCGCACACACTGCCTTTTTGTCATTTCCCATAGCAGCTAGGTAAAATTGCAAAATGGATGAACAGCTTTATTTTTCCTCTCCCTGTCATATATGTGTATATATATATACATTAACTGGAAGTGTATTAGGATATTTGCCATGGTTCTCTGGCTGCCAGTATCTTAAGGCATTGATAAACCACAGAAATAGTACATGGTTCTTCAGGGTCCCAAATTGCTCTTAAAATTGGGTCTACCTGAATCCTTATTCTGTAATTGAAAACTCTCTTTTGGACTTGGTTCAGTAGTGTCCAAAGGTACTGAGGCGAGTAAAAGGTTGCACTGGATTGGGAGCAGTCAGCACAGTGACAGCAGCAGGGGTGATGAACTTATTTTTGTGAGAGAATGAGAGTCTGCTCTACTCCTAGTCACAGCCTGCTTTTGCCAGCTGCTTTTTGTGCTTTATCTTGCAAGCTGACGTTTCGCAGGAGATAGAGGTATTATATATATATCCGCATGAGAGGGAAACAAAATCAAGTCAGGGAGATACAGAGCCTTTAGAAGAGATTAGAGATCGGAAGGGCACAAAGTAGGTACAGATACCATCTCTGGAGGAAGTGATTAAATTTGAGAGGGATGAGGGAGGCAATGCCTGCATCTCAGAATCTTGCTGCTGGGGTGCTACGTGGCAGAGCAGCCCTACTTTGTTGTGCCACGCGGTGCTGGCACGTTTTGAAACCCATCTCAAATATCTCAGCTGGTGTGTAAGGGACTTTGTTCCCGTGCACTGGGAGGCAGGCACAGCCACCCTTTACCCACAGTTTGGCTGTCCTAGCTCTCAGGCATAACTTCCAGCTGGGATGCAGAAGAGTCCTTGGTTTTGTGCTGCAGCATCACAGGTCGTCTGCAGCAGCAGACAGCTTGAAATGCAGGCAGGGAACTTGTCTACATCTCCTCTTTCAGCTCGGTGTTTCATTAGTTTCTGGCATCTGCAATAGATCCTGGAGGAAGTCTCAAAATGTCAGAAAGAAGGAAGATCTGAAAGATGAGAGGGAAGGCTTCGCTTTCCCTGGCATGTTCCTGAAATTACTGAACAACAGGAACACTCTTGCTGTACATGGAAGACTGTCAAGTAGCATTGCTGGAAAGTGAAACTTTTCTGTAATGCAGAAAGGCTGCAGCAGAATTTGACTTGAGTGTAATGAAACATTTGTTTCTGTAAGATTTCTATCTGGTATAACATTCATGGTGTCATGAAAATGTCCGCTCAAGTTTTTCATCAGTGGTCACAATAGAAAGGCAAATGTCAGGAAGTAGGAGGGAAATGGGAAACAAAACAGGGAATATCACTGTGCAGTAGCACATACGAGCCCATAGCGTTTCTACAGCTTGGGTGTGGTGCACAGGTCTGGTCCTCACAGCCCAAAAAGGAGGTAGCAGAACTGGGAGAGGTCTGGGGAGGTCAGCAGGGATGGTGGGGGTGCAGAACTGGCCTCCTCAGACTGCAGGCAAGGTGGTGGGAGGGAAGGGAAGCATGATATAGATCTATAAGCTCGTGAATGGCATGGCAAAGGGTGGGTGGGTGTTATTCCCTCTTCCACTATGAGGATTTGGGGCTACCAAGTTTAGGTAGTGGGTGGAAGGTGTCAAACAACAACAGAAATCGTTCTACTCTGTGTGCAAGAGCTCTGGACCTTCTTGCCACCAAGTGCTGTTTACATGGGTTCAGCAGGATATTGGAGAGGTTCATTATGAAGAAATCTATTAACTCCATCCATGAGCTCAGCACACAGGAGCCATTTATGAAGTCTCTGATTCAGAAAGCACTAGAAGCTGGGTGCATGTTTTAAGAACTGTGCTTGCTCTATTCCCATAGACTTTCCCGTGCATCTCCTTTTGGCTGTTGCAGTTGCAGGTGAACCTCTGATCTCACCCAGCACAACTTCATGGTTCTCAAGATTTCCAGGACACAGTGTAGGATCTGTCTTTTCATGGTGTAACCGTTGGAAGTCTCTCCATGAAATTAAAAAAAAAAACCAAAAAAAACCAAAAAAAACGAACCCAAACTGACACAAAAACAAAAAACACCAAAAAAGTAGGGACTAAGCTAAATGTTGATGTTATGTCATTTACGAAGTCCTGTAGTACCACAGCGATGAATGCCATATAACTGTCAGGGTAGAAAGGTCTGCTCTCAGGTACCTTGCAAGTGACCTGTTTGACTGCTGCAAAGAGCTATTAAAAGGGCAGCTATTAGGGAGTTTAGTATAAACCAGAGCCCAAAGCAGTCTTAGATCAAAGTATTGTATTACGGAGGTTATCACTGTAGTTCTAATTGGCGAAATTTGCCGTGACTTATTCTCCAGGCAAACACATTAACTTGCAGTTGAACAGATTTCTTTGTCCATAATTTGGTTTAACACATGATGAAAACAGTTGACTAAAACACGATTTACCAAATTGCTGTATCTTGTGTTTTTTAACTGATCAGAACACGTACCCGTGCAAAAGCAGGAGCAGGCTGCAGAGGAAACAGGCACACCTCTGTAGAGTACAGCTGTGGTTTTGTGGAAGGAGAGGAGGACGAGAAGCTTCAGAGAGCCTCTTGCGAGGTTGTCAAGGTTACAGGTGCTATTGCTTCTGTAGGTGAGCAGCTTGGGCATTCTCTGCTGATAATTGGTATCGGCTGTTTTCTTCCAAGATAACAAAATTTGCATTTTAATTAGATGGTTGCATTTGTCAACACTGAAGCATAAAATGTAAGTCATTGGAAGCTTTTCACAGGACCACCATAAGGACTTTGAAAAAAATTACAATAGCAGCGTTTACCCCAATAATATTTTTAAACTTTTTTAGTTTTTAAGCATTTAAGAGGCAAGAACCCCGTTATAAATGCTCAGTGAATTAACCACCAAATATGCCCAGTATAAATGTTGCTTTTGGAAGCTAGTATTCACTGTTTTGGATGGGGAGAAGCAGAGAGCTGCATCCCAATCTGGTGCTCAGTGTGAGAACTGAGGATTTGCACTGAACTTGCTGCTTCAAGACATCACAGAGATGGCAGCAACTGTGCCTTAGCCCTAGGAAAGAAATCTCTGCTGATACCAGCACGGTATGGCTCAAGCGGAGTCTGACAGTGCCAGTATATACTTCAGGAAAACAAATGATGTCGTGGTAGATTTCAAGCTGCGCTCGGAATTGGTACAATATGTCATATTGAATTTTCTGCCAGATTTAAGAGTGATAGAGCAAGATCTTCATCTACTGTGAAGATGTGCAGCACCGCTGACTTCCTTAGAGCTATATAAGTGTATACAGTTGGGGATGGGCCCAGGAGGTTTATACTATAGATCGAACAAGCTCAAACAAGCCACGGCTGCACTGAATGAGTACCGGGTGCTAAATTCGGGCAGAGTAGTGATGTTCCAACCCGGAGCTCAGAAAGTAGGCAGCCTGCTTTGTAGACCAAGTAGGAGAAATTCACTGTTCACTGCGCCTGCAACAGCAACATCTAGTCAGAAAGCCCACCACCGCGTTGGAGTTGGAACAGCCCCAGTTTACTTGGAAATGCTTTTCATGTGCTAAGTCAGGTAATTTCGCAAGCTTTTTCAAAACTCACAAAATGTCTCGCCCTTTTGATGGGAAGCTGCAAATCTCACTAAATCAATATAAACTCCCCAGTTTTAAGGAAAACAGTAGTTCCAGCAAATGCCATGCCTTCAGGGCAGCTTGTCCACTCTGAATGTGGAGGAGACACATGCATCTGCCTCCCTCTGCTAAGGGAGAGCGAGAAAATGGCACTCTTGAGTCTAACATTAGCCTTTGTGTGCCCACTTTGCCTCCTTGCACCACTGGCTGCTTAAAATCTTCGATTCCTCAGTTTCCCCACTGTCCTTTTTAGGCAGATGGAGAATCAGATCACGAGCTGCTTCATCAGCACTGTCCGTCCGACTGGCAGGGGCCAGGGAAGGGCTGCCGGAGGTGCAGGTGCAGCCAGGGACTAGTTACTATGAGGGTCCCACCGCTGCCGCCCCACGTATCCCACGTCGCAGCAGGCTGATGTCCTCTGGCCTGTCCAGCTGTGTATGTCTGGTTTCTGTGACTGCTCCTCAGAGGAAAAGGAAAGGGAGAAGCGTCACCTGCTTGGTAGGAAGGGACGCCAAGAGCCAGGACGAGCTCATACAGCTTCAAAATTGCATGAGGTTTGGGGTGAAGCTCAGGGCTTTTTTCCCTAGAAGAAGTCTGAGGATTTGGAGAAATGATAAAAGGAGAGCTGTGGAATTATTTTCCCGTGTTTGGACACTATATTGTATTGGCATTTACGTGCATGGTGTTGCTGTAATGTAGTCAGTTCAGCCTTTTCATTGATGACCTTTTCTGTAACATGAACGACAATATTGGTCGCACGCAATATTGCAAGGAAAAAGATGAGGCAGAGATGCAGTTGACTGTTGCCAGTCTAAGTACTATATAGGATTTGCAGTTACAGTAGTGATGGGTGCAAACGCAGAACCAGAAAATAGGCAATTTTCTGTAGAAAAGTTGCTTGATACTAAAAAAATAATCTAGCTTGCTCAATAACATACTTTGTTGCCATCATTTATTTTTGTAGGGTCCCTTTCTCAAGTAGATAGTTACCGCTCTTGTGTAGGTTTACCAACACAATGACTTTCCCCCATATTAAACAGTTTAACAATTTAGGGCTAAGTTGTTGTATCTTTACATTTAATAACTTTCTGATGTAAGAAGGACTAGTCATGCTTGGCATTAAGGTGCTGTTAATTGTGAATGGAGGCATTTACATTCTGAATCCTAGTGAATTATATTACGTGTGTTGCACTGTTTTTATTTCATTCCCTGGCTGATTTTTATAACCAAGTATACCCTGTAACATTTACTTTCCCAGAATGAAATAAATCCTGCACAGGGGATTGACATCACTTTTGTTCCTCTTGTGCCTTTTACATAGTGTTTAAATTTCAAGTGTTCTTGTCAGTTTCATACAAATTCTGCATGGAAAGTAGATTCTGCTTTTAATATTTTAACTCTTTATATCATACAGCTTTGTAAATCATGGGGCTATTACAGGCCAGCATGCAAAACACACAAGTATCTTTACCTAATGTGCAGGTGAACCCATCTTGAGATTAAAGTTTACTAGGTGCAAGAAGAATACTGTATTTAACTGAACCATAATTAGAATTATATAGATTAGAGTTGAAATCTTTCAAAGTTCCACTGAGGACTGCATAGTTAATAATGCTGCTTTATCTCAGCTGAAAGTTGGGGCACCTCTCAGTGTGTGGTGGGACCCAGGAGCATGTCTTCCACCCCGAAGTCCTCCTTCCTGGGTTGTCCAACCCACTGGTACATTGCATGGACGGACTGAGGAGGCTGTGAACACAGACAGACACAGTAACATTAAGTTAGTAAAGCAGGTAACTTTACATGAGATATGCTGTCTTTTGCTATCCATTCTGCATCCAAAGCCTTGAATGGGCCAGAAGCCACACAAAACTAGGGAAGAAGCCACGTGTTAGAGATCTTTGTCAACAGTCAGTCCTAAAACAAAATACTGGCTTAAATAATGGGTACGATTTGGTGAAGCAAATTTCTGCAAGTCTTCCAGGTCCCTTCTTTCCTCTTCATCGAGGAAAGGCCTTCGTTACTGTCTATTTGGCAACTAAATCTCAGGCTGCAGTGTCAGTACACAAACACATAACCTGATCGAAAGAGATAGCTATTAAAATTGATTTGCGAACTGTTTGGTTTGTGTACCTACCCTTGGTTTTCAGAGGAAGCACTTAAAAAAAAAAATAATAATTTGCTTTAGAAGAAAAAGCTGTACTGTTTGCCTTAGGTCTTACAGTAGACCCCTGGCAATGGAAGACTGAACCTCACCTGTGATGGATTTACTTGCATGGCAAACAGGTTGGCAGTTGATAAGTGTTTTGCACACCCACGTTTGTTCAAAAGTTTCAGCAGTATCCGATCAATATACGCTGGTCCCTACTGCGCATCCCTCCCTGGTGGATGGTGGTACCAAGGTGCTGTTGAGTGGCCAGGCTCTGCCTGAGCAGCTCTTTTGTGTGCTTAGTGAATGGGAGGGCCGGGTTCCTCTGAGGACATGAGAGCATACAGAAAGGAGATGATTGGTAGGGTTTAGTGCCACTTTACAAGTGCATTTGGATTTTCAAGGTAGAAATAGACTTCTTTTTTAACAGAACTGTAGGTAATGCAGCACTCGCAGCCTTCTGCGGCAGAGAGATGCAAGGATGTCACCATTTGAAAGAACCAGATTTGTCTTGTGAACGTTGTGCTGGTGGGTCGCTCTCCTGCCTCCTCCTTGGAAATGAAGTTATTTCAGTGTACTATGAAGAGGGGTGTTTGTAGACTTGCTGACTTACATAAGATGGAATATTTCATTTTATACACAAAAAGCATCTTCATTCAGAAGAGTCTGGAGCTATTCCGTTCTACTGGGAAAGGACTTATTTTCACATGAAATGGAAGATAAACTAACCTGATACTTTGATTACTACACAAAATACAATGTATGTTTCCAATGGAGAAAGAGGAATAACATTTATAATCAGCTCTCTAGTAGCTTAGAGTTGCACCGTTGCGTTATCAGTAGCTGGCTTTTTCTCTAGCTTAAATCTGTATTCATCTGCATCGTCAGTTTGTGCCCAGGTCTCTGTCACGGTTGCGTGTTTCAGAGAAAGGCTTTACTGCACCCTCCCCTGTGGAGGGCAGGACAGCCCCTACTGAAAATGTCCAGCCACCCCAGAGGGCAGGGTCCTTGCTCTCTTTTGCTGCTTGTACGCCTTGTGCGCGATGCTGCTCACGTTTGTTTAATGTGCCCGGCATTACTCACGCTGTGTTAGGTTTTCCGTCCTTGAGACTGAAACTGAACTGTGCGGGATTACAGTCTGCTATGGGCATCACATAATAAACTCTTTCCTTTTTTTAGGCCCGAACTGCTTTGCAGAAACCATTGTCATTCCAGCAGGCCGGGAGGTGAAAACTGATGAATGCACTATATGTCACTGTACTTACGAAGAAGGCACTTGGAGAATTGAACGGCAAGCTATGTGCACTAGACATGAATGCAAACAAATATAGGAAATCTACAAATCTTAAGTACTTTTCGTGGTTTTTATAAAATATCTCACAGCAGTGAGCACCCTAGATGACCCAGGGAAATCTGAATGAGAAGATTCTGGTGAAGAGCAAAGAATAAAATTGATATTTTGTTTTTCAAAGTAACATTATACTGCAAGGCAAAGAAGTGCATATATTTAAAACGTTTGGACATAAGAATACCTGTCTTAATAAATGTGTTATTTTCACAGTGAGTACACTAAAATACACTCTATAAAATATTCTATGTATTTCTATAATACCATTATAGAGCTTAAAAATAAATGTTTTATATAGACAATACAGATTAAAGTACTGTATCGTTGCCTGTCCTGTTCTGCACCATGGCTAAAACATTACATTTCTGTTCTAGTGTAATATGAGGATTTTCTTGCGAGTTTTTTGGTTTTGGTTGTTGGGATTTTTTGTTTTTTTTTTCCTTCAGTTCAGTTGGCCAAGAAAGAGCCAGCATATGACAAAACTTCGACGTTCTCGCTTTTGAAAAAAATGGAGTAGAATATGCTTTGAGAGAACATGTGCTCATTTATGAATATTGCTGTAGTGTAGAATTGGGTGAGTTCCTTCTCTTAGTTCCACTGGTGCATCTCTACTGGTCCACAGCTGAGATGAGATAACTTGGAGCAGTGGGTAATACAAAACTGGTCTCTCAAAATCAATTCCTAATATTCAGCTCAGACATAACAGATTACAGCAGGACAAATTCCTCTGTGACATAAACAGTATCGCATTGCCCAGCTGGTGGAAATGATGGTAAGTAACCACAGGGCATCATTAATGTGACGCATAACGGATGTGGGGAAGTGCAGCTTGGAAGGGCTAGAGCAGCCAAACAAGCCTCCACTGACGTGGCTCCATGCTGCGAATCCATGGGCAGGAGAGCTGGTTAGTAGCTGTGCCATCCTCTGAACCCCTGGTTCAACTTTTTGGTTCTTTCTGGTAGTCTGTACGGGGTCTGTGACACAGTGTGTTAAAGAGAAAGATTTTGAGCCAACTCTTTTGAGTCCCTCAAAGGATTGCTGGCACAGAAGCTGATGCTTACTACTTGTGAGGTGAATCACATCTCCCTGCTTCAGCCATCAACAGCCTTTGCTTAGATTCATATTGGTTTTAGTTTAGTTTATCACCAACTCCTACATTACGTCTGCTTTGAATACCTGTTAATGCAACAGCTAAAAAAACCACTTAAACGTGGGCTTACCTTTAAGATTTTGCTAGAAGGAAGACTTAACGAGTCAGTATCTAAAACCAGAAGACTATTGCTTAAATTCCCACCTACCCTTTGCTACTTACACCCGTGGTGTAACCTGGTTACCAGGTTTGCATCCATACAAAGTATGATTTTCTGGTACTTCTGAAGACCGTGGGATTTTTGCCAGTGACTTCAGCGGATGCCAGTTAGCACCACATGTCTGTATTTTGAGCGTGTGCCTGTCTATCACTGGGCGTTATTTTCCCCAGTGACAGTGCGGGAGAGGAAAAGGAGTGACAGAATCAGAAATCAAGAAAGTCTCTCTTGCACAGACAGACCTGTGGCAAAGTCATGCATGGTATTAGTCTAGTCACAAGAACAGGAGAAGGGAAGACAGATTATTGGATTTAAATAGTTTTAAATCACACAAAAATCAAGTAAATAATAACTTTCCCTGAAGTGGATGTGCACATATGTAAACATGGTACTGGAAGTGTTGTTCTCCAGTAGCTGCAATTCCTAGCAGGGATACAGAAAATATTATACCTGCGTTATCACTCAGTCTGCTGGTGGCAGTGCAGGGTGACACGGAGTGCAGATACTTTGTTTGCTTGGAAGAAGGGAGGAAGTGTTTCATATCTCAGTTGTACCTAGACCATAAGTATACTTCCAGATACAAACATAAATACTTATTTTGCCATTTTATAAAAAGAGTACCTTATCCATTGTCTACCTCTCATTTAACACAGTGAGATGCTGCTTATTTGGGAGTAAAGGAGCTATGATTTGGCTAAAAATTGTATTCTTTTAAGTATACCTATCCATTTCATAAGATACAGTAGTCATATGATGGAGAGCTAGCTCCTACATCAGTAGGACCCATGCCTCAAGGCTGTGTAGGCTTCTGCTTATTGAAATCAGGTATCTGCACAGCTCTGAGAAGGTGCCATGAGTGACAGTGGTCTTCCAGGTGTATCTGCTCGGGACAGCGGAACTACCCACATAGAAAGCAGCTGTGTGACATGAGTAAGAGGAGGGAAGGTGGACTTGCAACTCAGGGTGGGATTGCCTTTCCAAATAGGCTGGTTAGTGTCTCTTTAGGAGACACACGTGTTTTCAGTGAAACTGTAAGAGACTCAGAATTGTGTGTCTTTCAATGTGTGTCTGTAATGCTTGAGTTTGTTGAAATCTCACCTTGGACTAGTTCNGAATTGTGTGTCTTTCAATGTGTGGCTATAATGCTTGAGTTTGTTGTTGGACTAGTTTCACTTCACGTCTCCTTCATTGAAGGATCTTGTTAAGCTTTATACTGCTTCCTAGGGCTTGAATTTCTGTCCTTTTGGGAAGTTCTGTCTTTACTGCAGTAGTGAGTGCAAGGTTAAAGGATATTTTAGTGTGTATTTCCAGTGTAGCCTTTATAAATATTTTCTGTGGTACATTTTTTCTAGAAGTTTTTCTGGAATAACTCTATCCAAGCCAGACCCAGTAGACAGTTACACTGTCACCAACCCCAGCACAGAGGTAAACACACCGCAAGACCCTGAGAGCCAAACTCCAACAAGTGACTGCACCAAGCAGCGTGTGGGCAATGGAGCTGGGGAGCTGAGATTTCCAGCCTGCTGCATAATGTCACTTCACATAGACAAAGGGTTAAAACAGAAACCTTACTCTCTCTCTATAGGAGTGGAAAATGAAAATGTGGAAATCATGTGATTTAAGGTTAAAAATTAGGCAATACGGAATGCAACTGGAGACCATTCACCTTTAAACTAATTTAATCCCCAAGTAAAAAACCAGAACTGCTGCCGTGGCTGCATGTATTTATCTAAATGTTATGATTTGGTCATGTAATATACCTGTTCGTATTTAACCTTAAAAAATAAGAGAAAAGCCATCTGCATCATTTCCAGTGAAGCAAACTCCAGAGGATATTGGCTTCCTGACTGAAGCCTAGGTACTCAGCTGGTTTTGCTTCAGTGCAAACAGTATCATGCATCCTGCCTATGAGGAGTTCTTCAGCTTTGCAGGTGGGTTGTGTCTATAAAAGCTGTATTTCCAGACACACTGATCGCTCATGAATAATTCTGTATTTGAAGGTCTGTTGCTTGGATAATGAATATTCTTCTCACATGTTCTTATGTAGCTGCATTGGCATGAATATGAGATTTCTGCTTCTACTTCACTTGCTTCTGCTTATTTCCCAGTTGAAATCAAGACAAGTTAATTCTTGGTTTAGCCTCCTCCATTTTTGTAGGAGTGCACTATACATGAGTTTGCCTTCAAACCCGTGTAAGTAGGTTCCTGAAGAGACGATATTCTAGATGGTTTCAGGTAGTTATAAAATTGCACCGTTGGTGTGCAATAGGATTCTTTGTACTACTCATTTAAACCACAAAAATTGGAAGTGCTGGTATTCACTTAAATACTTATGCAAGATTTCAAAGGGAAAAGGGGAAAACCAGGAAAGATAGGAGACAGAGGAGCTGAGCATTACAATAGGAATGTTCAGAAAAAGCAAAACATAGCTACAGCATAAGTTTATTTCATAGGGAGATTTTCAAAGAATATCGTAAGAAAAGTATATGAGAAATGGATTTGGGCACAAATTGAAATACAGGAAATTCTAGTTGGAGATGGGGAAAAAAAAAAAAAAACATACGGTAAAGGTGATTGTATACTAGAAGATGTTGCCCAGAGATGTGATGGAGTCTCCATCCTTGAGGATGATCAAAACCTGCATGGGCACAGCCCTGAGCAGCCTGGTGTAGCTGAACCTGCATTCAGCAAGGTGGTAATGGACTAGATGATCTCCAGAGGTGTAAAATTGAAAGCCAGGTTTAAACAGTATCGAATGTAAGTCTTTAATACAAATAAGAAAGAAAAAGATATAATGAAAGGTTCCCTCACTTTGGAAAACAATCTCTTCTGTTATCATACTGTGTAATATAAATGATAGTGTCATGATTGTAAAGTATTTGATGTTACTTCTGATGATAACTTTAATATCTAAACTATGATAGCTCCATAATACATAGGAGGCTTTGAAAGGCACATGTTACTTAAGAATCTAATGCAATCCAACTAAACACTCCATATATTCCCCTTATCAGGCAATGAATTTTCTTTACAGCCTGTGTTACTATGGGATTTTTGTCTGCAAAAATACACCTTCTGCCCTGTAGTCCTGCTGCATTACAAACAAAACACAAACTGGGGAGACAGCATTGAACTGAATATCACAGATTATTTTTCTGGCTATCCAAAGTTTCAAATTTTTCATCACTTTTTGATAAAACTACTGCTTCAGAAAGTTTATAACTTGTTCAGTTTTAAGAAAACAGCCACTCCTTCCCAGAGTCCTCTTTCCTTTTAAAAAGTAACTATGGTCAACCACATTGAAAATGTAAATTTTCAGTCTTTTGAAATGTCAAATTAAACAACTCCCGTTGCAGAGAAAAAATAAACACAAAATAGTATGTCTTTCCCATTGATCATATAGATTATATGTCTCATGGATTTTATACACTTTTAAAACAAATACAGGAAAACTCCAAACTTGTATCTCAATTACCAGTTACAGAGAAGTCAGAGTTGTTTTTGTTTACCTCTTGAGGCTATGTGGAAATAGTGATATGGAATATTAATCAATCAGTAATAGGAAAACACTAACATAATTAGCAGCACAAAAGCTGATGTTTAAAAACAATCACCTCTCAACTTACCAGAAATATTTATTACATTGTTCATGTTAGTTTTATTTGGGGCTATTGGCTAATAGTAATGCTATTTCTGTAACACTTAACAGTTTTCTGCTTTTAAAAAGATCATTACTTTTAAGAAATATACAGTATAAATAAAGCTGTTATTGAACAGGCAGATTATAGGAACGGAATAGCAAGTTAGTCTGGTTGAATATGTGTAATATATCCATCGTAAATGTTGAGTTTGCCACTTACATTTGTCAGTACTCCTGTCAATTTAGTGGAACTCTAGAAGTTAGCCTGCTACATATTTCTTTGGCAAAAAGGGAAAAATGTTACGTATAACACTAAGCAGCCCAGTTTCAGCAGGTTATAGAGTACCGCTGCAGATTTTGAACAAACTTCAGGACCACCTGCAAAAGTGGCGTGTGCGGAGTGTTTCCGTGTGCACAGATTTTACCTCGTGGTGAAGAGGTGAATTTACGAAAAGTGCTGAAAACAGTAATACAAGTATCAGTCCAGACACAATGTGGAAAAATAGCAAACACATAGCAGATGTAACATGAGGATGTTTAACATGTAATTATTTTGGGGACTAGATAAACAGAGAAAACATTTTTCCATGGTTTTATACGCAACTAAATTCCTTTCTTCTGGCTCCAACCATACAAGAGAGTAAACTTAAAATATTTTAGCAATGAGATATATGTATTTGTATATATACAGCATGTATGCATTGACAAATGAGAATTCTTTTCTTTGTGATGCCAGCATAAAACAAGTAATTTAGAAGCCCAGGTTAATACTGTTAACTGAGATCAGGATTTCTTCTACAGAGTGCACCTGTAGTAAAGCATTTGTACCCGACTGCAGTCAGTGAATGAGAGAGAACATTCACAAATACTTGTGTAAAGAAAACCTTTATAACCATGACTTTACTTTTTCCAGTAAGTCTTAAAGGGTGTGCAAACTTTGTGAATTAAAGTGAGTTTCACCTATCAGGAGGACCAAAAAACATTGTTCCTATACTCTGCTAAAACCCAAAAATGTTTGCATGGAGAAGAAAGTCAGTAGTCTAGTGTGTATAGTACCCCAGTGAAAACTATGTCAGCTTTATTATTCTCCCTCGGAGTGCAGATACCATTCTATAAATGCCTTTAATTCATGGTCTGCCAACCAGATCTTTCTGTTCTTGATGTGCAACAGAAAAGTAAATATATAAAAATGTCAAAATCCTGCTTAATCTATATTGCTATTGCCTTTAAAAGCTGCATTCATTTTAGAGGGTAATTCTTAAATTAATTTGCTGTCCATACTGTAGGAAGCTCCATGTGGTTATATTACCTGGTATGGTGGTTTTTTTAACAGAAACAAACTGTATTTTCTCAAAGACAGTACTGCATACTATGCTCTCTCTTTAGCCATCAATAACTCAAACTAATGCTAACTAATTTAGTGCTGTTGTGAGTGGGAAATTATGGAGATAATATATAGACGTGCAGTGCTTCAGCCTAATGTAACAACCCTTCCCATTTGTGGTCTGTTCATTTCTAATTACCACATGAAAATAAGGAATAGGTAGCCTTTAGTCATTCTATGGATTAGAGTTAAATAGAGTTTAATTTCTTAACTGCTAAACAGTTCTTAACATGCGCTTTCCCAGGTATGTATTTTCAAAGGGCACTTGATAAAAATAGCTCTTTTATATATTCTGCTAGTTATACTGTTTATAGTAATGTTTAAGCAATAAACAGTGTCACTGCAGAAACCTAATAATGCTTGTTTTCCATTTTTTTCAAATATATTTGGAGCTTCAGGCTCTGTCACGTACACAGTGTATCAGTAGAATGTGTATAGTATAGTATCTTTAGGTAATGCATCATATTTAAAAATTGCTTTTTAGAATTAGCACGGTATTTCTTTTTACTCCTTTTTTCAGTATACAGTTCCTGAAGACATATTTATTTAAATCTGTGGTCCCTATCTGTGCTTGAAAAAACCAAACACCTGCAAGCCCCATTTTCCAGATACAACAACGAGCTAAAAATGGCCTTCACATTTAGCTCATTATTATACATGAGCTACATTGGAAAAAGAACTAAGTGGGAAAGGAGTATAAACTCTGTAATATTTATTAAAAACTTCACAATTTTCATGAGGTATGCTTTACAGATAGAAAACAAATAGGATTTTAAACAGGATTCTGTTACAGAATACAAACTTAATTAAGGCTATTAATGAATGACAATGACAAGGAATGCATTCAGTCAACCACTTAGTACTATTCTTGACAGTCTTACAAAAATAAAGAAGATAAGTGTCATAAAAAGTACTATGGTATTTTATGTTGCTGTTTGTTTTCTTCAGGTAAGAGCAAAAGAGTGTTAATGCTCAACATGGTGTCTTTAAGGGTGGAACAGATGACTGACCCAAGTGGAATTTTACATTCTTTGGGAAGACGTTACCGACCGGTCAGCAGTGATATTATAATTCACCTTGAAATAAACTTTTTAGGATGTTTTTGCATTTGAGACTACATTGCAACATTCGGATGTACACAGTGAGTTGTTCACTATAATCCTTTTAACCAACAACTGAATGGACAGGTAGATGAAAACTACACTATAGACAGACTCCTTACACAAGTCTGTGTTGAGAGGAGCTGAGGTCTATCAGCAAAGGACTAAGTATGCAAAATACTTCCACTTTTTTTATTTTCTTCTTGTGACTTAAATAGTTAATTGTCTCTACTGCCATTAACCTAGCATATATTATAAAGACCTTAAAAATGAAGTAGTCCTAAGTGGTATGAACTAAAACATTTTACCAATATGCTGATGATCATTATTTCTTAAAAACAAGTGTATTCTATTGATGTAACCAAAACAAGCTGTAAACATTTAAAAAATATTTATTAATATTACCATGTTGAAATATGTAAAAGCTATTGCAAGAGTGCAAATCCCTTAGCCATTAGCACTTTGTTGCTCCATATATCAAACTGCTGTCACACTGAAGTCAGTGAATTCCATTACTGGGATTGTATGATCCTGGGCTGCATACAACTATAGGCAAAAAAACAAAACAAAAAATGTGGAATATAAGTGATATTAATAAAAAAAAAATTACATTTGAAATGTTTAGAATGCATCTTTATCTCTTTGAAAAAAGACCAGATTTTTTTCTAGCATTCTGCTAGTTGATGATGAAAAAACTGTATATATTTTATACATCATCTATTTACTACACCATATTTTTCTCTTCATCACTTTTCTCTCCATCTACTTGCAGGGGATACGTCCATCAATTACATTTTAATATGGCCTATATCCAGTAATGTTTTAAATAAACTGCTATAGCTGCTTGTATAAGCAATACAAGACAAAATAAAGCTGAAATCTAAGCTCTGATAATTAGTAAGAAGTAGTGCAAAAATAATACATCAAACCAGAAATCAGTGTATGATGCAGAACAAGCGTTCTGAATGAAAAGATTTTTTTTCCTGTTGGATCATATTATGCCATTTGATGAAGTCTGTACAGTCATCTGCAGAATGACTTCATCACAAAAGACTCATAACTCAGCATTATGCTCTTGGCAGAAAAAAAAGCAGAATTTGAGTTATTTGGTTATGACTATCCTGAATCATACTTAAATTTGGCAATGGTAGCCTTTCTTTAGGATAGATCTTTAATTAACAGCATTAGTATTCAGTATGCAAAGGTAATTAAGACCTTCATTCCTTTTGCAGAGTGAGCACTTACCTGGTTATTGGGTTTTGCCTGGCTTAATAATGACTTTTAGGCACTACTGCACAAACCTTCAGCAGGATTTCCAGTATTTGGTTTGGTTTAACTTCATTTGTTGACGCTGGCAGGATTCACTTGATCCCCAGTGGCTGCTATTAGCTTGCCGAGCATTTTTTGCCACTGCTATTGACTGAAGAAGGTTTTAGAGGTCTTACGAAACGTAAGAGAGACGAAGTCCTCTGCAGATGATGTCAAAACCTTGCCTTTTTTGTACATTAGTATAGGCAGACCAAGATGGCTTTATGAGAAAGAGGAAGCTTTACAAATACATGTAACTAAAGGCCTTTTCCAACCTTTCTGTCTGGAAAATCAATCATCTTGTGTACCAGAGGAATAATTCTACTCTTTTTATTTAAGGCACACTTCTAGCAAATCCTTCAGAATTTTCAGTTTATTTAATTGGAGCAAGGTAGACTTCTGTTACAATGGAATAAAAAGTTTACTTCTCCGAAGTGCCATCTGTTCACTGTCTAGCAGAAAAGGAGAAAGGAATCTGAAGTAGGGACCTGTAGCTTATTTAGTCAGCTGCTGGAAAGTTTCTTTAACCAGTAAACTTTGTTTCAGTCTTTTCACTAATGGAAAACTCCTATTGGTAGGTATACCTTCGGTTTGAAAGTATAAACATCTTAGCAAAATATTCTGTCTTAACAGCATATTTTACATACTTGCTGTTTCACACCTCAGAAACTCAAGTGCACACATCTTAATTTGTTCTTTCATCCTATAAGCTAATTAGTATTTTGCACTCTTCTGATTTTTAGGACTATTTCAATATTCTCTTGAATAATGTTATTTAATTTTGAACTTTCAAGTTACTATGTTTCAGGAAGATAAATAATCAACATACTGTGAGAAGGAACGGAAGAAAACCAAATTAGAACTGACTATTCAGTATCTAGTCTACTAAAAATACCACATAAATCAAGCTCTGCAGAGTAATAATACAGGACAAAAAATATTTCATAAAGCTAGTACAGGGTCTCCAGAGAAGCCCTAAGAAACATATGATGCTTTGTACTGTATTAATCTCATAGCTGCATCTGATAAAAAGAAAAACAAAACAAAATTATAAAAGCAGAAAAGTTACATTTAGAAATTTTCATGATATGAAAGTGACTCAGTTGCCTATTTTAAGTAATATGTAATCATACCTCATGTTACCAAAATATTTAATTAACTTATCCTGGAATAATGTGCTTTATTTAACATAAAACAGGACTTTAAAAGCAGAAAAACATTAAAATTAAGATAAAATCGTATGAAATAACTTCTAAGATGTTTGTACTCATCAATTCTATTTATTCAAGACTGCTTTACAGAGGAATGAGCAGTAACTCCTTAAGTCATTGCCTCTACAAAATCACTCCGTAAAGGGTTCTGCCTGAGGTTTATCTGGTACCTGATGAACAAAATTTTGATATGTTTTACCACTAGTGTTTTCCGCCAAAAAGATTTCTCTAAAGATAGATACATCACACAGTGACTAATCAGGTTAACATTTTTAATTAACTAATTCAGAAAGAGATTTAGACTAGAAAATGGGAGTAGAAGGTGGGACAACTCCTCAATATTTAACACCATTTTAATATAAAATCGGGGGGGGGGGGGGAGGGGGGAAAAGGTTGGA
>VYXH01003529.1:25496-50358 GCA_013397275.1 Burhinus bistriatus | reverse complement strand
GTTCAAGAAGGACAGGGAACTGCTGGAGAGGGTACAGCAGAGGGCTACAAAGATGATTAAGGGGCTGGAACACCTTTCTTATGAGGAAAGGCTGAGGGACTTGGGTCTTTTTAGTCTGGAGAAGAGAAGGCTGAGAGGGGATCTCATCAATGCCTATAAATACTTAAAGGGAGGGTGCTGGGAGGATGGCACCAGTCATTTTGCAGTAGTGCCCAGTGATAGGACAAGAGGTAATGGGCACCAACTTGACCACAGGAAGTTCCATCTAAACATGAGGAGGAACTTCTTTCCTTTGCGGGTGGCAGAGCACTGGAACAGGCTGCCCAGAGAGGTGGTGGGAGTCTCCAACTCTGGAGACATTCAAAACCCACCTGGATGCCATCCGGTGCAACCTGCTCTAGGTGACCCTGCTCTGGCAGGGGGGTTGGACTAGATGATCTCGAGAGGTCCCTTCCAACCCTTGTGATTCTGTGATTCTGTAACATCAATAGACTTGCAGCTTGCCGATCTATGTAGGTACTATTATTTAGGTCCACTTACATTTCAGACTTATTTTCCATCTTTATTAGCTACTTCTGTTCAATAAAAAGAAAATGCCACAGGTGTCCTGAAGCCAAGTTAAATAAGGGGATTATTATTATAATATCAGTGAAATATAATCACAAAAGACTGATTCCCTTACTCAAAAAGATTTGCAAAAATACAATCCTAGATAGGAAAAAATGTTCTTTTCAATCAGTGCAGAACCAGCACTACAATCACATAAATATTAGGGTACAAGGGATCTCATCTGCTCCAGCTCCCTAGCTAAAGGCAATGTTTATTTTTAAAAATCCTTTATTTTTCTTTGTCTGGACTTCTGGACTATTTTTTTATGAAGTGTCTTCCACTGGAATTTTAAAGATTTTAAGTCACAGAAGTTAAAATTAAAAATGTGACTTTTAACTGGCTAAAATATGTAACTAAAAACAGACCCATTAGTAATCTGACAAAGTCTAACAGTAAAAAGTATCAATGCTTCATATCCAGACAGTGCCTCACTTGTATACAGGGATTAATTATATATAAAGCTAAAAAGAAAAAGCAAAAAAACCCCTTTAATAGTCTTGCAAGGTTCAGTACACACACAAATTGGCAAACACAAATTTATTCATGCTCTCTTAATTTGATCCTCTTGTCTGTATGAAAAAGATGAACTTTGATCATGAGCTTTCGCCACAAATTTAGGTTTTTTTTCAGTAGCCAGGATGGAAGCTGCTTAATGAGTATGACATTAGGCTCCCTCACCCCTCCGCTGGAATCCCAAAGCATGATTTGCATACCTGCTATGTCTTGGTATACCTCCTGTACTTCCCTTCCCCTTTATCTTTTACCCTTTAAGAACCTCTGAATTAACAGTTAACCTAGTAAGCAAGACGCTGGCTTCTGGTTCTCTACTGTAAAAGCCAAACACCTGCAAGCAGCTAAAATTCTTCGAGATCAATAGTAAAATCACTTTGAAGTAATGGAAAGGCACTCCCATTGCAAAACAGCATGTTTGGTATTTATAAGATAGCACACGTTCACATTTTTTCCCATTGTCTTCCCACTTTTCATACTCTCAACTTTACTAGATGGGACCAGTCTTTTTTCAGTGGTGCCCAGTGATAGGAGAAGAGGTAATGGCACCAACTTGAACATAGGAAGTCCCATCTAAACATGAGGAGGAACTTCTTTACTTCGAGGGTGGCAGAGCACTGGAACAGGCTGCCCAGAGAGGTGGTGGAGTCTCCAACTCTGGAGACATTCAAAACCCGCCTGGATGCCATCCGGTGCAACCTGCTCTAGGTGACCCTGCTCTGGCAGGGGGGGTGGACTAGACGATCTCCAGAGGGCCCTTCCAACCCCTGTGATTCTGTGATTGATTCTGTGATTCTGTAATATAGACTGATAGTGTGGTCTACCTTATCCATAATGGCGATAGAATATTAGCAATTTTAACTGATACCAATTTATATCCACTAAAACTTTTGTATCGATTTATTAATTTACTAAAAAAAGTATGTTTTATGTTATTATACTATACTGTCAGAGTAGCTTGTTATGTTAGTTGCCTTTTTATACCTCCATCTACTGTACCTTGTTTAGTCTATGAGATGCATCACAAGCACTTTCCTGACATAGTCTGTTGTGTTTTTCTCTGTTTAAGGAAGCAACTGTAACAAAACACAATCTATTTGTAGAAGAACAAAGTCAATGAAATCAACATTTTTTTTTTATTTACTCGTTTAAGATTCTAGTCAGTTCTGATGCAAGTATTTAGGATTTTTACCATATCTCAGATGTCTAACTTGCAATATTTTAAAGAAATCACAGAGCTTGTCCTCTTAAAGACATTAAATGTCTACATCTAATTTTCAGTATACTTAAATATTTTATGGGAACTGTCATTTATTTGTAAATTCTAATGGCAAGGAAATGTGTAATTCTGGACTCTTCCCAGATTTATAAATATCTGAATCCTTTCGAAAGAAATAAGCTACTCCCTCTCTAATTACCTGCCTGCCGTTGGATTTATCAAGACTCCAGTTTTAGAAGAGCCATCCAGGAACCCTGACAGTTCAAGCTTCTGACTATTTCTGCAATGGACTCAAGTTTTCTCTCAAGAACAATCAATCAAGACAATACCTAGCGCTTTTAAAGAGCTTCCCTGCTCCCCCCCCTGCTGCACAAACACATCAGTTCCTGAGCCTCACCCACTCAACCCTTTACATTCTCACAGGAATGCCTATGACACACGGAACCGAATGAAGACTTCAAGTATGGACTTAAGAAAATGTGTAGTTACATTTTAGTAATCCATTTGCATGGGTCCACATCCCTTAGCAATTGACTAGTATTGACATATTATGGTGAAAGCCTGGGAAATAGTTAACTAAGCTGCTGGACTGCTCTCCAAAACTGACATTAGACTGAGCTGCCATATTAAGAATAAAATTATCTATTAACATGTGAATTTAACTCTTTATATTATAAGCTTTACCTACCTCTGTCATGGAAGTAATTCTGAAACACCAAATGCTACTTAGAAATCAAAAAGTACTTTCTAAGACTTCAAGGTACTTAAGAACGTGTAGTTTACCACTGGGTTGTATCAAAGTTTACATTGGCCTATATCTGTAACTGGAGAATTTATCTTCCTAATGCTCCTATATTCTATAAAGCCTGCACATTGGCTAAATCTCATTTATGTAGTTTCAGTAACCTTAGAATTAACCTTAACTAACTACACTATCAGTAATGAGACTCTTCAGATACACCAGTGCTATCCACTACAAACACAATTTTCAGAGGAACACAACTGACTAATAGTTCCATTGTTTTTATAAGAAATTATATTTAATTTTCAAGAAAATTAAAATTGGAAAGTGGAAAATCAAGCATAATTGGTATACTTTGTTCAGAAAGGGATCTTTTCAAATTGCATGTCTTTATACATAGTGACTATTCTAATACAATATATGAAAACAATGGCCTTTTTAGAGCTGAAATAATTAGAAACAGTAAGTTCAAGAAAATACTGCAGTTGTTCTTCTGTACATTCATCTCAACAATTATAAATAGCACCTCTTCAGGTTTTAGATACCTCTTTTAATAGCAGAAAGTACTTCAAGTGAACTGAACATATACTGTGACTGTTTTACAGGTTCTTTCAGACTTCACTCACAGCATAAAGGAGTTGAGGCTTTCTTTTCACACAGTCTTAGTGTTCAGGAGGAATATTCTGAAAACAAGTCTCAAGAAAAAAAAATCTCCTTTGGATTGACATGACACTGAGATTTCTGACTTCCACAGTTAATGCCTTTAGCGAAAAGCTGGTTACGGAACCATTTTATGGAAACAAATTCATGTTAAAGTGAAAATGTATTTTTAATAACTAAACTTTATCAAAGGAGGATAAGTAACTAAGACACTGTGAGGTCTTCATTTCTGTAGAAACTCAGTTATGTATAAACACACCCAATTATCAGATACAAAGTTTTATAATTATTACAATACATAATCACACTCAGTAAGAATCCTTAAATACCTCATAATTTGGTGACATCTTCCAAGCCACCTAATGATTTGCTTCAAATCAAGGCAACTCAAATATTTTTTGGCAACTCAGTTTTACCCAGGTGTCATGGTTTCAGTTGGGCTAGAGTTAACTTCTTTATTAGCAGCTGGTATAGTGCTATGTTTTGGATTTGGGATGAGGAATACTTTTGATAGCACATTGGTGTTTTAGTTGTTGCTAAGCAGGCCTCTTCTGTTCCTCACATCGCCCCCACCACCCCACCACTTGGGAGGGCACAAGAAATTGGGAGGGGACACAGCTGGGACACCTGACCCCAACTGACCAAAGGGATATTCCATACCGTATGACATCATGCTCAGCATATAAAGTTGGGGGAAGAAGAAGGAAGGGGAGAACGTTGGGAGTGATGGCATTTGTCTTCTCAAGTAACTGTTACGCATGATGGAGCCCTGCTTTCCTGGAGATGGCTGAACACCTGCCTGCCAATGGGAAGTAGTGAATGAATTCTTTGTTTTGCTTTGCTTGTGTGTGCGGCTTTTGTTCTACCTATTAAACTGCCTTTATCTCAACCCACAAGTGTTTTTTTTCTTGTTTTTACTGCTCGGATTCTCTTCCCCAGCCAAACTAGGGGGAAAGTGAGCGAGTAGCTGCGT
The DNA here is from genome assembly GCA_013397275.1 of Burhinus bistriatus. NCBI lineage: Eukaryota > Metazoa > Chordata > Aves > Charadriiformes > Burhinidae > Burhinus > Burhinus bistriatus. The sequence continues at coordinate 45,645 of VYXH01003529.1, read as the reverse complement.
GGTTCTAGCTGCCAGCTGAGGTTAAACCATGACACCAGGTCTCCTTTAGGCTCCTTTTGTTTTAAAGAAATGGAAAATTACAAAATCTTCCTCTTTTATTGATGCCACTTAAAGAAGGAGAAGTACTGGTGTTCATCTTATTTAACTTTACTTCTTGAAAATTAGACATCCAGCCTTAGTTTGTCATTTGGAAGCTGTTTGTAAAGACCAAGGCACATCCATGGAGTAATTTATACACCTGCTGTAGGTGGCAAGATGAAGGTAATCTGGGGAGTTACGGAATACACTGTATCACTTTCCTTCCTACGTTAGTGTGCAACAAGGGACATGGCAATGTTTTATGATACAAAATTAAAAAAATATTGATCTATCCACAGCTATAATGTTCTAAAGCTCTTCTGAAATAATGTAAAATATGCACTTTTGAGTAGATCAACTTTTTGCTATTGACATGAATTTCACATGCAATACTTTAAAGCATTTTTACAATCAAGAAACCTTATTATTAAACCCTTACAATACTTTCTGCATATAAACACTGAATAGATTTCATTAACTATAACAATTCTAATCATTCTTTAAAAGGAAAGATGATTTTTACCTGAAAATGTAAAGAAGATTTCATTCGGTAGACTTTCTCTCTGCGTTTTTACATGATGGCATACTGCCTTAATTAACGTAACCTCACAAAAAAGTTCAGCAACAAGTTTGTTTAGTATCTGAAGCAATGTTTTCTCAAAATAAGTATTCTGAGAACTGCTGCAGGGGGCTTCTGAACTCATAGTAATTTTTAGGATTAGAATAAGCTGCAGAGAAAAATGTGGAAGATGATGAGGAATATATATGAAGTAAAAAGAAGAAAAGTAAATTGTGTATTTGAAAATAAAATTGCCAATTTAAATACTTAATTTACAAACAGAACCTGGTTTGCATCCCCAGAGAACTTTTAATGATGAAATAGTGTATGCTGGGCCAGTTGGAAACACTTAAGAGATTTTTAAAAGTCAACATTATTATTTATCTCCATAGGTAAGTCTTACTCTTTATTGTTGTAATTTTTTAATTTTTAACCCAACAGAAGATTACAGTAAAGGGATCAGGAATCTGAATGCTAAGGTTAAGAAGCATACAAAATACCCTTAGGATGTGGCACAATATTTCATCTCACACATTATAGCCAGTTATAGTACTATGTTACATATTTTTTAGTCAGCTATCACTAAAGTATTTTAAAGGGCTTAAAAATTGAATCCTCTTCCCCAGAGATCAATAGAAGGTGCAGCTAATAAGATCAACAGGAATCCTTCTCTGTGAGCAGAAGTAACTGAAAAAGCTTCCATACAGGTATGCAATTTACTTTTATGGATGGATCAGCTATTTCACCTTTACTGCGAAGCTAAATGCACACCTGCGCAATGTACCATAAAATGCGTGGTTCTAGTTATTTCATGATAACCACTCTACTTACCAAAAGCTGAAGATCAACAGATCACAACGTTAAATAGAACACATGAGTAAAAGAATGAAGAACAGGGGTCACAGTGTGGGTATAATCACAGAAATGAGAAGGAGGCAGCAGGGAAGAAAGAAGAAAGTAACAGAAACCAAATGAGCTGAAGGAAGCAGCAGAACATCTAAAATATGGTACACAATTAAGACAGCTCATTAGATCCTCTACCTGGCTTTTGCCTCCCCCATTCCCCTTCCCTTGCTGCTGCGTATTCCAGATTTTTTTGTATATATGTATGAAACTTGAATTTTATATGCTAACATTCAGATTGGATCCTTATTGAAGGATGTAAGTCTGCATTACTGAAAACTGTAACCTTTTCCATCAAAACTGTTTCAAAGAAACTTTTTCCTTTCCAGTTCTGTCAAGCAAGCTTGTATGAAGGCTACCGTACCAAAGTAAAATTAATTTACATCAGAGGTTAATTTATGTTATTGTGCTCTACCATGTTTCTAAATGAGCACTGGTTCACATTTTTCATTCAAGATCAGACACAGTTCCTGCTGAAGGCAATAGGAGCTCTTGCCTACATCTTTACAAGAGTAAAATATCCTTTGTAGAGAAATGGAGAGCTAGTAATGAATAAATGACATTGCCTTTACAATATTTCACTTTATCAAAGACTTTTTACCTGCTGGCAGAAGCAAATGTAATCAGAACAGGAAAGAATAAGCTACAAATATTACATCATTAAATGATATGTACTTAAAAAACACAAGTAATAATAAAGGCATTAACGTGTGAAATAAATCCATATGGCTGTGCTAAAATTAATCTCATAAAGAATAGCTCAGTTTAAAATTATACTATTTGAATGCTATTAAGGATTACTGCCTATTCAATTTGTTACATTTAATTATGTTTTATGTTTCTTTTTTAAAAAGAACTGTATTCATAAGTTTCTTAGTCAGCCACTCAACTTCATTTAAGGCTCTGTAAGTGACGTTAAATGAACTGCCTGGTAGTAACTAATATTAAAAAACAATTTCCCAGAGAAACAGAATGTCTTTATCTCTGCAAATTAAGTTCTAAATAAGCTTATTTATTTAAAAATAATAACACATATTTAAAAAATAAAACTTTTCCAAGGCAACAACACACTTACTCAGATTGATAACTTGCCATAAATAAGATATTTTATTAAGAGGTTTTTATTAGGTTGCATTGCTGTTAGCTTATAAAAAATGGAACAAGTGTAAACTCCACTCAGGTTGAAGCTTCTCAATATTAAAGTTCCTGTTGGTGCTATTTCCAGGCTGCTATTTTCTAGTAAACACAATAATGAAATAAATCATGAGAAAATACAGAAAGTAAGGGTCCAAATGGTTATTTACTGTTAAGCTGTGCACAAAATAATATTATGGATTCAGCTGAAGACACAGCACTAAAAAACTGAAGCTGATTGGATGTCACTCAGTTCAGCGTTACACAAATATGCCTTATTACTCCTGTGTTTTTAAGTATTGGTTGACAAAGCAGTCCTAGAAACCTGTTTTTATTTGATCTCACCTATTGTTCTCTCCAATAACCACTTCCAAGAGCCAAAACTCCCAGGAAAAAAGGATAAAGGGGGCAAATAATCTCTTTTTATACCTCTGTATAGTCAAACTGACCACTAACCTTTCAGTCTTCAGGAACTGCCTCATGAATTAGCTGCCGGTCATATTTAACAGGCAGTAAATTTCAAAGTAGGCAAGACAGGAAGTTTAAGTTAAGCAAGTAATATAGAAAAGACCTTCCAAAGAAACTGTATGTATATGCCAAAATGAAAATCATGTATGTTTAATATCGGAAAATAATCCTTCTCTATGGAAAGATATGCACTGTTATGGTGGCCAAAGTCTTAACACAACTCCTTACTTCAAGGCAGAGAGGAAGTAGGATCCTACTTCAAAGGACAAATCATGAGCATGGCTCTTTAACTAGGTTTTTGAACAGAAAGGGAAGCACTGTTAAAGGTCAGATTTGGGCACTGATAATGAGCCATACAGTTGTCCCATGTAGCCTACATGTGGGTTACATGATGTAAGTTGACGAGTCTTTTCCTGATTTGAAAAGTCCTCGGGCAGTAACAACATAGATACGGGTTTCTCAAATAGTAATATGCAGCCCATCTTGCTGGCAGCTGTCAAAGAAAAAATTGGGAACCGCTAGATCAGAGTCAATTATAATAGACTTCAAGGTAAAATACTCACTTTGATAAAATATTTTGAGAATGGATTTCTGTTTCCATTTTCAGAGTCCAAAAAAAAATCTTTTTAACATCCTATATAATTTAGACCTATTATGTAGACAATGGAAACTTAGACAATTAGTGTGGTGTGAAAGCAGCATATTTTTAGACTGAAAAAAATCAATGCTAAGGACTGGAGATCTATACTACCCACATCTTCTTAGGGCTTTTACTTCAGACCAGTCCTAATCTGGTTTTACCGATTGAGCATGCATTATTTCTCAAAGTAAACCTTTCCAATTAGCTTCATCCAAAATTAATCCAGTTTGTGCACTCAAAGACCAGACCATGATCCAAACAAAACGTGCCAAGTGGGTACAATCAAGCAATTCACCTCAAAGATACACTCCTATTCAAATTAACATGTTATTGTAGGTGCACACTGGTTTTCCTGGTATGTGATTTTAAGAAAGATACTGGGGAAAAAAATAGCCTGATTGAAGTGCATCTTTTTACATACTTGGCAGGAGAGTGTAGGACAGCTTTGTTCCTCAAGAAAGCATTTAAACTTTTAATTAATTTTGTCATACATATCACTATGTTTAAAAAAAAGAATTGAAGTTTTGGTAAAAAAGAGTACTATTAAAAAGACTGGAAGTGCAAATTCTATGACAAGAATACTTTGGGACTCCATATCGGCCTAAGCTCTCCCATTAATGATACACTGTCTTTCATCTTTTGGATGATAAAGAGATTTTTAAACTGATGATGCACCTTGATGACTCAGGATGCAAAGTCTATAAACTAGGATGTAATTTGCTACTGTATGCTGGAATAGCTATCAGATTAATAGTGTCAGAAAAAGAGCATAGATTTAAGAACTATAGTTCTGACCATTGGCATGTGCAACTGCCTGTGTGGGCCAAAAGCAACAACACAGTTGCCTGGATAGCTGCAGCACCTTTAAGATATATCACAGACAGTTTCACTATACTTATAAAATGCATTACTGAACTGCAAAGATGACATGAAGTCTGCAAAAGCCAAAGCTTGGAAATCCAGTGAAGAGATGCGGTCACAAATTTATTTTGAAAGCGCACCAGCAGAAATGTAAAAGTAAAGTGTTCTTCTGACGAACTGAGTCACTGACTTTATTACAGAATTTTATCCTACTTTGAACAAGGAATGCTTCATATACCAGAAAAATCACAATTTTTACATAGTAAACATTTTAATCGTATGTCTGTGTGTAAAGAATCTCCTTTTAGATCATGAAATCAAAGAGCCTGTTATGTTGTTGGTTTGGGGTTTTTTTTCCCCTAGAAAATTGGTCCTGTTTTACCTCAAACCAGGACATAGTGTTATAAAAGAAACCACACTTAAAATGCCTTGCTCCATGGGATTATCTGGAAGAATACTGCCTACTCAGATGAGTTCAAAAACCAGTGATTTAAAAGTGATTCAGCTATTCACCCTTTTCTTAAATCTAGTTTTTTTTCCATGTTATTCCTCTGCAGCAGGTCCAGTAAGACAGGTGAGCAGGATTTTATATCACATATTGTGATATGAATTACATTATGTGATTTAATATGCCTCTATTACACAGGAGCCATTTCACATGCATGATGGACAAAAAGCAGTATGGCCAAGTTCAGAGGTTCCCTGAAGCCACTGAAAACTGGCACGATTTAAAACAGAACAGAAGTTCTTCTTTAATTCATCCTAAGAGAGCGAGCTAGACCACCTTCCAGGATCCTGAGGAATTAGAAGGATGCAAAACAGAGTGACTCCTGTGACAATTATGTTATGGAGACTAAATTGTTAAGTTTGCATATCCTTGTATAATTATATTTAGAATCATAGAATCAAAGAATAGCTTGAGTTGGAAGAGACCTTAAAGATCATCTAGTTCCAACCCCTTTGCCATGGGCAGGAACACCTTCCACTAGACCAGGTTGCTCAAAGCACCATCCAACCTGGCCTTGAACACCTCCAGGGATGGGGCCTCCACAACTTCTCTGGGCAACCTGTTCCAGTGTCTCACCACCCTCACAGTAANTGCAGGACCTTGCACTTGAGGCTGGCACAGGCCCACCTCTCAAGCCTGTCCAGGTCCCTCTGGATGGCATGCCTTCCCTCTAGCACGGAAACCACTCCACACAGCTTGGTGTCATCAGCAAACTTGCTGAGGGTGCACTCAATCCCACTGTCCATGTTGTCAACAAAGATACGCAGTGTGGGTTGATGGTTGGACTGAATGATCTTAAAGGTCCCTTCCAACCTAGATGATTCTGTGTTAAACAGCACCGGTCCCCATACCATGGAAACTAAGTGTTCCTATATTTTAGCTTCTCTGTTTACTAAAGTTAAAACCAACAGAATGATTCTCTTTCCAGTTATTTCAGTGCAAAAAATTAAAAGTTACTCCCCATTCTCCCACCCCATCTCTTATTCAGACCAGTTTTACAGGGGAGCAACTTGTGTATTTTGAAATTATATATTAAGAACAAAAGTAAATGACAGCAGAATCAGGCCAATGGGCTCTTCAGAAACAGATTTTTCAGAGATTTAGAAACAGCTATCAATCCAGATCATAAATTCCAATCTTCAGGTTAAACTGTTGAGCATGTGCAAATTTAAATATGCAATATCTAAAGATGTCCAAATAGGTAAATTCAGTGATGAACTATACATGTACAGCATCAAAAGCTAACACGGTATATAATAAACTTGAGTTCACCTGAAAAGCTTTGTAGGAATGAAACGTAAGTTTTGTAGTCCAGACAGGACTCTGCCAGCCTTCCAGGAAACGTGTATAAGTCATATATCAGTTATAAGACAGCATGAGTATACAGACACGCACATTTGCTAAAACCAGCTTCATATTTCTTCTGATTCTCTTCCTTCCCTCTCCACAGAAGAACTGTTTGATATACTAACAGCTGGTTTTAGAATATCTGGGGTTTAGCTTGTAGTTGAGAGGCTAAGTGCAGGTATTTAATTTGTCAGTTGCTTTGTTTTACAAAACTATAGTACACTTTTTTCAGTCCTATGAAAGGATAGTCACAATCTTGCGACACAAATAGTCCTTCTATGTATATATTAGGTGACACAGTGTATGAAAAGCAGTAGCTTTCCTGTAAATCCAAACTCCTAGGTTTACTTTTACCAAACTTGAACAGGCCTTTTCCAATGTTTGCTTTTGGAAATAAAGGTCAAAATGCTTTCTCTTTTCCGTTCTATTTAGGTGCTCAGAACACCATCAAAAATGCTGTTTTATGCAGTAAAACTTTAAGATCTAGAATATAAAAAGCAATTATTTTAAAGTTTTTTCCTCCACCTAAAGTATATTTCTCAACCAGCTGTTTAAAAACTTCAAAGTACAATTTCCAGATCTTAGTACAAAAGAGTCACTATGCTGAGTGAAGAAAAATGACTTACTAATTTTAAAGTTGTAACGATTTTATATTACATTTTGTGCAGTATTTAATTTTTTATTACTCTTTCAACTGCACATAAGTGGACTGGAACTATGTGTGAACAAAGTTGCTTGTTCAAAAAACAGAACTTTTTTAATGGCTACAGAAAGAAAATTATTTACTGCTCTTTGTAGATAGTCATGATATTTGATGTATATAGCTAGAAAGACTTTTGGGGCACAAAACACCTTCTTAGGGTATGTGTTAAGGGCTGCTGTGCCTGAAAAAGAATCTCATTTTTCTAACTATGACAGATAGTACAATGAAAGATAGGCTCTCTTTCTTCAGATTTTATGCTTAGATAATTGCATTTATTTTGAAGCATTGCAAGAAGTAGTATTTTGTTAGTCTTTCCTAAAACTCGATTCAAAATTCTACATTTCCACTGAAAGGAGTCTTTTCTTTCCTACAACCACACTGGAAAAGTATGAAATAATGTATCAAGGAAGGTTTATGATGCCTAATTTCCCCACTGTTATAGAGATTCATTATGATTGGTATTAGAAGACTGAATAGTCACACCAAACCCAGATAATTTTTACCACTTAAAGAGGATTACACCCATTCTAAAAGGAGGCCAAGTGGTCAAATTCTTTTACACAGCAAACATTTCATGAGCTAGAAACTTTAAATAGCTTTTTGTCTGTTTATGCTTTATTTTCTCTGAGTCAAAAAAAATAATGACTGTGACAACAGCCCTAGGAGACAAAGAAATTTATTTACCCAAAACTGTGGTGGCTGACGCTGAAGTCCTCTCATTACTACTTTTTAAAAATAATTCTTCTAAAACCTCTCTCATCTCTATAGAAAGTTATGTCAGGACAACACAAGTTTTCTTCTCTCACTGAAATGTTTTTTGCCCACCTGCTGCTGATTCTAGTACACCTGAAGTTGCTGCAGAGCCCAGAACACCTGCCACCATAGCTTTTTTGCTAGTTAACCAAGGTTGACACAGCAACTTGAGATACTACTGAAGCAATCTGCCTGAAGAGATTTAAACCTGTCAAGTGGAAGAAGTCTGAGGTCTCCATGGTTTTCTGTTCTACGCTGTTAACGCTGCAGTTTGAGTAAACAGAAACCAGAGTAGTGAAACAGGCAATTTTTGTTAATTGTCAATCAGGAGGTTGCCTTCTGTCTGATCACATTAAGCTCAGTACTTAAACACATGACAATATACCTTATACTGTGTCTGTCATGCATCACAGACTGGGCATCAAAATATATCAGTTACAATGCAGGACGCTAAGCTAACAAGAATATATCCATCCCAAGGGAGATTAGCAGTTTCATGTAAAATCACATAGCCCACAGGCTTAAGTATGAGCAAAATCACCTATACCACTTTGAGGCAAAGAATGCTAAAAATTCTTTCTGAGGGTGAAGACTGTTATCAGAGTCAGAGCAAAAACACAGTGCAGTGTTAGATATCATATAAATGTGAAGTGCTCTAGTATGAAGGTTAGCATGTAGAGGATTAAGAATGAAGAATCGCTATGGTGTAAATTGTATTTCAGATTGCATCACAGGAAAATATAAGACCAAGGACAGAGTTCTAATAGACACTAGTATAGACCAAGAGGAAAGCAAATAGGATTTGGAAAGACTGCCATTGTAAAAGGATGAATGGTTCATAACCTAAATTGTAAACTAAAATAAAGATCAAACAGGTTTATAAATTCATCACAATGCTTATTGTTGTTTTTAAAAATTAAATTGCACTAAATGAGACATACATGGAAGGAAACAAAAAAACCAGAACTCGCGCTCCCTGCTCAGACTTGGAAAGATACTGCTCATGAGCCGGTCATGATCTCTAAGCAATCCCTATTATGTGAGAAAAATAACATAGGTACAAGTAGCCCAACATACTCCACACAGAAGCAGTTGTTTGAGGTTTTCATGCCATACTAGCAGATTAGTACAATTATTTCATTAGACACATCCTTCTGAAAATGAATGTTTAAATTCTCCATAAGCAGATTAACCAGAAGTTGAAATTGGCAAAGGATGTGAAAGGCCAATAGAAATACACACTATACAGGAAGAGCAATAAAAATGCTGGTCCAAGGCTGAATGGGGATGAATGACCTAGTGACAAATGACACAGAAAACACTAAGGTACACAACGCTGCCTTTGTTCCACTCATTCCTAGCAAGGGCTGCTTGCTTTCCAGCCCTGCCCCTGGCTCTACAAGTGTTTAGGGGAGATGCTACCGGGAGAGAGAAGTGTGGTGTTAGGGACTGACTTACTTAAGTGAGCTGGACATAAACAAATTTATAGACCAGAACTAGATATAGCCGAGGATACTGAGGAAACTGAGTAATTAATGACTGTTGTCTATTTTGATGGTGATGAGGTCCCCAATGACCACAAAGACCAAAAAAATACATCCATCGTAAAATAGGCAAGGAAGAAGACACAGGGAATCACAGGTCAGACATCCTCACCCCAGGCGCTGCAATGATGATAGAACTGCTGAAAGTCATTTCCAGACGCATGAATGCCAAGGCAGTCATTGAGAACAGGCAGCAACAATTTGCCTTTTGCAAATCATGTCTGACCAGCCCGAGTGTCTTTCGGAATTAAACGACTGCCTCCGAGGGTGAGGGGAAAGCAGTAGATGTCATATACATTGAAAGCCTTTAGCCAGGATTTCAGTATGGTCCTCCATCACATCCTTGTAGCCCAACTATGGACATAAGGACTAGATGAGTGGAATATAAGATGGATGAAAAACTGTCTGCATTGAAGACTGGTCTACCCTGCAGCCAGTTATGAAGGGCTTTCCTCAGGGCTGATAAAAGCACCAGAACTGCTTAACACCTTTACCAGTGGCCTGCACCACAGGACTGAATGCCTTCTTGTCCAGTATGCAAAAGACATCAAATTGGCGGGGTGGCTGATACACTACAGGACATTGCTGCCGTTCAGTGGCACCTTGCCCGAGGAGGGAGATGGTCTGCCAGAAACCTCATGAAGTTCAACAGTGATAAATGCAAAGTCCTGCACCTGAGACAGAGTAAGAGCAACAATGTATGCAGATAGGGATCAGACGACTTGGAGCAGCCATGAAAAAAAATAGCTGGGAGTACTGGTGGATTTTAAACTGAACACAAATCAGAAACACACTTCTGCAGCAGTGAAGGCTAAACGCATACTGAGCTGCATTAGCAACAGTATATGTAGCAAGTCAAAAGAAGTGATTATGCTCCCTGGCACTCGTTTGGGCACTCTGGAACACTGTGTCCAGTTCTGACACCTCAGTACAAGACAGATACTAACAAACTGGAGCAAGTCAACAAGAAGGCTTCTGAGATGATTAGGGAGTTGGAGCATAGGACAAGAGGCAGAGGAAACGGGAATTTTTACCCTAGGAAGGAATTGCAGCCCTTCACTACCTAAGAGGAGATACAGGGAAGAATAATCCATACTTTTTAAGACAAAAGGACAAGCAGCAATAATGACAAGTTGCAGTAAGAGAAATTATGATTGAAAATGAGAAAAAAGAACAGATTGCACAGAAAAGACAGAAAATCTCCAAGGACAGAGACTCCCCAAACTCAAGTGGTCAAGGCCCTGAGCAACTTCATATCTGAAGACAGCCTGTCAGGCAGTTGGGCTAGATCACACTGCCCATCATCTTATTCTTCTGTCCTTGCAGAACACTCCCATCTCTCAGTGCAGCAAAGAATGTCATCCTCAACCTCTGCTGCATCAAACATGCATCTGTTTAGTGCTCTTTAGAGATGGCACTATTCTTTACAGACATCTGAAAACATGTTTTAGTTTGGTTATCTCACCCCTTTCTTTCTGAAAAGTGGAAGTTAATTTATATGATATACATAGAAACACTGGCAAAGTATCCTCAGTTACTTATCCATTTACATTCCCACCTTTATAATCCTCATGCTGCTTTGGGGGAAGAGCGGGGGGAAGGGGAGGGGATGTGGGGGGACATGTAAGAAAATAAACCCTTACCTGAAGAAAGACCACCACCTGGTCCATTCCACTGGAATTTTAGATCAACGAGTTCTAAGTTTCGCAGATGACTTGTAAGACATAAAATACGTAGACTGTTGTGATTCAGTTTGACATAAACTTTGACTGAAAAAAAAATTATCATTAGCATCAAGTATTTATCAATGCTATCCTAACAGTGAGCTATATAAATTTCAAGACGATGATCTTGAATGGAGTTGTAATTTTGGGACTGGTTCTTTTATCTCTACCATCAAAATGAAATACAAAATAGAAGGTTTGTTTTCTCTGGAAAAATAAAATTAAGATAATTCTTCATAGTTCTCAGCTTATCTGGTTGTGTAAACAAGAACCACAGTGCACTGTAACATCCCCCTGAATAGAGTATGTCACTTAGCAGGTTCTCACAAGCACAGGTTTTTGCAACATTCTGTCTCAACTGATGTCCAACACATACATGGAGAGAATGAAGTTGCAGTATGTTGGTCCAGGATATTCAGACTTGAAAGCCTGCTGTTTCCATTCTATTAGCAATTGCCTTTTACCAGTGCACTATGTATTTGCTTAAAAAGGGTTTAGTGTTGTAGCTCACTAAAGGGTGAGCTGCCTATTGTTTAATTCAGACACAAGGAGATAGGAAATAAACTGACTAAGGTAAGGATTTAGTCTTTTCCCTCAGTAAAGCAAGTGTGCATGTCTTGTATGCAATTGGTAGCACACAGGTCCTTCCAGATCTTCTGTTGTTTCTAAAAACTACAACTGGTGTAGTCATAATCACTTCCATAATACACAGGATTTCATTGTGTACAATTCATTTTATTTTGCTTCCCACTGACATTCTGCAAAGCATTTGTCCTCTTCAGAAGCATGGGGTGCTAGATATTTATGCTCTAGTGAGGTCTGAACTTGAATATATCATGCTCTGTATCAGGCTACCCTAATGCCACTGAGAAGCTACAACTGTATAAAACATTACAGCTACTACATTTGTGATTTGAAGAATCTGACTAATGATTAAAACTGAACCAAATACGCAAATTACCACAATGTTATCCTACCATTGACTATTTCAGATTCCCTGCAAGTGGAAAACAGTTTAAGTATCTGTTGCAGGAAGGGAGTAACGCTTAGAAAAAGAGTTTTCACTTTTCCATTGTGGCAACTGGTGGTAATGCCACCACAGTTTTCTCTCCTCTCCAAGTATGATTGTTTGCTTTCATTAAAAAATAAAAAGCCACTTACATTCATATTACAGTATACTTAGATATAACATTTAATACATAAGAATAACTTCAGAATTTTGCTAGTCTTAAGATCAGGAGGCATGTCCATGCCACCTAATAATCAGTTTTTTACAGTAGCTTACATTGCAGAACACAGGAAAGTACGTATTTTCAATTGTACAATAGTATATCATGGAAATTAATGTCATTAACAGACGGTGTTTGAGTTTTTAACCCCAAAGCATGAAAATTAATACGAATTCTACATGTTAATGCAACTGCCATTATGATTAGTCTTTTTCCATTGCAAATCCTTAATACTTTTTCTCAAAATTTAGTAGTAGTCTTTTGGGACAAAATTGTATACATTGCATATCTCTCCCACTTCACATTTGGTTTTTCATTTCCTTAAGGTTGCTTTGTTCGGTCTTACAGCAATATTAAAAAAATTACATATCCATAATAAAAAGTAAGAAAAAATATGGTGTCATTATTATCATAACCTGCCAAGATAGTAAATTCTGTCCCACCGTGGCAAATTTCCATGGCAGTTTTGTAAACATGTATGATAGGAATAATATAACAGAATTTCATCTGATAGAAAATAATGGCTGAAAAAATATCTACCAGGTATAACCTTATCCTTCTTGCTTTTAAAATAAAGTCTTGCTCTTTTAGTTAGAATTCTTTGCTATTGTTCTTATTTGTTCATATTCTCTTTATTATAAAAATATTTACCATAAATAGTGATCCAAAAAAGAACATTTATGTCAGGTATTTTAAAAATGCAGGATTTGAATAGTGTAGCATTGTATTTAACCAGATTTTGGTGAAAAAAACCCTCAAATAGAGACGTTGCCCAGCATCTCAAAAGAACACTGGAGCCAAGTCTAGTATTCTCACAATGGTCTGTCCCAGAGAAGGTGGAAACAATCTTTATTAATACTAAATTGTTTAGAAACAGAGTTGGGATAAAACATTCTCATCTTGCCTTCTAACTTTCAAATTGTCCTGTGCCATTCAAGTAGTAGCCTTGTTTACAGACGTGAGTCAGAATCAGAAGAGAGAAAAAGTACACTAATACGAGGAACCTTTAGACCACTCAGAGCCATTATTTAACATTAATGCTAAATAATATCATAAGTTAAATGCCTAAGACAAACCTTTAAAAACAAATAGTTTTAAAACAATTGAATTGAAACAATTTCCTAGAATTGTTTCACCTTTGGACAAAAATTGACATGTCTCAGAATTTGTACCAAAAAAAAAGGTCAAAAAATGTTGTCTTTTAGCATTCCTCCAAACAACAGAAGTATCACTTCTAGATATGCTACTAGTAAAGCCATAACTGGAAAACACACATGAACTAAACTACGGGGAAGAGTATTACCAAAACCAAGCCAACAATGTACATTTAGAGAAAAAACAACATGACTAAAAACATGGTAATGAGAAACAACCTGGTCTTTAATTTAATTTTCAGATTTTCCAATAATTGTTTTGTTTAATGAGAAAAGAAACTGATAATATTATATTCTGCAGTTACATGGATTTAACTTAGAAAGCAATTAATTCTTAACTCTTCTTATTTTTTATTGTAGAATAGAATATAAACTTCATGTCTCAGGTTCTGTGTGCATAACAAGTAAGATGAAGTCAGAATACCTACAGTGCAAGAAAGCAGTATTTCAGAGTAAGAGTCCTACAGTCAGGTGAAAGAGTACACCAAATGTTGATATAACAATTACAGAAAATTGGTTTAATAAAAATTATTCCATACCTTGGTTTCATAAAAATTATGAGTAAGAATAAAAAAAAATATTAAAAATAAATTCCAGTGACAGAAATATATGCTGTCAGATAGCCTATTAAGTATACATAAATCAGTACAGAACTGTAATAAATTCAACCACCTAAAAACATTTAAAGCAATTCAGCAACAAGGAATATGATAAAGAAGAGCCTTTTCTTGGTAAAAACGGTATTTTCACTAATTGTTACATTATGTTTAAAGAAAAATACCTGGAAATATGACAGATCCCACTATTTTTAAGCTATTGTGTCTTGGCCATGCACTTCTTAAAAATCTCTTTGAGGGCTGAACTGTTAAAAGATAAAACAATGGCATTAATAAAACTATTTAATTTATCCAAAAAAGCAAGCAGCATACTTTAGGTTAATCTACACCCTCTAATAGACTTGTTCTTCAACGGATATTAAGTTAATACTTGCCTAACGTCTTATACAATACACAATTCTCACTAAGGCAACAAAAAACAGTGACAAAGGCCTGATGCAGAAAAAGTATCCTTACTCTAAACAGCACTTAAGTTTATATTTAGTTTTAAATATATTCATGTTTTACAAAAGAACTGTCACATTTTAAATTAAGACTGTCCAAAATGGAGATAATGAGGACAGGCACTGTCCAAAATGAGGATAAAATTTAGCTGCATTATTTTGATACTCTCAGTCGGGATGTCAATCAATGTGTATACTGACCATTAATGAAGTAATGAGCTTGGGTTCTGTCATGATTGTGATTTTCTTAATTTCCCCATGAGATGAAATATAAGGTATTTATGGCTATTTTAATTTGCATTTATTCTATTTTAAATAGAAATTAAAAACACTTTCATAAAGATTGCAAAGCTTTGCAAGACATACAAGGCTTCTGAAAGAAAACTGAAGTATCTTCCAGGTGTACATTCTAGTACAAGTCAGATCTGAGTTTCTTTTACAGAGTTTCCAGAGATACAGAACTGAAGCCAGCACAAAGATAATGGCTATTAGACCTCTAAATATTTTGTGTTCTTTGTCTCCACCTCCTGCTTGGAAAGAACGTGGGCTACTGGGAGTTAAGGTATGCTTGTGATTTCTAATTCTTTCGGGGAGTTTGGGAAAGAAAGTAAATAGCAAAGGCATAGAAAGCCTTGAATACAATGCAATAATATACTGAACATATATTCAGTAGCAATTACTTTATGAAGATGGGCTAAATAATTATGTGGTACCAGATCAGTGCTTGTTGCTAATTCAGGTACAATATTCAAAAACTAAAGCAACAATAAATACTCTGGCAAAGTGTTTCTAGATTAAGGCATACGTTGGGGGCAATGAGAGAGATAGGCTCAAGTGTCAGCTTTGTTTTGATTTATCTTGATTTAAGTAATAATGGGAAATCATCAATTCAAGAATGAGAGAAGATAATCATAATAGTCATCTCATATATGAAGGATTTCTGTGATTAACAGTTTACTTCACAATCTCTTCACTATGTACCATTTCCACAACTTTGTTTGAGAAGCAAAATTTTTCAAGTAACTTCATTTTCCCCAAAGACCTCCTAGAAGGACTGGAGCGTTTTTATTGAAAATGAAATGGATTAAAATTTTCTCACTGGAATATTTATGTTAAGTCTTTCAGAATTCTGTTGCACTGGCAGAAAGAAAGCCAATTTTTCACTAAAATTGAGCTCCCAAAAGAACATGATCAGATTCTCTATTGACAAAAATCAGCATATACTTTGATTTTAATAAAAGCATACCAATTTATAACAAATTATAAATCCTACCTGAAAACCAGTCTGTTTTAAAATTTCTTCTGCCACTATTATCTGTCCACATGGTCCATAAACATTTTATGAACTGTCAAGTCAATTTATGTATTGTAATTGGAAAGAAAGAACATAATCCACCAAAACCAGATAAATTAATGAGACAAAAACTGAAAACAACAATCTTATACAGAAAGAAAAGTATTCCAAGTTTATGAAAAGGCAACTGAACAAATGCATGTAGAAAAATTAAGCATTGCAAACTGACATGGTATGAGCAGATATACATAACATTGTGGGATGTTCAGTCAATGCAGAAGGAAAGTAATATTTTTTTTTACAATAATAATTTAAACCCAAAGATGGAGCTCTTACACTGTTTATTTAAAAAGAACTAGAAAAAGTGGAAGCAGTATAGTTACTGAAAGAACATAATGTAAAACTTCTGGAATTACTCTTTTGGTATCTTCAATGACACTGTGTGCTAGATTTTGAGAAAGACAGCTTAAATGCACTTTCATGTGTATACACGTTTAATTTGTGTAGCAGCCATTTCAGTCAGTAAATGCTTCTGTCTGCATATGAATCCCAACTCTTACACATTCTTTCCTTTGCTTTCTACGCTGCCTTTTCATTTTTTTTTCAAGCCATTTTCAGGTTTCCTACTTCAGTTCCTTTGCTCTCCTCCTAATCACCTGGAATTTAAAAGGCACTTCCTGCAGCAATCTCTAGCACAAACGATCTTCCCGTTCTCACTCTCTATTTTAAGAGTGCCTGTTATCAAGTTAAAAAGACGGTTTTCATAGAAAAAAAAAAGTATCAAGAGGTCATTAAGTCAAAGAAAGACCAACAACAACAACAAAAAAGAACAGGGGAAGTGCTTAAACTGCATTTTGAACTAATTAAATATATTATTCCATCCCTTCAATTTGAACCTGCACTTAACAAGCAGAAGGAAAAACTAAGTTTCACTCATTTTTGAGAAAAATAAATGAGATTTCTGAATTAATCCCCAAACTAAGTTTTTTCAGCAGCCCAATGCACTAGAAATGCATAGGGTCTGATTCCTCATTGTCTTGTACTTCTGACAGGCATAATACAAGGTGTGAGCAACAGTTATTTTGCAGAAGAATACAGATGAAGAAAAACAATTTTACATCACTATCCGAGACATGGAAGTTTGGGGTAATTCTCCCCTCAGTCCTGGGTGATTCAAATTTCCCAGCTGTCTCAAGAGCCGTTTCCAAAAACTGGAACTCAAGCGTACATTTGCCATATAAAGTATCTATGTTACTTGAGGATTCACTGGGTGACTTTAAAATCTGATGGAGTTAAATTCAAGAGCTTTACTACTAGTTTATGCCACTGACACAGGCCAAAGATCCTGCAGATAATTAAATTTAAGTGTAAAATGCTAACACCCTCTTTGATGCATTTAAAATCTACTGGGCAGATGTATAAATTCTACGCAAACACTAAGACAGAAATTGAGCTCGTGTATTTCTTAGAGGAGTTCTGCTTATAGAACCATAGAATCATCCAGGTTGGAAGGCACCTTTAAGATCAAGTGCAACCATTAACGCGACACTGNCAGGATGATGTTGGCCTTGGCCACGTGGGCATGCTTCTGGGTCATATTGAGCCGGCTGTTGACCAACACCCCCAGGTCCTTTTCTGCCGGGCAGCTTTCCAGCCACTCTTCCCCATGCCTGTAGCACTGCATGGGGTTGTTCTGACCCAAATGCAGGACCTGGCACTTGGCCTCGTTCAATCTCATACCATTGGCCTTGGCCCATTGATACAGCCTGTCCAGATCCCTCTGTAGGGCCATCCTACCCTCAAGCAGATCAACATTCCCATCCAACTTGACATCAAGTATATTCTACTATGTCATAAAATATTTTATTCTGAATCTTTTAGTCTTAAAATGAACATTATCATTGCAAAATTGATCATCTTCAAAATAATTCATCAGAAAATTAAATTTGGTCTGAAAATTGCAGTGGCAGTACAGAGAGAGTTTAAAATGAGCCTTAAATAATTAAACAATCAATTTATTAATTAATAAAATACTGTATTACTAGAATGTTCAATTGGCATAGTTTCAATTCATTTATTTAGAAACGAGAATTCTATGAAGTGACAGGAAGAGATTTATTTAAGTTATGGTAATTGCTGAAAGTTTTTTTCAAAGTAATTATGTTTTGAGATAATTTTGTAAAGAGATTTCTGCACCAAAAGAGTATATAAATAGCAATGGTACTTACTTAAGTTATTTTTGCTCAATCATGCTAATAGTCAAGTGTTTTCCTATATCGAAGTATTTTAATTACAGCTGGCATTTCTAAGCTCCCTATTGATGGTAAGTGCTGTGCAGAAATATTAACATTTCTATTACTAGTCATACGAAAGTCATATAGGAGAAACCAAACTTCAGTTCCTAATCTGTCTTAGTTAAGTTTAACCCTTTCAAAAAAGAAAGCCTGCAATATATCAACTACATTATTTTCCAGTAGGCCTTCATATTTCCTACACCACTAACATATTTCATAAGTTTAGTTAAAAAGGAGACTTTTTTGCCTTATCATGCAGCAAGCTAAAGTTAAAATGTTGTATCATTTCAGTAAGATGGAAACTCACTTCAGATGGCCCAGAGAAGTCAAATGTAATTAAGAAACATTTTAATTTTAAGAAACATGTTCCATATTGTCCTCAAAGAGTTTAATTATTCACTAAAGGAAAAACACATAAGCCAAAACTGTTAGCATTAGTAAACAAAAAACAGAACCAAAGAAAAATCTTTAAAGAAAAAGGTGCATATTCTTTACATCAATCTAAACTCAGAGTACATAATTAATTCCCCAGTGCAATATAATTGAAATAAATATCTTTTTGGGGATTGATGATGTCTGTTACGCCTACTAAAATCTAAGATGGAAGCAATACTATGACAGCAACGTATTAGTGAATATATACTGAAATACTGCACATGGTTTTCCCTTTTTTGTCAGAGAGCAGAAGAACTTTGAACTTTATCTCTAATCTTGCTTGTGGAAAAGACTGTGACTCTGTCAAGGAACTGATGAAGCTTGATCATAGCCAGACCACGGAATAAGAAGACCTGGCACATATGCACACTAACATACAAATAAAATAATCCAATCTAATCCTATCAGAAAGCCTGTGTTCAAATTTCAAAACCTCACCAAGAAGCAGAGACTGTCATTTCAGGGCATTCCTGGTCTCAGAGTTGAGAGGCCATAGAACTGAATTTCCCAATCAGTGACAGCTGCAATTATGCACACAGTGGATACAAGATCAGCACTAGTACAACAGAAATGCAGTGTCTTGGTATCCTACCACGTAACTATTTCTGTACCTCAGAACCTGCAACGAAGTGATGCAGCTCTTTTAGCTGAGTCCCAACACTACCAGCTACTCACTGTGCTACTCACCTGTTGGTAATCAACCCCCTCAGCCAAGCAGCTTCTTTGGTACATACGAAGGAGAAACACTCCTCTCCCCAGCACTCACTGGTCATTTTTGAGGAAAAAAAGATTACTTAGATAATCCTTTAGCTTTCCTACATCCATCTCCACATGTAGAAAGGAAGTTTAATCTCAGTTGATATGGTGGATGTAGATAGGAAAAGCACTGGCAGGTGTAAAAGCCCACAGGGGAAAGCTGGATGTTAAAGGGCACAGCTCCTGCATTACGGCACAGCACGCCTCAGACAGCAACGCAAACTTAGAACTATCAGGCTGCGAAGAGGGTCACAGACGTTGTGACACATGCAGCTGCTTTTGGAGAATCGAGTAAACAAAATACGTGAGGGTAAGGACAAAGGCACAGTCAGGGAGTGAACTCAGAAAACCCTGTAAAATTCACACCCGATGCTCCACGCAGGACAGCGAGACAGCGAGGTTTCGGTGCCGCCACCGCCGCTTTCCCCGAAGTCCGCATTCGGGCTCTGCGGGAAAGGGGCAGCCTGTGGCTCGACCTCGCTGTCCCGCCACCTGCCCGAGGCGGCGTGTCTCGCCGCCCTGAGGCGAGCAGCACCCCGGCGACTGCCGCCTGGCGGCGCCACCCCACCGCCCGGGAGGGTACCTGCGCGGGGTGCCTGCAGCAGGACGAGCAGGAGGAGGAGGAAGAGGAGGAGGAGGCGGGCCAGGAGGCAGCCGCCGGCGGCCGTTGCCCGGCGGCAGCCCCGCGGGCCCCCGCGCGCCCCC
>VYXH01003529.1:6735-25296 GCA_013397275.1 Burhinus bistriatus | reverse complement strand
CCCCCCGCGGCCTCCCCTGCCGTGCCCTGCCGCGGGGAAGTCAGCGGCGGGGCTTTCCCAGCCGCAGTGCCAAGCTCTGCATTTGCGTCTCTGGCGAAAGAGGTGGACGACGTGGGGGGGAGGCTTTCACATCCTCAAACCCCAGGGAAACATCTGCCGCCGAGGCAGCTCCATCCTCAGTCATCCAGCTGCCCGGTTATACATAATTAATCCCAAACCATTAGCGCACCAGCACACCCACACCATCGCTCCAGGGGCTGCTCCTTTGAAAGAACCAGGCCTGTGATAGTGCAGGCTGCACCTGGGGGTGGCCAACGGTACAGTGAACTGGCTTCATGCTGACTGCAGTTGTTCCTAACAAAAAAGAGAGCAAGGAAGTTTCCATTGCAAAACGAAAGAACTGTGCTGATGTAGTCACTGGCATAAGCATTTACAGCTGTGGTGCTCAGTCTTCATTGCGCTGATACAAAAAGGCAAGTAGGAAGGTGTGTGGAATCCCAGGACATTTGCATGTTCCTGTGACAAGAATAATTTGTAGTAGGTTAGACAAAGGATGTTTTGAAAGAATGGAGGAGGGGAAAATGAAATATCTGGGAAGCAAATAAAGTCTGGCAAGAAAATTTCACTGTATTGGAAAATTTGGTATGATGTTACTGTGCCAGAGAAGAAAAATAGCTGTTTACATCAAAGAACCTTAAAGACTGCTCCACAGGAATCCTGAAGCAAAGTAAAACGCAGACGTCTAGTGAAGAGGACTAGCTTAGAGATATGACCAGCTCATCAATGTTCTTCCTTAAAGTATGGATCACTTCTGAAAATTGACAGTAGAAATAATTCAGCCTTATGTGGCAAATTTAATTCCCAAGATAATCTGGACAAAATCTCTGACAGTGAAATCCAAGATAAAGCTTTAATTGCATTTCATTCTGCAAAATGAACACAACAAAACATGAGTCATCCTTGCGATGTCTTCCATCCTGTGCCTTGCCTGGCTCCCATATCTTTGCCTCTCCTCTTTCTAAAGCTTTCAAGGAGAAGGTAAGCAGTGGGGGAAGAGGTCAGTCTGCAACACTGGCTGTTATTTCTAGTGTAAAACTGAATATATTTGGTATGGAGATTACTGAGTGTCAGTGAATATAGACAGCAGTTTACAGAGTTGTTACAGACAGAAGTCAAATTTGGAAGTATCTTTTCACTAACTTTCATGTACAAGTATGATAGAAAGTGGACACAGGTTGTTTCAGACAAGAGTTCTGTGTTTTCATAGTGTTGGCTTAGCTGTACAATGCCAGTACTGCATATATAGTGTTCTCAGCTGTCAGTTTTTACCCATGTTAGTTCTTGTGACCTATAGATGAAAGCCGTCTTAATAAAGAAGGCCGCTTACTTTATTTATTTATTTTCTGCTCCATCAGCAAACTACTCCAAAGAAAAATCGCCATGATTCTGCATCATGGAACAGAACTTTTTATTACTATAAACCTGTACTGTAATATGTGTTGCGCTCGTTTCTGATTTCGTGTTAAATCAATAGCAAGTTGGGAATTCAGGGAAGTTACGTCTGTGTGAGACTAACATAAATGAGAGACTAATCAGACACTGTGCCCTAATTTTTCCTGACAAGGGCACAAAGTGAAGGCCCCATAATATGAATTGAGCTGTCCAAATAAAGATAGTTTGATTTTTCCAAAGTGTTAGACGTTTGCAGATGGCACTGAATTCATGCAGAGAGGACCTCTATAAATCAGGCTGCTTTTGTTTACATTGCTAAATGAAGACCATCAAGCTTGGGATTTGGAAATGAGCGCTGCATATTCTGACTCTGAAACATTAATGTATTTGCCAACCTGATAGAACAAATGGCAAAACTCTGGAGGAAATTAGGCTGCATGGAAAGCTCTGATGTCAATGTGATTTACTCATTCCAAGTAATAACTGTAAGTTTTTTGTATTTGCATTTAGCTGCAGTTGTGTTTGATAAATTTTGTCTTAAATCTGTGCCTCAATTTAATTCATATCTGTGATAGCAAAAGAATAGCTTATTTTAAAATACTTCTATGAAAACACCATATAATTCTTAGTAAGATTGAAAACTTCTTGATTTTGCCTCTACTAGATGAATAAGTGGTAGCGCCGTTTCAAGTCGCTATGTGTGCCCACTTGGACTGTGTTACTGTGGTACGCATGAACCGTGTTTCACATCAGAAGACATTTCATTGTGAGGTGGTTTCCATTGTTACCAAGCTACAAAAAAGTCTGCTCATTCAATGGCTGTGTTCTTTCTGTACCATACTTAATAAATCTCTTTTCAGGAAAGAATTCACTACTTAAACCACTGCCTTGCTCTTTATGGTTTCGATGTACTGATCTTCTGGAGGATGAGCTCTAGTTTTACTGCGGTTTGTTGGCTAGGACTTCAGAAGCTTGGAGAAATAGGAGCAAGTGGAGTCTTTTAAGTTTGCTGCCACATAAGGACAACAGACGAGAATGACCATGGCTTCCCATGGAGCTGAAAGGCAGGCGAGTGCCTTTAAAGAGTCCACCTTGTCAGTTGAACCAGGTCACAAGATCGATCGCCAACAGTATCGAAGTCTGATAAAGAAGATGTGTATGCCTGTTGTGAGAGGTCCTGAGAACAGACATGGCTTTGCCAGCTTTGAAGAGAAAAACAGTAATTCTTTCCTTAAATTCAATCCACTCACTCCCTGCTGTAGCAAAGAGGTACAATTCTGACGAGCATTCTAGTGCTAACAGAAATTAAAAATCTTTGGTGGTAAATAATGTTTTAAAAAATCTATGTAGGTAAACTGTGAAGTTATATACAATAGTCCTAATGAGCCCCTGTTTTAATGTAAACTAAAATAACAAATCACTCCAGGGTTGGGAAATCCCCTGGATATTTCTGTGTCTTTTAGTATTCCTGACAAGTTGCAGTGCAGCGCATTTAAAGACCTGTTCCAGTGTCTAGTTGATCAGAGAATAGAAGTTGTATAGGACTGCCATCCCACGTTGGTCAAAGTACATATTACCCTCTTATTTTATATGTGTGTTACCCATAAAATTGAGTCTGATCATTTCGTATTAATTAGAGCACCAAAGTGGAAATTAACTCTTTTTAACATGAAGCAAAATTGGGTTGGTTGTTAATATTCAGAATTTTCTGATGAAAATTCTGTAAAGCAGAAATATTTACCCAGGGCTTCTAAAGGCAGACATAATTAGCAGTAAGCAATATGGTTGGATTTTTATAAAGATTAAGCCAATTCCAATTATTTTCATAGAGAACTGCTCATTACAGCTAGAACAAAATTTTATGAGAACTCCAGCAACTTGTTCATAGATGGGGGGAGGCATTTCTTAGAACCTGGTCAAGAAATGTAAATAAGCTGCTTGTTCCATTTTACTATACAGAGATAATACTCTCACTTCATGGTTAACTATACTTTATCCATGTTCTTCTCATCCTAAAGTCTCTACATGCTATAAATTCGGGCAGTGTTTTTGGTTCCTTGTTTCTGTCTTTGAACTTTGCATCTTAAATCCCTTTAAGCTTACTGCAGTCATATAACAGAATCCAAAAGAACCCCAGAAACCACAAGGGATAAAAAAACTAGACTCTATAATTTACCTTTTTTTTTCTTGCTCTTATTTCTCAGTTACTGTGTTCTTCATTTACATATGAAATTAGAGCTCAGACACCAGTCAGAACTATTCAGCTGTTTTTTTCTGCAAGCCTCTGGAAAAGTGAAGGGGAAGGAAGATTTGAGATATGCAATTCTATGTGACCATTAATTTTTCCAATGCAGAGAAAAGCAGGTAGAGACAGAGATAGAGATACTCTGGCAGATAGAGATGCACTTGAAATGAACACAGACAAAATCTGAAACTGAATGTCATCAAATCAGTAACCTGGGTTGCAGTCCAGAAAGTGGTCTGAAATGGAGAGTAGTTCCAGAAAGCAGATAGAAACTGTCTGGTGGCTTTCTGGTGATTTTTCGTTGGCTGAAGTTCAGTATTAGAGTGAAATACTGACTCCACCAAAGCTGTTGGAAAAAGTCAAACTCAGCTCAGGGACAAAACCTTGAAATGGATATACTCCAGCATAAAATTCCTAAGGAAAGCTGTGCAAATGTTCTTCCAAACCTAGTATTCATTTACAAGTTTTCCTGTGATACACAAATGTGTAAATACAGATATGAAAAACAGTTGAGTTTTAAGCTACTATTTTTAATGAGACTGCATAAACAAATTCCAGATTTCAGCTATATGATTCAGAGAGCCCAGCTACCAACCCGCAGGCACATGATGTGGTGAAAGTTGCTAATCCTTCTAGATATCAGTCCCGAGACATTCCACAGCTAAGTTGTTTGGGGAAGTTGTGCTGAAAGAGAGATCAGTCAGGGATTTTGCAAGCCAGTTCTACAGTCACTTTCTGCACTGTGTGTGGGATGAACAGAAAAAAAAAAACAGAGACAGAAGCAACCTTTGAGATGGATGAGCTGAAGTATATAAAACATCTGCAACAGACAGGAGGTCCTCTGTTGTGAAAAGATGTAGTGCTATGGCTTTGGAAGTGAACAGTGTTACTTTGAACTTCCCCAGCAGCCTTTTGCATCTACTGAGCAAAGCAAGTTTATTGAATAGTGGAGGCTCTGTGATAGCAAAGCAAAGGTGAGAAGCTGACAAAAGTCATTCTAAGACTGGAGAATCAGAGCCTGCCAGAGAAGGGAGACAGCTGAAGAGCTATTCTTCATGTATTCTCAATCAGTATAGGGAAGGTGCTCAGTGCAAGAAGACAGGGTCTTTAGGAAGTTGACAGCGTTTGCCTGTAGAGTCCCCTTCTCTCACTCATATGACAACAGGATTTTGTAACCTTTTGCCTGTGGTCTCAAGTTTCTTTGCAGTGTTTACGAGGACCTCAGAAGTTGTCTGTGCGGGTATATTTGAACCTGGAAACCTGGTAACAAAGCCTCCATATCCAGGTTGTAATTATTATTCAATTTTATGTGGCTTAACACAGAGATGGGCATGGGGATTGCAGAAGGAACAAGGGTATTTGATAGATCTGATAAGGAACAGAGATGACTTCTTGCCCCTACTGAAAGCTGACACATCTGTAGATACAGTTTTCTTCAAAAACTGGGAAATGGGAAACACTATAGAGTTTACCTATAGTCTTGATAGTAACCCTTTTTTATAAGAAATAAGCAGTTAACTCATGCCGCTGCTAGAGTGGCCATATTTGGATTTGTCCAAAAGCCCAGTTAGTCCAGTACTCCATCCAAGACTGTGGATAATTAACAAAAAATATCATCATGCTTCCTCTGCATATTTTCTATTCACGTCATGATTTGTGGACCAGGGATTTGTGACCAGGAGATGTTGTGATTGTAGTTAGTAGTCATGGGTTCATAGATTTGCTTTCATGAATATATCTGTTTGCTTTTTGAGCCCCTCACTTAACTTCCAACCCTTTATTTCCATGTAATTTGTAAATATGTTAAGCAATCAAGTCCTAAGCCCACATGGATTACCTCCAGGTCTTTCCATGGGTGATCTCCATCCACCTGGAAAACTGATCATTTACCCCTTCCTTCCTTCTCTGATCTTCTAATCAATTATTTATCTGCGTGAAGATCTTATCTTTATTCCATCGTTACTTTAAGAGGCTCTGTTGAAGAATTTTATGCAGAACTGTTGAAATAATTGTGGTGACATTATACAAATTTCCCAATGGCCTTTGTATAGGCAGAGTTCCATTCCTAGTGCTTCCTCCCCTGAAGCAAGAAGCATTTTCTCCAGAGTAATGATTACTCTGGAGAAGAAATCATCACGGAGTAATCCAGAATTAAGCAGCACATTGAGTGTGAGGCATATCACAGTAGGATTCCAGCCTCTCCTGCCTTCCAAATAATGATAGAAAATGGCTGTAGGCAATGCTGGTGCAGCCCTAGCTTGCAACATAGGTACTTAGTGAGATAAAGCCTTTTACCTGCCTGCCGAAAGAGAAAGAAGAAAGATTAGTCAGGGGCAACAATATGTAAAGCAAAGAGCAAAAAAATGTGCAACTTGAAAAACAGCAAATTAACAATTCAAGTTCACTCATAAATAACATGCATCTCTCATAACTATTGTAGCATATAAACTAAGTCAACTAAGAATGCAAAATGGGCTACAGTAGGCTCAAGAATATCTGTGCTGTTAAATAATTACCCATAACACAATGAAATGTGTAATAGCGTACTGCCTAGTAAGCTAGTAGGTCATCTGGAAATAATGCGTAAAAACTCAGAATAATCTCTTGAGGACTGAGTGCCATTGAACAAAACAATGGTGTCACTAAGGATTTGATTATTTATCATCTGTGTAGTTAGGTATTTCACTATGCGTTTGTTTTTCACTTGCCCAATAGCAGAGTGATGCTTTGTTTATTCAACAACTTTTTTCTATCTCTGTAGCTTCTTTTGCCATGCATGTCTTTCCAATATAAACTGATGGGTTTTATGCTTATTTATAATTAGTTTTCAGGAGGTGATTTGTAGCCTTTCCTTTCAAAGGAGTAGAAGAGGGAGAAGTACTAGTGTTAATAGGTTATATTTATTTTCATATATAAAGAGAAGTAGAATAATTAACCAAATAACTAGTCAAAATAATCTGGAAGAGTTATCTGTAAACCCTTCAATTGGCATTATTATCTCTTGCTGGGCCCACTGAAGTCAATACTCTTACTAATTTTAAAGTATAAGAGGTCAAAAACAGCGCACAGTTTTTGAACAACAGTGAGATGCAGCGACGCTTGTGAGCCTGCTGGTTTTGTGAAACCTCTCTGCATATGTCTTTATGTGGTGACATAAGAACCACACTTTCTCCTTTAAAAACAGAACAAAAAGATGTTCTGACTTTCATGGTTTCTGGGAAACAGCTTAGAAATGTGAATGAGTACATCTTCAGATTCTGACTCAGGATCCAAACTAGAAATTCCCCACATTCATTATCTGTCATTGAATCCTGCTTTGTCAGATTAGGAGATTAAGTAATAAACTGAAACTGCCAATAGCATTAAGCTTGTCAGTAGTTAAAAGTGACAAAGCCAAGACACTGAGTTCCCAACTTGGACAAGAACAGATCATGCCACTTTTAATCCTGTAGACTGAGCAAATCATTAGGGGCATTGAAACTGGCAGAAACTTGACTTAAAGAAAAAATCATTTCAGTTTTTATGCTAGATTTTTCCACTGAAAGCAAAAGGAGAAGTAAATGTTAGAAGATTAATCATCCCAGCAGTAGGCCAGTAGTGTCAAGATGGCAAATTACAGTATACAGTGCAAGAGCAGAGGTATCTAGAAATGCCTATGTACAATTATCAAAGCAAATGTAAAATTATGTACATGTCCTCCTAAGGACATTGTAGCTCACAGAGTGTTTTACACATACAGCACAAGGAACAACAGTTGTAACCTTTAGCTCTTTAATCAATGGACCAGGGGAAGACTATTTTTGTAGAACTACTAGGACATATGGATGGATATATTTGAGCCATCTACCTCTGTAATGTAGAACGCACTAGTACATGCATACCTATTAAGTAATTGCAACATTTCAGACATAAAACTTAATGGAAACATTCCCATATGAGTACATTCGTAAACATTCCCATATGAGTGTATTTGCAGATAGCATTTAAAGTTTACACAAAGCTGAGTCAATGAAGATGCAGCCACCGTCTTTACTACAAGCATGCTACCTGTTTAAGAGACACTTTCCAAAATAATTGCTTTAATTGGAGAGTGATTCAGTTTGAAAGCTCTTCACAGTGCAAAGATCCACAAATTCTGTCAAGCTTTTCAAAAGCAGCAACTTAAAGTTATAGCACAGTGTGCAAAAAGCTCTTTTAAAAAACAGGTCATATTATTTCAGTACCTACATATAGCATTAGGGTACTAAACTTAGTCTCTTTTACTGAAAGCTGTGATTTTCTTTTAAACTTTGTCAGAGTGATTAGTTCTGCAAAAACTAATTTTGCATTCTGCGCAGTGGTTTTCAACTTTTACTCTTTGAAATATTTTATCAAAAGTATACCTAAAATTTCTACAAATAACTAGGAAAAGTACCTGTATTATGAATTAGCTTAAATTTGCTACATAAAGGTTTTCATATGCATTGGAAATTTTTAGGGGTCTGGAAGTAAAAAGCAGGTTGAAAACTACCTAAAAGTGGTACGTTCTTGATACTAAATAATAGTTTCCACATAGAGAGAGTGGTATGATGGCTGTATGGCTGCCTACCACTTTTACTCTAGTATAACAAAGTATATTTAGAAATACTCTTTTCCCAAAGTCACCAAAAGCATTATGCTAGTTAATGGCACAGCAGTTTGAATGATACTCTCATACATATCCCTTACCATATTTTTAGGATTTTATCTTGATGCCCTGAGGAGACAAGTTGTTTCCATTCATCTTGTTTATTTATCTCTTGGTTCTACCCTAATAACTTTTAACCCCATTGGCGAGTTTCTACCAACTGGACAGAGATAGAAGCATCTCAAGGATAACTGCATCCCTGCAAGATTTTTGAATGTTGAAGTCTGGCGAGAGGAAAGACATAAATGAGTGTTCTCTTGAGGGAGCTGAAACTCGGGCATTACAACATCTTTCTATTTGGCAGCAGCTCACTTGGTTATCAGCATGTGTGTACTGGCTCACCAATCAGCACATATGTGACTCTACAGTAACTGCAGGATAAGGCCTCTGGGCGGGTAAGCCTGATTTACAGGACCTGGTCAGGGAGAGCTCAAATTATTGGAATATGAAGTTGGGAGGATGAAAGAGAGAGAATTATCTTTAGGAGATTAGTCACCTACTGCTCATGCAAGAGCTTGTTTATTGCTAAAAGGGTTGGCAAAGATTATGTACTGTAGAAATGCAATATGCAATTACTAGTTAGGGTTGCATTAACAAGCTTTTATCGTTACGGTTGCTAATTTGAATACTTTCCTTTATACAGTTAGTACTGTACATGACAATATGTGAAGTAAGCCAAACCATAGCAATGTATGTTGTGGTATTATTTATCACTTACTTTCATCTTCCATGTAATTTAATGTATTTTTGTGGAAGTTTGTAATTCAGAGCGGTAACAGGTGACTGAACATTGGTGCATCAATTTTTATGGGAAGCCATGAGGTTTTTTTATTCCAGGGAAAACAATAAGGATTTCTGTAAATTGATTAACACAATAGGAAGCCCTTTCTTTCAGGTTCGAGAACTCCAGTGAAAGTTGCTCCTGCTCTACCGGACCAAATCCATATTTTTGCATTTTATATGGATTCCAATCTCAAGGCAAGTGTCTGGTACTTTTCTTGTAATGACAGAAAACATACTTAAATAATTTCATTTCTAGTCTGCTTTCCATTTAACATTCTTTTGGCAATGATTACGCTAGTGTAGTGAAATCGGACTTTTTCATTTCTTCATCTAATTGTGTTGAAATAAGGGCTGTATTTCAGGTAGCTGTATGTTAGCATGACCAGATTTTAATGGTGGCCATCGCTCCAATAATTTTCATTTTTTGTGCTATATTACTCTGGTTAAGGCATTTAGACTGTAATGTGAGACTGATACTACCCATGTCAGTTACATGTAATTGGAGACAGAGTTATACCAAAAATACCAGAATGTACAAAAGATACCAAAACCTCATACTCGGTATAAATACTCATGCATCTAATACTTTGGCACTGCCTTATTTGGTGCAAGTCACAAACAAATAAGTAAATCAAAATACATCAATGATTCCATAGCACAAGTATAACTAAGTCTTGCCCATACTGAAAATGTAATGGCATCCTTCATCCTTCTATACTGATGAGACTATTCATAGTCCTTAAAGTGTTGCACATGCTTGAATAGTTAGAATAGAATAGAATAAAATAGAATAGAATAGATTAGATTAGATTTGAATAGATTAGATTAGATTAGATTAGATTATTTCAGTTGGAAGGGACCTACAACGGTCATCTAGTCCAACTGCCTGACCAATTCAGGGCTGACCAAGTTAAAGCATGTTATTAAGGTGTCATGGTTTGGGCATTGTCCAAATAACTCTTAAATACTTGACAGGCTTGGGGCATCGACCACCTCTCTAGGAAGCCTGTTCCAGTGTGTAACCACCCTCTTGGTAAAGAATTGCTTTCTAATGTCCAGTCTAAACCTCCCCTGGCACAGCTTTGAACCACTCCCACGTGTCCTATCACTGGGTACCAGGGAGAAGAGATCAGCACCTCCTTCTCCACTTCTCCTCCTGAGGAAGCTGTAGATAGCAATGAGGTCACCCCTCAGCCTCCTTTTCTCCAGACTAGACAAGCCCAAAGTCCTTAGCCTCTCCTCATAGGACATGCCTTCCAGCCCTTTCACCAGCTTTGTTGCCCTCCTCTGGACACATTCAAGGACCTTCACATCCTTCTTAAATTGTGGAGCCCAGAACTGCTCACAGTACTCAAGGTGAGGCCACACCAATGCTGAATACAGCGGGATAATTAACTCTTTTGGCCGGCTGGTTATGCTGTGTTTGATGCACCCCAGGATGCGGTTTGGCCTCTTGGCTGCCAGGGCACACTGCAGACTCATATTGAGCCTGCTGCCGACCAGCACCCCCAGATCCCTTTCTGCAGGGCTGCTCTCCACCCACTCCTCTCCCAGTTTATACTTGTGCCCAGTGTTACTCCATCCTAGGTGCAGGATCCAGCATTTGGACTTGTTAAATTTCATCCCATCAGTCATAGGCCAAAGCTCCAATCTATCTAGATCCCTCTGCACAAGGCATCTTGTCCCTCGAGACAGTCAACAGCAACTCCCAGTTTGGTATCATCAGCAAACTTGCTAATGGTGCATTAACTCCTGCATCCAGATTGTTGATAAATATGGTGAACAGAACTGGCCGTAGAACTGAAGCCCGAGGAACACAATTTGTAGCAGCGAGCATCATAGAAATACATCAGGCATATGTGAAGGACTGCAAAATGCATTTGCTATGCCATCTTATAAATAATATAACAAATGGAAGACTATATTCCTGAGGAGTAGAGAGGCAAGGACATTCTATTAGTTTTTAAACTTGTACTCACCTATATTAAATTTTCCTTCGTGAGTAAAACTCAGAAATACATCCGTTCTTGATCTCCAGTGCTGGCTGGTGAAGTATGTGAATGAAATTGCATGTTTTACATTCTGATGCAAAAGAAGATCGTAAACTAGGAAAATGCAGATTCATACAGTTCACTCTTTAAACAAGCAATCCTAGTATCATGTATGTTGATAGTATTGCTTTCTGCCATGTATTTGATTTCTCTTAGGAATCAAGTGATCCTTCTGCAAGGTGGAGAGAAGAAAAAGCAAGGGACTATTTCTACAAGTCAAATACTCAAAAGTGAGCCACCATTTCTTTTAAAAACAGTTTTGTTGTGCTTTGCTTCAGTTTTTCATCTTCTTTTTCCTACTGTGCGCCTTTAGGTAGCAGGACATATAAGACTACAAATGTTTTTTCTATTACTTGGAACTTCTATTGTTTTAACTGCACTCAGCATGGGATTCATCTCATGAACGTTAGTTATCTAAAAGCTTGCGTCCAATCTGTGCCTTTCATCTCCACTTCCTCTATAGGCAGTGAAGAGAAACTGGAGTTTCCAAAAGGGCATTCTGTACACCTGTCTTCAGCGCCTGTCACAGGCATGATATGACTGGTACCTAATCTCTATTTACATCTCGTCTCACTTAACTGATTATTCAAATTTAGAGAAGATAAATCCCATCATCACTGTAAGCTTCTTGGAAGATAAACTACCTCTTTCAATTAGCGAGTGAGAAAGATTTAAAGAAGATAAGCCTGTGAAATTGTACCATAACTACTTCTTCCCCAACAAGCAACATATAATTCCAGGCTTTTTATTTCCCTTTAAACTAGACACCTTTGTTATTTTCTTCTTTGTCACATAGTTCCTTATTATCTATCTATTGATGTCATTCACTAATGATTATACGGGAACTTTTTTTATCTTTTTTATTGTTGATCTAGAGCTTATGAAGAAGTTCCTTGGGATAATATATTACCTTCCAAAATCCAGCCTCCAGAATCAACAGTGGAAGTGTTGGCTGATCCTGTTTCCCAGTGTTTCACAAAAAGGAGATACAATCCTGAAGCTGAAATAAGCCAAGTCAGTGAACAATTTCTTGCCAACAGGTTTTAGGTTTTGCTAATGAAATGTAGACTAAGTTTTGTGTAGGTCATACACAGCAATGTGTATACACAGCATACACAACCCACAGCAATGTTTTCAAACAAAAATAGTCTCAAGTGAGCATTTAAGGTCATCAGCAAACGCCAGTAATTGCCTCAAATGATTTCATATTTTTTCCCTCCCCCTCCCCTGTCAATTGGTACAGAAGAAGATATGCATGGACAGTACCAAAAGAGAGGACAAGGATATTGATGAAAAATTTGTTGATAGGAATGATGCTGTAGATGTAGCATCTTACATTACATTAGTTTACTTGTGATTCTTAACTGTAATAATTATTACTTTTACTAGACTAAACTTCAGTCCTACAATCAGTTCTGATTGCAGCATGAAAATCTATTAAGCCAAATTAATTAGGTAATTTTGCCTTACAAGAAGCATCTAATTATGATTTTAGGTTGTTGGAGTCCTCTGGGACAGATTTCAAACAAGATCTTTTACCTCTCCACAGAGACCTGTTGATTTGTAAGTTTCATTTTTTGTGACTATCAGGGTCCTCTGACACTTCCTATATGAAGTCTGCGTACAGTTAATTATTTCAGAAGACTAAATTCAGCAGCGTTCTATAGCTAGAGAAGTTAAGATAGTCAATCAATACTCCATGAAAAGTATACTCTAACATGGTTCTCCTGTGAGAGAGTTAAATATAAAAAGCAGACCAGAAGAAATCTGTAAATGAATGATTGTCATGACTTCATCTATCTGATGTTTTCATTAAGATGACGTTTATGAAAACACCATGGTAGTCATACACATGTACAAACTCAAGGTTTTATCTGCTGTTTGTAGAATCAAAAACAATCACCTGTGCATCGATGTCTTTTCTTCACTCTGTATTTCACTTATCCTATTCTATCTCAGAGCAGAGCATTTTAGATGAGCCCAGTAAAGGGTGACAGGATGTTCAGAACGGCTCAGATAAGAGCCAAGAAGAGATGGGGAAGGAAAGGTTGGTCAAAGCAAGACAGGAAAACTAGAACTTGCCTCCTTTCCAGGCCATGAGCCAGCAGGTTTGCTTGGGCAAACTCAATGGGCAGGTCTGCTACTGGGCAGTCAGACATACAATGGGAGAGACAGGTAGCTCTGCAGGGTGGAAGGCAGATAGAAAACACTATTATCGTGGTTTCTTGAATGTTGCTCTTTTGAAGGAATATAGACGTGGATAGTGAGAGTAGCTTGCAGGGACAGACCAAGAGAGAAATTCAGACCTGATGTTAAATTTTCCTGTGTTCTCAAGAGTTGAATGGGAGAAGTATTACAAGTAGAGAAGTAGTTCATTTCTAAAGAAAACTTGCTTATACTATCTTAGGAAATTGACTGAAGTCCCAGTACCTGAGGATGAAGATTAAAAGACAAGATTCTGTCTGCTGAACACGGTCATTTAGCATATATGCCAACCTAATAATTTACTACAGTCTTTTACCAAATTCAAATGAGCATTGCATCATTCCAAGAGCAAAACTTTGACTTGTCACCACATCTCTTTTGGGACCTCATAAATATTCTATCAGAATATTCTGTCTAGCGAAAAAAAGGTGATTGATCTATTTTGTCTTTTAACAGTGTAAGCCAAAGCTCTCGAACCTGTCATATCCCTTTGTACACATAAGTACAATGGTCCTGGGTTGTTTCTACTTTCTACATTTTTGATTAGGCCCAAGCAATCCATCTCTCATTTTCTGAAGCAAGAGTTATAGATGGACTATGTTAGCTAATCTTAAGCTGTTTTCTGGTGCCAAGGGCAAGCAGGTGCTGAGTCCCCTCTGCTTGCAGATGACTCCAGCCTTTACCTGTAAACTAGAAGTCAGGATCCATTATGTCCTCTTTGGAAGAATATCCTAGTCTGTTCATGGGCATAGCCAAAAGAACAAGAGATGACTCATTTCTCTCTTATTTCCGTTCTTCCCAAGCCTCCTCTCTGCACATATGTATGAGAGCTATCATTTGTTATGTGCTGCAAGTTCAGCAGGTGATTTTTTTCATCTTGGGACATGCCAAGCACACAGGGCGTTTCATCTCCATTTTTTTTCTTGTGGTCCGTTTTAATAAATAACTAGAATTTTGGAGCATGCAGTATACGGTTCAGCTGCCTGCACCAGCTGTCTTATGAATAATGTACATATCTGTGATTTCCTTTCTACCCAAACAGTGGCTGTGTTGGTGCAGTAAATTTTGAAGACATTGACAATGCTGATGTAGACTTAATCCCACTTAACCATGTGAGAACTTCAAAGCCTCGCTACACAAGCACTGCACAGTATGTTTCTCTTATTAGTATGAATTTGATACTGCCTCTTGAGTTCTGGTTACTTGGGAAAGGGGAAAAAACAGTTATAGATCTGGTCTTGGGTGAAAACAATGAAAAAAATTGTGGGGGACACTACTGATTTTTTTTAATAACTTGAATGAGGTCTGTTAACACAGGGAGCACAGTGGGCTTTCAGATTCAAGGTTGAACTTGAAGAGTTCTTTTTAATAACTGAGTCAGTAGTAAATGGCCTACAGTGGTAACTGCCTACAGTGCTCAGTGTAGGTCTGTATAAATCTAAGGGTCCATTCAGCCTAGATATACAAAATGAGTCAAGGAAGCTGATATAAAATGAGCAGAGAGATGTCTACTGAGATGATGATGTAACAGATTTTATCCATCTACTTCTGCTATGGTAAGCTTAAATGCAACCTGTTTTGATGAAATATGAATTTATCATAGAACATTAAGGGCTGTTTCTTTATTGTATCACGTTAATGTTATAGTTTCAGGGAAATTATGCTCCTAACACCACACATTGCACTTTTCAACCAGAAATGTACATTAGGGTTTTTTTTTTCCATCCAGGAGTTGCAATGGGGCCTGAGTGACCAGGCCATCCATATAATACAGAATGGTCATAATGGACTGACGATAGCTGACTGTCAGAACAAAAGCTACCCTTAGTGTGCCCATTCTGGGAAGTAAAAGCTGCCTGTGGTAACACCAGTGCAATATACTGTCTTGGTATAATGAACTCTTCACAGTAAGCAGGCTCTGACCTAGGGTGAGATGGAAATCGGAGTATACTCTCCCTTCTGCTGTTAACCTTGCTAGACTAATTGCCCCACCAAGTTCTAAGAACTCAGGAGGCACCTTTCCATTTTTCTCAATTGAGAAACGTTGCATGTGAAGCTAGTCTGAGCACATCTGCTACACCATACCCCAAAACACCTGATTCGTGGTTCCTAATGATGCTGAGACTACCTAACACAGGCATTCCTGTAAATGCCCAGCAGCAGGAAATAGATTTGTATTACATTCAAGGCTCAAGCGGGGAGGACACGGAAGAGAAGGTTCTCAGCTTAGCCTGCACCAGGAATTTCTGCTGATGCCATTCTGAATAGAGTCCTTGCTTCCAAAAAACCTATGTTTATTTTCAAACTATGCCATAACTTTCACACTTCAAATGCTTCCTGTTCTTTAGTATTAATGAACAGGTCTGTTGGGTAGAAGTGCATGGGCCATGGGTAGTATGGTAGATGGGTAACATGAGTTGAATATTGCCATGTTAAAAATGTGTGATTTTTAGCTTTAGCCACTAGATGGCCTTCGAGTTTGCAAAAGCTCTCTGAATGCTATTGGGAGCAGCTTACTTTAAGCTAGATCACGAACTTTGAAATCCAAAGGTTTTCATTTAAAGACTTTCCTAAAGTTGTCTTTAGTAGCTTGAGCTGGTATTAAGCATTTATTTGCAAACTTTTGAGAAAGTAAAATGCTAAAAGTAACAACATAGTGGTAAGAAGTAAAAATGATAAAAGAGGAAAGAGACTGTTCTGTTTACTTAGATTTTCTCTTTGCATAGGCCTTTCCTTTCTGTCCTTTCAGTGGTCTTGCACAGTCCACATTTGTGAGGAAACTACAGAAGGGATACTTCATTGGGGGAAGCAGAGGGAGAGAAGCTGTAAAAACACTACCCTCACTGTTCTGAAGAAAAGGCATCATACTGGGTCATACTCACATATGGCAGAGTATGTGCTAAACATTCCTAGTTTCTAGGAGCTGCCTTGGAAGTAGCTGGAATTTCTGAGCTCCGCCTTAGGTCTATTAATTTCTGTTTCTCCCATCAGTTTCAGGGAGAATGCATATCCTTTTGCAATGCATCACATGCTGTCACACTTGTGGGGACCAGCACATCATTCCTCATACTACTTACAGCAGTAGGTTCACAGGCAAAATAAGGTGCTAAGCATTGTAAGATGGTCAAATTTGACCCATATTATTGAAATCAAACCTATTAATACCAACCTTTTATGTACATAATGCACCATTCTGATTGTTTTATCTGACCTCCTGCACAAGTCAGGTTCTCACAGCCTTCATCTGACTTAACTTCTGCTTGAATTAGAACATAAAATAGTATAAAATGATTATTGAGAAATGTGCTTTAAAATTAGAGCACACATAGCATACAACATAGTGCTGAACATAGATTTCTCAGTTTGTAGGGAAGTTAGCAGAGCTATTAACCCTTAGTTTTGCCATGTCATACTGGTGTTGCTTTAGAGCTTTGAAGAAGAAGCTGATTGTAACAGATACCTTGTCTGGAGCAACAGATTTCATCTACCTGGACTTGTGCAAGGCATTTGACACCGTCCCACATGATATCCTGGTCTGTAAATTGGACAGACATGGATTTGATGGATGGACCACTTGGTGGATAGGGAACTGGCTGGATGGCTGCACTGAAAGAGTTGCAGTCAATGGGTTGATGTCCAAGTGGCAAGCAGTGACAAGTGGTGTTCCTCAGGGGTCAGTACTGGGTCTGGTGCTGTTTAACATCTTTGTTTGCAACATGGATGTTGGGACTGAGTGCACCCTCAGCAAGTTTGCTGATGACACCAAGCTGTGTNTAGCAGCCTTCCAGTAACTAAAGGTGGCCTACAGGAAGGATGGACAGGGACCCTTTTATCAGGGAGTGTAGTGATAGGATGAGGGGTAACAGTTTTAAACTGAAAGAGGGCAGATTTAGATTAGATATCAGAACTTTTTCACTCTGAGGGTGGTGAAGCACTGGAACAGGTTGCCCAGGGAAGCTGTGGAGGCCCCATCCGTGGAAGTGTTCAAGGCCAGGTTGGATGAGGCTTTGAGCAATCTTGTCTAGTAGGAGGTGTCCTTGCCCATGGCAGGGGTTTGGAATGAGATGATCTGTAAGGTCCCTTCCAGCCTAAACCATTCAATGATTCTATGATTCTATTTGCAGCATATGGGATCATGGTGGATTTGTAAGTTTGAGCAACAGGTTCAGTATACTATCTTCTCCAGTATTCTCCATGTAATTTTTCTCTTTTGTAGTGAGTGATGCTATGGGTTTCATTGATTTCTGGTAACCAGAAGACCAAGATCTCTGAGACCTAAGAGATTCTGACATCTCAAAGCTGTGAAAAACTCAATTCCACCTGGAAAATTCTTTTCAGTTCTTCATAAAGTATATTTATTCTCTGTCTATGTTTGTCAGACATCAAGGTTGCTATCATTTTAAGCAGAAGAAAGAAGAAAGTCAGAAAGAAGACATAAAAGTGATCCCTATAATTTTTTTTTTTTCACTTTGTGTGTTTGCCAGTTGTTCTGGAAAGATGTGTAAAGGTAGTAAGATTGCTAGACTCCCACCAAATCCTTGAGAAGTTACATATATGCTTTGGTTCTAGAAGCCTAAATAAGCTCTGTAAGTCTATAAAACGTAAAAATTTCCTTGTAGTCACACTCGCTCTTTCATGGACTAGCAGTTGCACTTCCTGCCTCTAGCATTTAGGCAACAGCATTGGTGCTCAGGCATTACTCCAGAGTGAGACACTATTCTTCCCCAGACCATGCAAGAAAGTGGATACCATTCAAATTATTAGCTTAGCTGAAACTAGCTAAGAGTCATCTGTCATGTAATTTTGCAGAGACAAACAGGAAGAGTGGTGAACCTGGGCATGTTCTGTATGTTACCCTTGCGCCCACCCTCTCTTCCTTTTGGCAGAACAGGAAACCATCTTCTGTTTCTCTTCTTTTTTCTTAAGGAATTAAGACTTATGCTGCAGTTGAGCGTAAAAGCCCCTAGGATAAGATCAGTGTCATGAAAAGCTGCTGTGCAGCACTATAGATAATACTCTGAAGTCCTTACTGTGTAATTTGGAAGTTTTACAGATGGGAATCCAGGTGCAGTGTGATTAAGTGGTTTGCCAAATCACATTGGGAATCTGTAGCACAGTTAGGAGTGGAACTTCATGTATCCTGAGGCATAACCCGTGCC
>VYXH01003528.1:24675-48650 GCA_013397275.1 Burhinus bistriatus | reverse complement strand
TTTTTTTATTTTTATTTCAGAGAAGCAATCTCCTTACGTGGTATTTCAGAATCATAAAAGGGAGGGAGAAGCCTTATTACAGCTATTCAGGGCCATGTATTTCATGGCTGCATCAGGCTTATTAGGCCAGTAATCCCCTGAAAAAATTGCCACCCAATAAAATTGACGGATAAGTCAGAGGAGAATTGAAATAAAGAAACAAAAACAGTTGTAATGGAAAAATAGGATTGTCACAAGAGTGCACTAGAATACTTCAGGATAAGAAAGACAACCCTTAAAAGCAGCACGAAGCAAATTATACCATCTGTTCAAAAAAACTGGGCCTTACCAAAGTACCTGTAGGGCTGCATATAAACACTGTTTCAAGTACCTTTTGCATTATGTCTATTATTGCCCAGAAATGCTTCAAAAGAACAACCCACTGAAACATATAATCTCTAGTCAAAAGAAATTATTATAAATGCATCTGAAAACATAGCTGAGCTTTCAAAATCTCACCACATATGTTCTACTATATCGCAGAAGTCTCACTTTGATGTCATGATCTACTAAGCTTTAGACAAGGAAGTACAAATAAATTTAAAGTATCTGACTATTTTGAAAATTACTTTTAAAGAACACAGTAATGCCAAGATAAATTCAATCATACCTTTGTCAGGGTTTTTGCAAGAAAGAATTTCTTCCAAGATTCAAACCAACAGTGGAATTATCTACGTATCAATACCTGATCTATGTACACTGTATAGGTGAAAACCAGCCTTAAATTTGAGTATATATGCTGTCTAAATAAAAATACACAGAGTACAAACAAATGTAGAGGAGAATCTTTGTACAAGGTCCCACAAGAAAATATCCGAAAGCTGGGTAGAAAAAAACTGTTCTAAATATTTTTTTTTCTTTCTTTCTTTTTTCTTAGAAGAAGGAGTATGACTAAAGGAGCTTTCCACTAAGGCAGAAATACTACTACTTTATCCTTGGCCTGAATCACAAGGTCAAATTCCTCAAAGTGTGCTTCGTAGGTAGTATATAGCTGAAAAAATAATAGATATAGATATAGATATAGATATAGATATAGATAGAGATAGAGATAGAGATAGATAGAGATAGAGATAGAGATAGAGATAGAGATAGAGATAGAGATAGAGATAGATATAGATATAGATATAGATATAGATAGATATAGATAAAGATATAGATAGATTAGATATAGATATAGATATACACATACACTAAAGCAATCAATGCAACTGTGTTAAGATTTTGGAATCACACCATCCTACCTCTGCTTGGATGTTTGGTTTCATCCTTTGAATTACTAAACATCCTACACTTCAAGAGTAAACAGCTATAACCATGTAGCTCCGTAATACTGTTTTGTCATAAATAGTAACAGGCTATAAGTTTATATTGAGTTTGCACAGTCTCAGAACTGAGGCTTGTCAGGCTTATTCTGTCTGAAGTTACCTTGACCTGCCTACAGCCATGTTTTACTTAGTTCAGCTGTGACTGTTTTTTCTAACCAAGCTGGTGGTGGTGGATAATTTTTTTTTTTTTAATTGTCTTTATCTTTGCATAGTACAAACATATTTTTATATAGACAGCAGTTACAAGCTAGCTAGCAGATATTATGGCAGGACACCTCTCAATCATCTACCAATGGTCTTGGGAGTTTGGGGAGGTCCCTGCTGACTGGAAGCTAACCAATGTTATGTACAAAAAGGGTGTGAGGGAAGACCCAGGGAACTACAGACCTGTTAGTCTAACCTCAGTTCCTGGAAAAATTACGGAGAGGATTATACTGACTATTATTAAAAGGCATTTCAAGGACCATGCAATCACCAGGCACAGTCAACGCGGGTTCACAAAGGGAAAGTCCTGTGTAACTATGTTGATATCCTTTTATCATAAGGTCACCCACCTAGTGGATGAAGGGAAGGTAGTGGATGTAGTTTTTCTGGATTTTAGTAAGGCTTTTGATACTGTCCCTCACAGAATCCTTCTGGACAAATTGTCCCACTGTGGGATGAGCAGGTTCATGTTGCGCTGCGTGAAGAACTGGCTGAACAACAGGGCTTAAAGGATAGCAGTGAATGGGACTACATCTGGCTGGCGACTGGTCACCAGCGGTGTTCCTCAGGGTTTGGTTCTAAGGCCAGTTCTGTTCAATCTATTCATCGATGATCTGGATACAGAATTGAATGCACCATTAGCAAGTCTGCTGATGATCCTAAACTGGGAGGTGCTGTTGACTCTCTTAAGGGACAGGAGGCCTTGCAAAGGGATCTAGATAGATTGAAGCATTGGGCAATGATTAATGGAATGAAACGTAACAAGTCCAAATGTCGGATTCTGCACCTTGGGTGGAGTAATGCCAGGCACAAGTATAAATTGGGAGAGGAGTGCCTGGAGAGCAGCCCTGCAGAAAGGGATGTGGGAGTGCTGGTTGACAGCAGGCTCAATATGAGTGAGCAGCGTGCCCTGACGGCCAAGAGGACAAACCACATCCTGGGGTACACCAAACACAGTATCACCAGCTGGTCAAAAGAGGTGATTATCCCGCTGTATTCAGCATTGGTGCATCCTCACCTTGAGTACTGTGTGCAGTTCTAGGCCCTACAATTTAAGAAGGACATGAAGGTACCCAAATACATCCAGAGGAGGGAAACAAAGCTGGTGAAAGAGCTGGAAGGCATGTCCTATGAGGAGTGACTAAGGATTTTAGGTTTGACTAGTTTGGAGAAAAGGAGGCTGAGGGGCGACATCATTGCTCTACAGCTTCCTGAGGATGGGAAGTGGAGAGGGAGGTGCTGATCTCTTCCCCCTGGGATCCAGTGATAGGATGTGTGGGAACGGCTCAAAGTTGCTCCAGGAGAGGTTCAGACTTGACACTAGGAAGCATTTCTTTACTGAGAGCATGGTCAAACACTGGAATGGGCTTCCTAGAGAGGTGGTCAATGCCCCAAGCCTGTCAGTGTTTAAGAGGCATTTGGACAATGTCCTTAATAACATGCTTTAACTTTTGGTTAGCCCTGAATCAGTCAGAGAGTTGGACTAGATGATCGTTGTAGGTCCTTTCTGACTGAAATAGTATATTCTATTCTCTTCAAGTAGTTATTCTATATAGAATGAGATATTTACAACTCTACCATACTGATGTATTGTAAAGAAATAGGAGTCTGGTACGATACCAGAGGCCTTGAGAAGTGGGAACACAGGATGCAGAGCGTAGGATGATGAGGGATGTGGCACAGGCACAGGCTGGCACTGGAGACCCCACAGCTATACACAACTCACCCACAGTCAGTTATAGTAGTGCAGACCTGGAGCTGGACAAAACTATGGATAACAAAGGGGACAACAGTAGCTAACATACCGAAAAGGCATCATGTAGAGTACATTTGGATGTAATATGGTGCTGCAGACTAATGAAGAAGGAAAAGTTGTAAAAGTGTGTTAGAAAACATATCAGAAGGATCCCAGCTGGATCCTACAGTGAAGAAGAAGAAACCATTAAGATGAATTCAAAAGATCATCTGGTTCAACCTTTCATGTGAAAGGGAGCCTAGATGAGATTATCTAGCACCCTGTCCAATTGCATCTTGAAAACCTCCAGTGACGGGGACTCTGTCACGCCCCTGGGGAGGTTGCTCCAGTGAAAGATTGTTATCACTATAAAAAATTTCTTTCTTATATCGAAGTGAAACCTCTCTCAGTGCAACTTGTACCCATTGGACCTTGTCTTCTCCATGTGGCTCCTCATAAAAAGAGTCTTTGACATCTTTGTATCTGCCTTTTAAATACTGGAATACTGAGATGAGATCTCCCCTGAGCTTTTCTTCTCCTGGGAGAAAAGACTTAGCTCCTTCGGTTGTTCCTATGTTTCTTCCTATACCAGATGAAACAACATCACTGTCTGAAAAACATAAATAATGATGTACTTGCCTCCAGAAATAGATGTATTATAAGAAATATGTGTGAAGTCTAGCGAAGATTCAATAACATTGACTATAAATATGAGAATGACTTATTATAAAAGATTTCTTTAATTATTTCAGATTCCAATAAAATGTACAAGGTATCCGATACTTTACCTTGCCATTTTGATTGATTTCTGCCAAATGTATTCCTTATTAGATGAATTTCTGTTCTGTTAGGCCTTCCATATTTCAAGCATTTTTTTCCCTCAAGATATTCGCAATGATATTCTTGATATTCCCTCAAGATATTCGCTACTTAACCTCTCACTGCAAAGATATATCGGAACCATAGCAACATATCTCTTTGAACCTTTGCTTGGTTTTCCAATAAAAAATATCACAAATCCATTTCTCCTTCTACTGTTCTACAATAACTACATGCAATTTCACATAGTTTTTGTCTGTGATTTGGTTATGGAAACTGTATCTATTATGCTACAACATCTGTTTTTCAGTCAGGTCCAGCTAATATCCAGTTTTCCAGCTGAGCTGATTCAAGCACTAAAGAGGTCAAATTCATTCGGTGGTCATCTGCATTAATGCATTCCCAAATTCAAGCTTTTTACCTTGTCTACCAATCACAAAAAGAGAGCCCAGTTTGCTTTTGGCTACCTCTCATAAGAAAATGACAGACCAATATCCACATGCCACTAAAAAGTGAAATATGTTTAGTTTAAAAAATGTATTTATTCCTCCTCAAAATGTGTTTTGCTGATCAAAACATATAAACCTCATAAAAATTTATAGGCTTATAAGGAAAACTAACTCCAAGATGTTGCTATGCTCTTGCACATAAACAGACTGCTGGCAGCTAATCTCTCTGATTATGCAAAGATGGAATTATAGTATGAATTACTGATGGACTCGTAGGCTTGGATTCCTCCCTTCAAAAAGCCTGAATTCTTTTATACTCTGTGACAAATGACCTACCTAGCTGTTTGGTCATGCTGTGGAACAAGCACAAAAGCTGATGGGACTGTTGATACTGATGAAAGTAGATTGTAAAAAAACCTCATCTACCCTGAGTGCTAGCAGATTGTCTCAATATAATTAATGTTATTTCCTTTGTCTAAGCTTTATACTTTGTGTTCATTCATCACAGCCTTAGAATGTGAGAGGAAGGAAGAAAAATAGGATCATGGTTTGGTGGGGATCCTGCCAAATCTTTGCAGAACACGTGCAAAAAAATATTGATAGAAAGCATAATTATGCTATGGTCAGTGAAATTTAATGAAATTGAGAGTATCCTTCCCCAGTCTCATAAACTCATATATTTTTAACCTATAAGCAAGGTTATGTAAGAACTACATAAAAATATTCCTTGGAATTGAAGAAATGTGTGTACAGGCCAGATTTTCAAGATCTCATATGCCTCACATATGTCCACAGAGTATTAAATAAGGACCAGATCCACTCGATATGTAAAAGAAATGAGCAAGTACTCACAAGCACCTAAGCACCACTTCTGCTAATGACATAGTAGTGTTGGTGTTTTGCTTCTACAGTGGCTTCTCATTTTCTTCTTTCAGAGTGGA
Organism: Burhinus bistriatus; assembly: GCA_013397275.1. Classification (NCBI taxonomy): domain Eukaryota; kingdom Metazoa; phylum Chordata; class Aves; order Charadriiformes; family Burhinidae; genus Burhinus; species Burhinus bistriatus. The sequence goes on along the minus strand of VYXH01003528.1, from coordinate 43,138 downwards.
ATTTATTTCCCTCTTCTTGTTCTATACTAATCTACTTATGTAAATAAAAACTAAAAATAAACTTCCAAAATTTCCAAAGAACCCAAGGTTGCTATACATTCATCGAGTATTTTCTTCCACTTAAACAACCGTTGCAGTTGATCAAGGAGGAATTTTAAATGGCCTCAAAGGAAAAATTCAGAAAATGATGATGTCAATAACATGTTGAAAATTGAAAAATTCATAGATAGGCGATGACAGATATAAATTTACTTGTATGATCTGAATTCTTTTTTTCTATCATCCTCTTCAACAGCAAGGATCTGGAGAGGGAAGGGAGATCCCCAGGAAGACAGCAATTTTGTCAGAGGTTGTATAAAAATCCATATGCAAAAGGTTTCAAAGCTGTAATTGCAAAGAATAGATCTCCTTTTTTTGTAATTTTTCAGAGCTGTCTTTGCAAACAGACTACCTCTCTTGATATAGCATTCTTGTACAGAATCTTTTTGAGTGAAAAAATTAACCCTACACTCAAGTTGACCCGCTCAGCTGTCACTGTCATCACCCTATTGTTGGCAGCAGGTGTAGTACACCATCCTTCAGCATTCCTCTTGAGCAATTGGCTTATCTCTATTAGCTCTGAAGGCTGTTGTCGCAGAGAGGACTGTACTTATGTAGGCTTGCAAAGATGGGTATATTGGGTCTGGCTGGGATGGAGTTAATTTTTCCTACAGCAGCCCTCATAGAGCTGTGCTTTGTATTGGTAGCTAGAAAGGTGTTGATAACACACCAGTGTTTTCGCTACTGCTGAGGAGTGCTCGCACAGCATCAAGGTTGTCTCTCCAATATTCCCCCCACCGGCCTCACCCCCAAAAGGCCAGTAGGCTGGAGGTAGGTGAGATATTGGGAGGGGACACAGCTGGGACAGCTGATCCAAACTGACCAAAGGGATATTTCATACTATATGATGTCCACTCAGCAATAAAAGCTAGGAGAAAGGAGGAGGGGAGAGGAGCATTCATTATTCCAGCATTTGTCTTCCAGTGCAACCACTACGCGTACTGAAGCCCAATACAGCTCCTGATGAAGGAGTCAGAATGTGTACAACTCACTATAAAACCCTCAGAAAAGCATTGATTATGTAAGCAAAAAACCCTAGAAAAGGTGTTATACAAAAGTTTTTGTATACTGATGTTAATGATATTAATAAGGATATTTTTTCTGGATTAATTGAATGATTTATACTAAAACTGTTACTGTCATTATACCAGGATTAATAATAATAACTATTGCATTTGAATAGATCTAGATTTTAATTAGACTAACAATAACTTCTTGGCTTCACATAAAAGATGTACTGCTTTGGCCCGCAAAGACTATACGAGTTGTAGCATACATCTGCTTTTTGATAGGCACAAAGGAAGTTCATGCTCACATTGCGGAATTTCGTGAGCTAAGAAAAGACACTTTCTACTCTTTCAAACTGCAAGTTTTCAGCAGTCTGTTCAGCCAAGAGAAGTATCAAAGCTTTAAAGAAAAACTGTCCACAGAAGCCATTAAAATGTTGAGCAAAGTAACTATATATGGGTCATTCCAACCCATATAGTTATTTTTAATAGTTACTCTAGCCTTTCAATATAGTTATTTTTAAAGCTTAAGGGCCATGATCCTCTGAAAATGAAGCTCATATAATGGTAGTGAAACCATGTCAATTCTCACAATGTATTATCTCTCCAAAATACATATTTGGAGTACTAGCTCGACTCAGTTTGTAACTCTTTCTTTGAGTCAGTAGGATTCATGAAATTGTTGAGGAAAGAGTGGAAGCTTTTTAAGATGATAGCTGGAAATGATCAGTCCAAGGAATTTTACATAATATTAAACTTATTTTGCTTCTATTTCTTAAAATTCCAGCTATGAAATTGATTCCTAAATGGAAAATACCCAGATTATTTTCTGACTGAAAAGAAACAGGAGTGTCATAAATAAACTGCTGGAAGCAAATTGGTTGGCTTTGTACAGCAGACTTTAATTTTCTCCATCACTTTTACAAAAAGTAATTGCATTTGCATGTATATATACAGCACTTTTTGTGAATAGTGAGGTCATATACGTTTGTCTCCTTCATTTGATTAATTGCTTCAGTGGCATGTCTTTGGCTAGAAAATCTTATGAACATTGTCCCATGCATTATTTGTAAGTAAAATGGATTCACATCATAATACAAAAAAAGAAAAAAAAAGACAGAAGAATGAGATATGGAAGGGCTAGGTGACATGTCCAAGGTCACAGAAAATGTGTTACACAGCCAGAAGGTGAATACTGGTCTCTTAATCCCATGCCTTATCCACAACCCCATCCAATCATATTTCCTTAGAGACTTTCGGAAAAGCAGATTCTAATACAACAAATTCCTGTTATGTAAAGGGGTATTTCTTTGCATATGTATGCATATTTTTTTCTTTTGCAGATAGTTTCTTATCTATTCAGGTATTCATTCAAAAAATATTTTAGCCCAGAAATTAAATGACTTGGTAATTTCAGTAAACCTACAGAAGACGAAAATATATATAATACAAATTCAAATCTTAAGTGAAAACTCAGATAATTTCGTGATCAAGCTTCACTCAATATTACATCAAAATGTGGAAATGAATTTCATATGATTCAAAAGCATGCTATAGTCAATTACATCAAATCCATAAATAATAATCTCTGATACTGAGTTGGTGGTTTTCTGTCAGTTTGGGGTTGTTTGTTTGATTGAGTTTTTTTCAGCTGGTCTAGAAATATCAGCAAATACCAGGACCTATATCCAGTGTTGTGTCAACAGTTATCTGAGGACAGAATTTATGAAAAGGTGTAAGGGAATCAAAAATGCAGATTGTGTGTGGGAGACTACATTGCACCTCTTGTTTTCTTATTCCCCTTGAAAAATACAAAACCAAATCACCAATTCATAATTAAACTCAGATATATTCTATACGTTTTCAGTTTGTAATGTGAATATGTCACTAAAAACATTAGCCGCAATTCACTGACATTAAGCAAAAGCATAGTGTTATCAATGCTTACCCAGTAAGTCTGTCAAGAGCCCAAGAATTCTGATATTTACTCTTCAATCAGAAATAAGAAAACACAAACTGTATATAGTCCATTAAGTAATAATTTTCTTTTTTTGTAATTTTTTTAATAATTCATACTATCATATTATTTTACAATTTGCGATGTTTGCTGGTGATTAATTCAGAACAATAGGATAGGCAGAAATACAGATTCTAATAAGGTGACATATTACCACCACTAGAATTCACCTGGGGAATCATATGCACGATGCAACGATGACAGCAAGCTGAGTGGTAACAGTGGGTTTAACTATGGAAAGTATATTAGAGTACATTGGGAAAGTATATTAGAGTACATTGAACTGATTATTTAGTACTAAGCAAATGGCATTACTTACCAGTATCATGTAATTCAATTGTGCAGATGTGCTGAAATTAAACTTAATATTCAGCTAAGTGTCTACATGACATCTTGCCTTTCTCAAACAGAAGCTATATTCTAAACACACATGAAAATAATTAATGGCGAAGAGAAGGCTGTAAATGCAAATACTATCTCTCACATTAATGATACGCATTTAAAGGAATATTTTCTTCCCTTAGGAATTCATTGCTTGGGGAAGGACACAAAGCTAACTCAGACACGTATTTAGTTAGATAAGAAATTATGTTAAGAAAGTAAGTTGGGGGGGCAGGGGGCAGGATCTCGAGACAATTCTAATCATGAGCAAGATTAGAGATTAAGTTACTTGGGGTCTTCATCAGCTTTTCATCATAGTGGCAAAGCTCATTCTTTGGTTTTTCCTGGATTCATCTTGGCCTCTAGATTCAGAGAACAGGATTGAGAAAAGTCCATTATTTTCAGCTGTCAAAAAAAGCTGACTTTCTTCCCAGGGAGACAACGAATAGCTGATTTGGTGTTTGAGTCTCTGTCTGTATTGTGTTATTGAAAATTATTTTATCCAGCTCTGGAAGCCGTATCTGGAAAAGTTTATTTCATCACAAGCCTACTTACAGCTAGTCCTATCATCTGACATTTGCACCAAGAGAGTTCATGTGCTCGGCAGTACATCCTGTTTCATTCACTTTAGCACCTATCTCCAGAAGAACGCTAAAATTATTCTGCATGAGCAGAGCATAGTCTGTAAGAGTCCGTATGGAAAAGGACTACATTATACAGGTATCTTTCCTAAGGAAGCCTGCTCCACCTTCATGCCAAAAAAATAAAATAAAAAATAAAAAAATTACAGACTGGCTGGCTCCTCCTGAACATTTGACTGATTTTCAAGAGGAATTTCTCTGTGTCTATTCTCCAAAAAAAAAGTGTTTGTCCATGTTTACTAATTTTGTTTATGGGACTTGAGACATGAGGTGGCAGTGCAGAAGGATGAAGATCTGCTCAGAGCAGATGGCATCACTTGTGCCCTCTAATTCCATTCCCTAGGAATGTATGTATAAACTGTGTAAGACTTACTTTTATTTGGAAAACACTAACGATCATTTAAATAAAAGTTTATATAATAGTTCTTCATTTTTTTTCATGACTCTACCTGGAGATTTTAATCCCATACACTCACTCATGTCAACACTGAGATCAATACAATTTTTGCCCGAATAAGGAATGTAAAGTTTGGAGAGGAGATAGTATCCATAAGTAAAAGAACAGCTTCTTTGTACTGAATTGTGAATCATACAACAGATTTGCTGAATAGAACACATATTGCCTGCAGCTGAAGAGCTGATTATTTCTGATTATAAATCAGATAATATTCAGCTGAGGATAACTTCACATTTTAGAGATCAAAAAGTCTTTACGGGTTAAAGACAGGGGTTAATGTATAATAAATTAAGTACCCAAGACAAGCAGAGACTGGATTTCCGTTCCTACTGCAAAGATGTGACTGACTGGAAGCATTTAGTTTTTACACATTCTGAGCCTGGCCTGGAAACATGTTATATATTTGCTGCCCTCTTGCACTGAACAGAAGGAGAGAAAAAATGATGCTGTTAATGCTTCAAATCATGTGCATACACAAATGGAGAAAAACAGTCAAATACCTGTGTTCCAGCTTGTGTAGGTTAAACAGCAATAGATTTGTAAGGGATTTGGAGGGGAAAGTTCCACTTAATATAAGTAACTTGTCTCTAATATCTTTATTTTGTTTGCTTTTAAATCCACCCAGTGTCCCTTGGAGCAGAACAGACTGGCAATACACAGCAACCACACAGTGATAGTAGTTTAAATGTTTTAAAAGCTGCCTGTCTATCTACAAATTAACTACTGTCTATTACCTAGATACTGACTTTAATGTTCCTTTCTACTTCCCTGTTGTTGAACTTTGCCTTCTCAAGGCTACCTGTGCTTCGGTCCCTGTTGCTATCACCATCCACAGAAGGTAAAAAAGCCTTTAAAAGAAAGACATAAATGAGAAAGAGAAAATTTGCTGTTCTAATGAGTTACTCCTCACTCCATCAGAGGCTATCTTTTATTTTATTTGATCTCTTCTCAAGGCATATCAGAATATTTTGGCATAGAATGACACTTCAAAATTATTATTGAAACCTAGACATCAGTCTTCTACAGACGCATAATATTTTCCTGACTAGTTTCCTGCTGTCATGTCTATGCTACAGGACTACGTTGACTGAAGGCTTTGCAGCTGAACAGGGCAGCTAGTTCTTTCTCCTAGTCTCTGCCTGTTTCAGGCACTAGGCAGCACAGTATCATTTGTGTACTTCCTTTTCCAGCATCATGTCACAGAACTGTGAAATAACAACCTTTCTCTTGAATCAACCATCTACTTCCTGCCACCTCTTCCATTTTTAAGACTTTCTTTTTTATATTCCAGAGTTCACATCTGCTCATGCCACTGTCTTGAAATGTTACACTGGTGCTTTTATCATGCATAAAACCAAATTAAGCTACCATCTTCTGTATGTTATTCTAGTGACTAAAGCAAATGTCTTTTAAAAGCACAGAATAACAGGATAATGTCATACCTATGGCTGTAGGGCTGAACCTTTCAATAGGTGATTATTTTTTAGTTTCTGATATTATTTCTTTTTTCAAAGCGTAAATCTAAGCAGTCCACAAAAAAAATCTGTCTGCACATGCATGCTTAAACTACTGTAGACAATAGCTCAAACTGCTATAGACTACAGAACATGCAGAGCTGATCCATCTGCATCTCATGCCATATGCCAGTTTCTCTACTTGGTGTGTGCTAGGGAATAGCTCTATTAGAGATTAAGTCCTCAGTGAACATTTATCAGATTATGGTGTGACCGTAATGCAGGATGTGCAATGAAAAGAAACTGGTTTACACTGGCTACACTCCCTTTGCATCTACGTGGTGATAACCAAGGCAACAAAATGTGGTGGTCCTAGATCATGCAGATGTGAGCTTAGGTCAGCAAATGTATGTTGATCATAAACAAAGAGTTGCAGGTCCCTGCACCATCTATTCTTCTCTCCTCACACGAGTGTGCATCTTTAGGTTTATATGTCTAACTTCACGATAAAATTTCAGTAATCAAAACTATGGGGTTTATTCACATTGTCTACTGTAATCATTTAACCAGATCATTGTGATACACCTCATCTGATTTTAACTGCACATGGTTTAGATTGAGTCAGCATTGTGTCCTTCTCCTGTAGGTGTTTATGTCTGAACTAGTCATCCTATGCTCTCTTCATAGTTGAAATGGGAAAAGATAAAACACATCAATAAAATGATTTTGTTTCTTCATTGACTACAAAGAGAGCTTAGGATGACTACTTCAGTTATGGTTATCTATGTTCAACAAGATGAAACCTACTCTAGGTGCCTAAACTAGCAGCTCTGTCTCCACTGGCCACCTATAGAGAAAGCTATGGCAAGAGCTTTGTTTCACATAGGACAAATAAGAATCAAAGCCTGACCAGGGTCTTCTGAATCATTTCATTTGCCATTCACTTTGGAGAAATCCTCATAAACTTCAACCTTTACCTCAGGCATCTCAAGTTGGATGCTGAAGGCAGACAGTTTAAGTGCCTTCTCCACCCCCCCAGCAAATCATGGGTAACAGCAAATTTAATCCGGCATTGTTTTAGAGCAATATTTATGAGTATGATGCCCATAGAAATGTTAACTCATACAGCTTCATGGAATCATGGAACTGTTGGCTGGAAAAGACCCTGTAGTTCATCCTTGTACTTGAAGTGAGACTATCACCAACACTATATCAAGCCTTGATTTGTTTATCTAAGTCCTAAAAACCTTCAGAGATGGAGATTCCTCAACCTCTGTTGGAAATCTGTTCTTGTGTTACACTGCACATGTAGCCAGTATGTTTGTTCTCAATGTTCTACAATTGATTTACAGTGTTTGAAAATGAGAAGTACAGGATATGAATTGCTCGTATAAATAGGGAAAAAAATCATTAATTCAATCAAGACAATAAAACTGTAACAACCACACTGGATATTTAGAACCCCTCTGCTTTAATGAAACAAGGTGATTATAGCTATCTAGATAAGAAATAAATTTATTTACAGCATACCTGCTTTGTAAAGCATGGAAATATCCTTCAAATTCTAATGCTAGTGCAAGATATTGTTCCACATACTTCCATTCCATTTTCAAGTATTTGACCATTTGTTGTCGTTGTTCTTAAGGAACTAACTCCTCAGTTTAATAAGCCTCAACAATGGGATGTTTTTCTGACCTTTAAACTATTTTTTTTCTGTTACTTATTTACGTCATGCTGCTGAGCCCCTGTAGTTCACATTTATTGTGTCTTTTATTTCTCTTCCCCAGTCTTTCCTTAATTTTGGATGCTGCAAGTACTCAAATTCCACAATGATAAACCTAGTGTAAAACCTGATTAGACTAGATTTTTCTTAACAGTAATCAGGAGTACAGTTTTTCACACAGTTTCACAAGAGGGGACAATTTATTTATTTGTTTATTTATTTTTTGAACTGAAGAGCATTTGGGTTTGGAAGAACTCATAAACAAATGGATAAACACTTGGGCATTTTGGCTCTAATTTATAACACTTAAACAAATTTGTCTTGTGTTTACAGAAACACAAACCAGCCCTAACCATGCCATTCTAGGAAGTGATATGTAGAACAGTTTTATAGCCATGTGGACTAAGGATATATCATAAGTCAGAAGCAGCAGCTGTTCCCTTTGCGAGCCAAGCCATTTAAGCTGCATTTGCTCATCAGTTCATTTCTTCTTAGCATGATCCAAACACAGTGACAGAAAACAATAAGTGTCTTGGCTGACAAAAAGCCTGGGTTTAGATCTAACCACACTCTTCTGCCAAAATTAAATGTTTATACCAAGTTCTGGTTTTGGCTTTTCTTCTCAAGAGCAGTTCAGAGACTTCAGTTCAAAACAAAAGTGCCTATAAGGGTCTTATCTAAATTAAGAAAACTATAGATTGTTAAGTACCATTATCTTTCAAGGACTACTAAAGGGTTTTATAGGTTTCTTTGACTTACTAAGCTGCAAAGACTAATTTTTATTAAAAGGTCATTTTTATAAAGACCAGCCTAGTGGAAATGAAAGAGTTTCATAACATCTTTTGTGTCCATTTTGGTTAATGAGCCAAAAAAGTCCTTAAGCGTTAATGGCCCAATCACCCTCTCACCATAGTCAACAATAAATAGAATCATCATGGATGTTAATTGTAACAAGGCTCACTGAGTAAAGCTGCTGTGACTAAACAGTTCTCCCAAAAAGGGAGAAAAAAGAATAAGTTAAGGAAAGCCTCATTTTTTAAGCTACCTGGAAATACTCACTGTAGTAGATGCAGCTCCCATCTCTCATCACAAACTACCAGCTAGTATGTCAAGAAAGGTATCAAGGGCAGAAAAAAGGGAAAAGAATGAGATGAGAGAGACAAAGAGGAACACAGGACGTTAGAGTCAAACCCCAGGCAGGGCACTCGCCCAGCTGTGTGAAAGGGCTTCAAGGAAGCTGACTACTGGAGTTTTGCTCCCTTCCATATCCTGATAACATCAAAAAGCAACCTGAATACAAAAACAATTTAAATTAATTTAGTTGTATTTATCCGCCTAACTGGGTTCTTGTGAAAATTGATTATGTAATGTTTGTAATATGCTTTGAAAATAAAAAGCAGCAGATAAGGTATATTTAAGTATTATTTTAGAGTAGTCACTGTGGTTAGAAACGTGAACTATTTTTCCATCCTGAATTCTTGATCTCAGGAGTTGCAGCTTTCTGAAATTTTTTATACTTTGGGCAGATGCTACATATAGTGCAACTTTGAGCAAAGGCAATTTGTCTTTTTTTTTCCTTAGATTTCATAAATGTAGAGAGAAAGAAAGACCTGTGCATCTCTAGTCTGACCTCCAGTATAATATATGATATTGCATTTCAAACAGTAGTTCCTGCTTTCAGTAGACTGGCAATTGGACTGTGTCCTTTTCTTTAGAAAAAGGCACTTTATCTTGATTTAAGTTTTTTTCAGGCAGCAAATAATCCCCACAATTACATTTTAATAGAAGCCAGGTAACAAAATATACATTTCCACTTAAAAAAAAACACAAAAAACCAGGGAAATTATTTATCATAATTTATCAGCTCTGCCACTGAAAGAATTAAAAACTGAACTCTGAAATTTGGAAGCAACAGATCTTTCATTGAATCCCTTAGGAAATGCTAGGAAACTTTTTCTGGTTTCACAGGAGTATACAATTTTTAAATGCATGCAATATCCTCATTCTAGCTTCTGTTCCCTCCAAGTAGAACATAAAGTAAACCAGTAAAGTGCTACTTCAAGGAACTTATCTGCAGTGTAACATGTACATAGAGCTAGAGAGCATAACAGTTCAAGGGAAAACTGTTTCCCACGAGTTTTGGAGATATAAAATGTACGTTAGATTTTTGTGTTGGCATCAAAATGTAGAGATAATTCTCATCTCAACTACTGAAAAGGAAGTAGAAAGACCCAATTGAAGATGCTTTATGAATGGTGACTCCCCTGAGAACAATTATTCAGCGTTAGAGGCCCTATGAGAGACATAACTTATTAGGCATTAATGCCTATATACCTGCATTAAAGGCATGTTGAGAGGAATTATACTGTAGCTGAAGCTCATCATTGTGTATATTTCTTGCTTGTAAACAGCCCCTAGATATTATCACCAGCTTCTACAGCTTGGAGAATTGTCACCTCTACTGCAGAGAGTCCAAGGAGCAGTCCTTGGAAGTTATGGAATGAAAAGCACGCTATAAATTGTGACTAAATAATGCACTGTGGATTAAGTATACTGTGTAGAACAACAGTGAACAGATGCCAGCAACAATGGGCTAAATAAAGATTTGAACTTACAAAGACCTGCATTTACTCTGGTGAGTAGTACGTGAGTGGGAACATGGGAGTAAGTATTTCTCCTCTATAACAAATGCATTCAGAATCAGGCTATTAGTTTTGTAGTTAATGGACATAGCTTCTAAAAGGCACCTAATAAAACTAGTACTGCTCAGACATATGCCACTAAATTAGCTTAGTTAACTGGCTCACCCTCTCAATTAGTTTGAAAGAAATCTATACTTCTAGAAAGGAAATATATAGTAGAGATGCTGATTAAAATCCCATTCCACAAAGCGTTTCAGCAAGTGATTAGTCTGAAACACCTGCTTAATTTCTATTGAAGTTAAGGAAACTTTCGTACATGTTCTAGGGCTTTCCTAAACAGGTGAGGGGTGATATTATTAAAATATGTACCATAGACAAAAAAGAACATGTTATATAAAAGGTCTGATTTAAAAGACACTTAATTCTTACACGTACTTTAGTTTTATTGTAGAAGACTGGTAAAATAAAGATCACAGATATCAAGGACACCAGTACCAGAAAAATACAGATGCTATTCTAGATATTGCTTTGCGTTATAATGTATACATTGTTAAAGATTACAAACAATTATTATGCATGAGGGGCGTACACAATACCTTGATTTTGTCACTGCCTGTCTACAGAGTGCTCAGACAGACAGGCTTAACATTCTCTCACTGTCATTTTTGTCATGAATTTATTATTCATTTGTTCTATGGGGATCATTTGCTAAGATTAACAAGCAATATCAAAGCATTTTAAATATTGATAAACTGTGACTGGTGATCTAATCACTGGAAATAATTATCAAGAAACAATTATAAAGAATCATATATTCCAGGGCATAACTCCATATACCATGGATGGATAGACAAGACTATCAGAATACAATAAAGTAAGGTACCTGGTTTCTACATGAAATAAATACTAATGGAAGTTTGGACATGGCACCAATGTAAGTGACTTCAAAGAACTTCAGCTACTCTTGAGTGCGGTGCTGTTTTTTGCTTTTTTTTTTTTTATCTAGCTTGTTTTGTGGCATGAGGTCTGACTATGAGCAAGGATGGTAGTCTGTGTACATTTGCGCAGACCAACCAATGTTTAGAAGTCTTTTAAGAGCTATTATCGGTAAAAGAAAAAGGTTACTACACCTCTTAATGTGCAGAGTGTGAAGTCATTTAACATGAAACAGAGGAGACATGGAGGGTTTTATTAAGCTGTTTTTACCTCAAGCTTCTCTGTGGGGAGAAGATACAGAGCTAAAAAGATGAGTGGCTTTATTTATAACCCCACTTAAATCACAAAAATAACTTTCCAATTTTTTCATAAACAATCTGATAAAAATATTTCTCCAGAAATCTGTTTTTAGTTAGTTTGCTTTCAATTAAGACATTTGCATGTCATTGAAACCGGTGTAGCATGATATATCGGGAACCTACATCTTAATAAAGATGCTATTTCTGATGGGGGGGGATTGAAAATATAGACATAGAATACATAGAAAAAATATTTTTTGTAAAATAAATGGTCTGATATTAATCTTAAGTCAAACATATATAGATCAGGTCCATGAAAACAAATAAAATATTTCCTCAGATAGATGACAAAGTACTTTCCCATTAAATGAAAAATGAAGGAATATGTTGTAGAGAAAGAATGCAGGAAGTGAAGGGAAGAAATGGAAGAGTAGACAGAATGTGTTATTATGGAGATGACTATCACAGGGAAATAATTTCTTGGATGTACAGACAGCAACAGATAGCATAATGTAAACACATATTAGGAGAGGAAAAAGTCATAAAGAACCTGTTTATTCCATGATCAGGTCATCATCACATGAAAGTTGGCTAGCTGGATTCCAGCGCTACTTCCAGAAGCATTTGCGAGAGCATCTTTAGGGAACTCAGTATTGCTCTGCATGGAGCACAGCTCTTCTTCATATGGAAGCTCTTATTTTTCTAAGGAAAGAATACAAGAAAGCATGCAATGGAGAGAGGCCTGTAAAACAGAGGCAAGAATAAAGGAGGTATGTGTAAAAATAAATGCAAACCATAGAAACTACAAAAAAATTCTGGGTGAATGTGATACCCAAGGTTGTTAATATTCACTGCTACTCTGTTCAGGAGAAAAAAAATTCAACTTCCTCCACAAATTCAAAAGATAAAAATTCTGGAGTCTTGACCCTACATCTTTCCTAAATTTCATTACTAACTTTCAAGTTGCATTTAAAGGACTCCCATATGATTCCATTGAAAACATAATATTCTCTAACTTGTGAATGCTGAATCCACTGTTTGAGCTACTCCTGATTAGAAGCTAGCTACCCTGTTAGCTAGCCTTGATTAGAAACTACAGGACAGATGTTTCTGTGCTATTTCTATGTGCCTGACACCAAAGATTCATTATCATAATTTATCTCATTTAAAGCATCATCTTCTCTTTTTCTCCCATCAGCTTTCCCTTGTCAGGCCTAGACTTCATGCCTAGGAGAAAGACTTAAGTGTAATATTAACTAAATCATAGAATCACAGAATCATACAATCGTTTGGGTTGGAAAAGACCTTTAAGATCATCCAGTCCAGCCATTGACCCTACTCTACCAGGTCTGCCACTAAACCATGTCTCCAAGCACCACATCTACACCACTGACTACAGACAGCAAATAGCCTCCGTGCATTCATCTGGAATTCCATGAGTACGTGTAAACCAATGACAGAGAACAGGAAGCAAGTTCACACACTGAGGCCTTGGCACTCCACTTGCCTTATTTGTTTAGACCAGTCCAAGTAGCATTCTCTAGGACAATGCTTGAACAAAGGTCTGAAAGATTATTTTGGGCACCACCCCAAAAATCGGAATTGATCTGCACAATTTGGCTACTTTCACTCTGAACAGTCCTTTACCACCTGGGGCTTTTCACCCTCAGGGATCATGCAACTTCTAGGGTTTGAAACAGTTTTGTGCAATAAATATACTCCTCTTCTTGGCCAAAGTGCAGTCACCAAATTGTTTCAGAGACATTCAGCTGAAAAAGCACAGAAAGTGGGAACTTTATGATAGGGCCAAGGAGCTACAGCGTGGGGCCCAGAGGGCTGAGTGTGATGTAGCGTGGATGCAGCTGCTGTACTGTAGAAGTAGTCAGCCTTAGGCACCATAGATATCAGACAGTCTCCACCAGGTGCCCTTAAAGAAGAAGGAACATAATGAGCCCGTATATTTCTTTAATTATCAGTATAGTCATGGTCCATGCGCAAAGAATGCACCTTTGGTTTATGAAATCTATCAAATGAAACACCAATAGATTTCTAAGAACTAATGGAAAAGTGAGCAGTAGTGCAGAAATCTAGGGCTGGAGACAAATAACAATCCAGAAAGATGAAAAGCAGAAGATTCAAATGCCATTGCTACGTCAACTCCAGTAAGCTGAATGTGTCTGGGACAGTTCTGTGGCACAGAGGCCAAGCAGAATGAAATGGCCTGTGACCTGTTACACACCTTTTACCCCACCAGACAGGATGGTAGCATGCACACTGCCTGTTGAGAAAGGTCTGTGGCCTGTGTCAGGTGCCGAGGAAACGTTTAGCACAGGACCAGTCTGCTGGTTTCCAACGTAGGTTATTGAGACCTAGGTTCTGGAAGGATCAAGTATCACCTCCTCCAAGCTCAAGAATGGTTCATCCCAGAGATCAGGAACTAAAGCAAGAGTGGACAAGGAGATCCTAACAAAATTCAAACGTAGAAATGAAACACGTAAGAGGTGGAAGCAGGGACAAGCGACCTGGAAGGAATATAGTGACACTGTCCAAGTATGCAGGAATGCAGACAGGAAAGCCAAAACACACCTGGAGTTGAATCTGGCAAGAGATGTGAAGGGCAACAAAAAGCGCCTTTACAGATTTATCAACAGCAAAAGGAAGACTAGGGAAAATGTGGATCCTGTTATGAATAGGTGAGGAGGTGGGGTGGTAAAGGATATGGAAAAAGCTGAGTTAACCAATGCCATCCTTGCCTCAGCCTTTAGTGGTATGACCATCCTTCATGAATCCCGGGCCCCTCTGACCACGGGGAAACTCCTTGATGGAGGACGATCAGATTAGGGAACATTTAAACAAATTAGACATGAAAAAGTCCAACGTGTAAGGAAAGTGCCTGCTTCTTTAAGGTATCTGATCAAGGGCCTTTTTCACTGCAAAAAAAAGGATAATAAGAAAAGGAGGAAACCATAAACAAGAACATACAGGGACACAAACCTAACCAATAGAGGGGAGGCAGCAATGAGAACCAAATCTGGTCAGTCGCAGAAATTGATGAGTGCATGTAGGAGCGTGAGAATGTTTATTCCAGTGATGTTATCTGATCAGGGATCTTGTCAATTGGGAAAGTAAGGAAAAAGGGAGAAAGCAGAAACAAAATATACAGAGACACAGACCTCACAAAACACACACGGAGACAATGTTAAGACACATACCTCACCAGTCACACTCATTGTTGGGCTATCCAGAAACTACAGGTGCCACTTCCAGGAAGATCAACCTTTGCAACTGGCAAGACTGCAAACCAGGGGACACTGTGACTGGGATGAGTGCAGGGATCGATAGAGCTGTACAGACCCATGGGGGGATGTGCAGGAAAGGAAGAGCAGGGAAGAACTAAAGACAGGGCAGACAGAAAGTGTTATAAAAGGGGCTGGTTGTGTAAAATGAACCTTATGCCCAGTTACCATAGTCTGTCCTGTTTTACTAAATCCGTTCTTAATGATCTCTTTGCATAATCCCGCTCCCTATCCCATGTCTCTCAGTGCTGCAAGGGCCCAGTTCCCCCCAGTAAGGGGACAGGGTGCCAGCTCCAGGAGTCAGACCGGGGGTGGTGGCCCAGCCCTGGCCTGTGGTATCAGTTACTGGAGCCAGTGGGTTCTCAGCATCAGCTACTGGAGTTGGTGGAGTCTTTAACCACCAGCCACTGGGGCGGTAAAGGTGTGTGTCCCACGCACCAGCTACAGGGTGGGAACAGACATGAGTGAGGTCAGCGAGGGGATCAGCACCAGTGGCTGGAGCAGGACCGCGGGTCACAGCCTGTGTTCCTGGTGCTGGGGGAGAGTGTCTGTACCTTCCCGAAACTGGGTGTGCATAGCGTGTGCGTGTGGAGTTTCTGGCAAACTCCAAGCTGGACCAGCCAGGGAGTAGGAGGCCCCAGGTGTGGGCAGGCATATCAGGCAGATGAAGGGTCTGCTCTGGTGTTCAGGTACACCCACGAGCGTGGGGTGCCTGTGGGACAAGTGTGTGAGTGCTGCATGTGTGCACCGAGCACCCAGCTGGACCATCCAGTGTCTGGGGTACATGCTCAGCTTCGTTGCTGGTTGAACCTGCAAACTGGAAAGCATAAGCTGTATCCAGCAGTTCCAGTGGCCAGGCAGGAGGCAGTCCTGGGCTGGTCAGAGCTGCTGGAGAAGCCATGCTCCTAACATCCTTTATCATATGGGGCCTGATGGGCTGCACCCACGGGTGCTGAGGGAGCTGACTGATGTCACTGCAAGGCCATTCTCAATCGATTACGGTCATCACTATGAAATCATCTAGAGGCAAGTCACCAATTGTGTACCTCAGGGGTTGACACTAGGGCCAATACCATTTGACATGGCCATTATTTTGGGGACACAGTGCACTATCAGCAAGTTAGCAGATAACACAAAGCTGGGAGTAGTGGTTGATAAGACCATCATGATAAGAGGGTTGTGCTGCCATTGAGTGGGACCTCAGCAGGCTGCAGAACTGGGCAAAACAGAATCTAATGCAGTTCAAAAAAGGCAAATGCAAAGTCTGGAACCTGGGGATGAATAACCGCGTACCAGCACATGCAGAGGACCGACCAACTGTAAAGCAGGTCTACAGAGAAGGTCCTGGGACTCCTGGTGGACAACAGGTTGACCATAACCCAGCAATCCACCTTGGAACAAAGAAGGCCAACAGCATTCTGGGCTGCATTAGGAGAAATGCTGCCACCAGGTTGAGGGAGGCGATACTTCCTCTCCGCTCAGCACTGGTGAGACAAATTTGGAGTGCTATGTGCAGTTCTGGGCTCCTCAGTACTAGAAAGATATGGACTTACTGGGGCAAGTTCAGCAAATGGCCACAAAAATGGGCCACAAAGATGCTACAGAAGGCTGGAGCGTCTGACATAAGAGAGAGGCTGAGGGAGCTGAGATTGTTCAGCCTGGAAAAGAGAAGGCTCAGGGGGATCCTATCAATGTGTAAATACACCTGATAGGGATGGGTAGTAAAGAAGATAGAGACAAACTCCTCTTAGAGGTATGGAGCGACAGGACAAGACATAATGGGTACAAATTAAAATACAGGTAATTCCACTCAAATGTAAGAAAACATTTTTTTTTACTCTGGAGGTGGTCAAACACTGGAACAGACTGCCCAGACAAGTTGTGGAATCCCTCTCTGTGGAGATATTCAAAACCTGATTGGTCATGGCACTGAGAAACTTACTCTAGCTCACCCTGCTCTGAGGAGGCAGTTGGACTAGATGATCTCAAGAGGCACCTTCCAACCTCAGCCATTCTATGATTCTGAAATGCTGTGATTCTGTGACTGTTTGTAAGTAAATCTTGAGCTAGTAGAATAGATAAAGCCAATATGACTGGTTATTCATAGTAGCTGATGCCCCCACATAAGAAGTCATTCCACTTTATAAACAGTTAATAAAAGGAGAATTAAAAAAAAAAGAAATTACTCACTAATGAAGACAAAGCACTCTATTTTGACTTCGTATTAATTAAAGTGGTAATGGATGAAGACAGTGGGCAACAAAAATAATAAATTCAGCAAGTGTTGTTCATGATACTTAATTTAAAAAAAAAAACCAAAACTTAATCTAGCAAATAAGAAAGAAAACATGAAATCAACACCCAATGGTCTCACTATAATAATCCTTTTATTTTACAGCATTTCTGGCTTTTAAATTCACTTCAGATTTTGCATACGTATTTTTGAATCTATGATCTGACTCATTCTGAAAGTTATTCCTGTTCCACTTCTAGTTCATGCAAATGATATCCAGCATGTTTTAGGAATAATAACTTCCAGGCTTCTGCACAGAAAATAGAATAACAAGGAAAAAGAAAAGGAAAGGATAATACTTTTATATACTGAGGGGTAGAATAGAGATTTAAAGGATTTATGGAATGTTCTAAAAGTTAAATGAAAACTTTACTCTAGTTTTTAATATGGACAACAATATTGAATGTAGTATCAAAGAGAAGATGAGAATAGAAAATTAAAAGATTCATATCTGAAATGACAGTAAAATCAAGCAACTTAATGCAGTCAGGGATGAAACATTGTCTCTTCCTGAAAAAAATTGCAAATGAAATTACAGGTGTAATGGCAACATTTTTCAATAAATGCATCAAGTTAGAGGTAGTTTTAGGTAATCAAAGAACAGCATGCACAATTAATAAAAAGAGATGATCTGGACAGTAACAAACCATGCCTTAAAGGTATGCAAAGTTATAGAAGATATTTGGAAGGAAAGAATAATTAGAGACATGAAGGAAAATGGTAAATGGGATAGATTGTAATAGGGATAGACCATGTGAGCTATATATCTTTCTTTGACACCTATTTTTCAGAGAAGGGAAATGTAGTAGATGAAACGTCTGGACTTCAGTGAAGCAGATGACATGTTGCCACAGAGGAAATTACTCATTGAACTTGAGAAGACAGCAATTCATAGGTAGAATTGGAAGGTGGAAAATGAAGGTTACTGTAACAAAAACCTCATGGAACACTTTGAAAAGTAAACTTATTTAGTATTTTTATTTTTTCTTTAATGATATTTGCTCAAGAAATCAGATCAGTGAACACTGATAACAACAAAAAGATGGGAAACATTTTCTTTTCAAATAGAGGTAGATCAGAGTATTGTACAGGAAGCATTAAGTATCCTTAATGATAAGAAAAGGAAGGGTGGAATAGGACAGTGTAAGACAGAATACAACAGGACAGAGTGGGAAAAGAGAGGTGAGGTGGGGAGGGGAAGGGAGAGGAGAGGAGAGG